>CM033474.1:52071436-52671436 GCA_019447015.1 Hymenochirus boettgeri | reverse complement strand
GATATCCTCACACAGTGACGTTAACCCCACATTACCTCATAGGAGATTAATCCTCACACAGTGACGTTAACCCCACATTACCTCATAGGAGTTTGATATCATACACAGTGACGTTAACCCCACATTTCCTCATAGGAGTTTGATACCCTACACACTGTGACAAACCCCACAATTACCTCATAGGAGTTTTGTATCTCCCCCAGTGACGTTAACCCCACATTACCTCATAGGAGTTTGATATCAACACAGTGACGTTACCCCACATTACCTCATAGGAGTTTGATATCCTACACACAGTGACATTAACCCACATTACCTTAAGGAGTTTGATATCCTACACACAGTGACAATAACCTCACATTACCTCATAGTGTTTGATATCACCAGTACATAACCCACATTACCTGGAGTTTGAATCCAACACAGTGACTAACCCCAGGTAACCCACATACCTCATAGGAGTTTGATATCCTACACACAGTGACGTAACCCCACATTACCTCATAGGAGTTTGATATCCTACACACAGTGCATAACTCCACATTACCTCATAGGAGTTTGATACCTACACACAGTGACAATACCCCCATTACCTCATAGAGTTTGATATCCTACCACAGTGACAAAACCCCACATTACCTCATAGGAGTTTGATACCTCACACAGTGACATAACCCCACATTACCTCATAGGAGTTTGATACCCTACACACAGTGACAATAACCCACTTACCTCATAGGAGTTTGATATCCTACACACAGTGACTAACCCCACATTACCTCATAGGAGTTTGATACCTACACACTGACGTTAACCCCACATTACCTCATAGGAGTTTGATACCTACACACAGTGGACGTTAACCCCACATTACTCATAGGAGTTTGATATCCTACACACAGTGACAAACCCCACATTACCTCATAGGAGTTTGATACCCTACACAGTACATACCCCACATTACCTCATAGGAGTTTGATACCCTACACACAGTGACAATAACCCCACATTACCTCATAGGAGTTTGATATCCTACACCAGTGACAATAACCCCACATTACCTCATAGGAGTTTGATACCCTACACACAGTGACAATAACCCACATTACCTCATAGGAGTTTGATATCCTACACACAGTGACAATAACCCCACATTACCTCATAGGAGTTTGATATCCTACACACAGTGACGTAACCCACATTACTCATAGGGTTTGATATCCTACACAGGGACGTTACCCCACATTACCTCATAGGAGTTTGATATCCTACACACAGTGACATAACCCACATTACCTCTTAGTTTGATACCCTACACACAGTGACATAACCCCACATTACCTCATAGGAGTTTGATATCCTACACACAGTGACAATACCCCACATTACCTCATAGGAGTTTGATACCCTACACCAGTGACGTTAACCCCACATTACCTCATAGGAGTTTGATATCCTACACACAGTGACGTAACCCCACATACCTCATAGGAGTTTGATATCCTCACACAGTGACAATAACCCCACATTACCTCATAGGAGTTTGATATACCTACACACAGTGCATAACCCCACATTACCTCATAGGAGTTTGATACCCTAACACAGTGACTAACCCCACATTACCTCATAGGAGTTGATATCCTACACACAGTGACATAACCCCACATTACCTCATAGGAGTTGATATCCCTACACACAGTGACGTTAACCCCACATTACCTCATAGGAGTTTGATATCCTACACAGTGACTGTTAACCCCACATTACCTCATAGGAGTTTGATATCCTACACACAGTGACTAACCCCACATACTATAGGAGTTTGATACCTACACACAGTGACAACCCCACATTACCTCATAGGAGTTTGATACCTACACACAGTGAACATAACCCCACATACCTCATAGGAGTTTGATACCCTACACACAGTGTACATAACCCCACATTACCTCATAGGAGTTTGATACCCTCACACAGTGACAATACCACATTACCTCATAGGAGTTGATAACCTACACACAGTGACAATAACCCCACATTACCTCATAGGAGTTTGATACCCTACACACAGTGACGTAACCACCACATTACCTCATAGGAGTTTGATATCCTACACACAGGGATGTTAACCCCACATTACCTCATAGGAGTTTGATATCCTACACACAGTGACAATAACCCCACATTACCTCATAGGAGTTTGATATCCTACACACAGTGACAATAACCCCACATTACCTCATAGGAGTTTGATACCCTACACACAGTGACGTTAACCCCACATTACCTCATAGGAGTTTGATACCCTACACACAGTGACGTTAACCCACACTACTTATAGAGTTTGATATCCACACACAGGCATATTATCTCTACTTTGAATTAACTAACAAGAAACGATACTGGTAACTGGTTAGAAAATGATACTGGAAATAAATTGGCTGTAAAATTTATGGTAAAATTGGTTAACGTGATAAGACCTATGTAACCTGCAGCGTGCTTTTTTGACTTTTGGCTCTCCAACTGCGCTGCTTGGCTTGAGCTGGCCCTTCTCCTCAACAAATGCACATTCTCAGCATCATTAGTATATACACGATTGCGGATGTTGCCACTTGCAGCCATGGAAGCACATGGCTTGCAGCTGTCTGGCCTCACGTTTCTTTGTTGTGACCCAATTATTTGTGGCCATGGGGGGGCATTACATATGGAGTTTATTAACCTTATTAATGCCATATTGAAAAGAAACCAGCAGTAAATATGGCAAATAATAGAGGCACAAAGTTACATTGATAAATATCCCCGTGTAAATAATGAAATGATAACATTTGTGTCATTTCAATGTTGTTGTTTTATATATGAACAAACTGTTATAGAGACCGTCCTTTGATACTTAGTGTAGGTGATGCCAGACATTTTTGGGATTGTCTGTTATTCAGCCAACATGGCCAATAGAAAGCCAATTCTGTGTGGACCCATGGGTGCGATGGAGAAAAAAAATTCTCCTTTGATCTGTGTATATGTGTCGTTAGCACGAGCATGATTAAACTACCTTGTTCTTATTCAGTTAAAGGAATAGTTCTCACAAAAAGGAACTTCTATTCCTTTGAAGTAGTGATTGAAGACGAGGAGGTATAGGACCTAAAAAAATAAACTTCTGTTTTTCAATCACTTGACCAGGATCCAGGACCGACGGTAAGTATTTTACCTCATGCACGACCAACGTGGCTCCATTTACAACTGCCACTGCTTCCTGGTTTAGTTCACATAGTGCGCAATATGGCCATGCGCGCTATAATGAAACTAAACCGGATCCTTGCCAAGTAATTGAGGAACAGAAAATAAAGAATAGGTCCTTTAACCTCCCGGTCTTCATCACTGCTTTAAAGGAATAGTTCACTTTTTGTGAGAACTATTCTTAATAGCACAGATTTCAGTCAGTGACGTTAACCCCACATTACCTCATAGGAGTTTGATACCCTCACACAGTGACGTTAACCCCACATTACCTCATAGGAGTTTGATATCATACACACAGTGACCATTAACCCCACATTACCTCATAGGAGTTTGATATTTGACTTGAGGTGGGGGGGTTTTTGTTTTTTGTTTTTTGTTTTTTCGTTTTTGGTGTTTTTGTGTTTTTGTGTTGTTTTTTTGGACTTTGCTGGTCAGAAGGGAGTTCAATCTGTTAATAACTTAACAAACAGCGTTCCAAAATGTAATGAAATACCACATTTAATAAATCTCTTCCATGCTGAGACAATTAATTATGAGCAGATGAACTGTATACGTTGTACACATGCAGGTATTTCTACAGTGTAAACCTGTCCTGCTCTGTGCAACCAGAAATGTTCTTATGTTTTTCAATGGGAAATCAATTTTGCAATTTGAACTCATTAGGCCATATTTATAAACCTGTGGTATCGCTAAAAAGTTAGTTCATTTACGATCCCGGTCATACAATTACGACCAAACCTTCGTTAATTAATGAACATTCGATCGTAGAATACCGGTGCGTTGTAAACTACAGCAATGATATTCTATGGGATCGTAAATTACGATTTCATTATTGTAGATTTACGATCGGTATCGTAAGACCAGCCATTAGCTGGTCTTAATTGTAGAGTTAAAAGTGGTGCAAATCCTTTATTGAATGGATTGCGTCGGTTGCAGGTGTCTTTTGTGAAACTGGTGCAGCCATTGCAATTATGGAGTTACAGTTGCGCTAACCTATTCAATATTGGTTAGCACGAGTTTAACCCCTTTTTTAGCACAGCACACCGGGTAAATCAGGCCCTAAGTGTGCGGAGGGGGGTTTATATTTGCCAGTAAATGGAAGGGCAGGTCAGTAGGTGTGTGCTGGACAGTAAATTTTTGGATGATGACATAAAACTAATGTTTTTTGGTGATTGATCAAAATTTGTTTTTTGACTTTAATTACACTTTAAGTATGTCTGCCACAGAAATGAAAGGGTAGGTGTTTAGCATGAACGCTGAAAATAGTGCATAAAGTTTCAGTACCAGATTGTATTTTTAAAGATTTTGGGCATTGATACACGTTCCCCAGACCATTTACCAGGGTCCCTGAGCCATTTACAGTAAGTTATCATTGCTATTTAAACCATTATTAGGCGGACATTTCAGAATTTTGTTCCCCCATAGATGTCCATGCCTAATAAACACAAACTGGTAAATATAAAATGCCCCCATGCCCAGCCCACACAGACTTGGAAATATAAGATGTCCCCATGCCCGACCACATAGACTTGTAGTAGCCTGTCATTTTGATTTTGGTCCCTTATATGATTGAGTTTGACACCCCTGATATAAAGGTACAAGTACAAGTTGTGTAGAATCCCATCAACCTTCTTTCAAAATTGTATTTATTTGCCTATTAATACTTGATCCTTGTTTTCCTGCATTTAACTTTTATCCACTGCCCTTGCAGATTCTAGTTTGTTTGTTTTTTAAGTGTAAGTTTTCTTTGCATAGAAATAATACAATCAATCTATAAGGAGAAATCCTCTTTTTAGCATGATTATAAAATCCTCAGTTCTACAAAAATAAAATGACACTAGATGACTACTACATGGAAAGTGTTTTGCCATATAAATACAGAATATAACAGATAACTGTCAGTTTGTGAAAGTTGTGTTAGGCTGACTGGCTTTCAGTTATTTCATTCATATTTAAAATGATAAAAAGACATCTATGGGGGAAACAAAATTCTGAAATGTCCGCCTAAAATAATGGTTTAAATAGCAATGATAACTTACTGTAAATGGCTCAGGGACCTGGTAAATGGTCTGGGGAACGTGTATCAATGCCCAAAATCTTTAAAAAATACAATCTGGTACTGGAAACTTTATGCACTATTTTCAGCGTTCATGCTAAACACCTACCCTTTCATTTCTGTGGCAGACATACTTAAAGTGTAATTAAAGTCAAAAAACAAATTTTGATCAATCACCAAAAAACATTAGTTTTATGGTCATTCATCCAAAAATTTACTGTCCAGCACACACCTACTGACCTGCCCTTCCATTTACTGGCAAATATAAACCCTCTCGCACACTTAGGGCCTGATTTACCCAGGTGTGCTGTGCTAAAAAAAGGGGTTAAACTCGTGCTAACCAATATTGAATAGGTTAGCGCAACTGTAACTCCATAATTGCAATGGCTGCACCAGTTTCACAAAAGACACCCGTGCAACCGACGCAATCCATTCAATAAAGGATTTGCACCACTTTTAACTCTACAATTTAAGACCAGCTAATGGCTGGTCTTACGATACCGATCGTAAATCTACAATAATGAAATCGTAGATTTACGATCCCCATAGAATATCATTGCTGTAGTTTACTAACGCACGGTATTCTACGATCGAATGTTCATTAATTAACGAAGGTTTGGTCGTAAATGTATGACCGGGATCGTAAATGAACTAACTTTTTAGCGATACCACAGGTTTATAAATATGGCCTAATGAGTTCAAATTGCAAAATTGATTTCCCATTGAAAGAACATAAGAACATTTCTGGTTGCACAGAGCAGGACAGGTTTACACTGTAGAAATACCTGCATGTGTACAACGTATACAGTTCATCTGCTCATAATTAATTGTCTCAGCATGGAAGAGATTTATTAAAATGTGGTATTTTCATTACATTTTGGAACGCTGTTTGTTAAGTTATTAACAGATTGAACTCCCTTCTGACCAGCAAAGTCACCCCCTGCTGCTTTATTAATATGCTTTGGCTGGAAGGCAAGGGATTAATTATAGACTGTGTTGTTTATCAGGCATATTACAAAGAAATATTATGCAGTTACATTACAGAGAAATGTCTGGTATTTGTTTGTTTGGGGTGACTATAAGGTCAATTCAGGATTAAAGGGGCTACTATCTTAGTAGGTAGATTATATAGTTTACTTTTATAAAGAACTAGAAATAGGGATATGTTTATTGAGTAGCGCGTATTTTAATGTTTTTCAATAGAAAAATATTGAAGAAAGCAGAGATGTACAGAGAAGCAAGAGCACATTAAAGGACAGACCCTCCTAAAACTGTAGGAACATCACTCAAGAAAAGTAAGTCTTAACCTTGTGTTTCTACGCCACACAAATTGTCACTAATTTCAAAAATAACTTGTGATCCTAGAGAAATGATCTTCATTGGTTAATGAATGATAACTAATAGAAACACAGACACAGCCCTTTAACTGTATTAAATTACCAGCTACTTCCTACTAAGAGTTTTTCAGGGTGAACACAAAATTTAGTAATTATTTTTTCCATTGTGTAAATAGATTTTCATTTAATCAAGCATTGGTCTCCAAACAGTTCTATATGGTGTCTGAAGCTTTTTGGATGAAAATGAATTCCAAATTCAAGGTTAAGGGTGAAATGCCTGGGCCTTTAATTAACGAGTGAGCATAATAAAGAGGTACATGAGATAATGGGCACACTAGGTCATTATCCAAGGTTTTGAAAATATATGCCAATAAAACGTGAACCAACTTTTTTAGAAAATGTGCATAGTTTACATGGCAGCCTGGGTTCTTGAATTAACTATAGTTAAATACAAGTTATAACTGACCAATCAAGAACATTGACTTGTTTTCTACGACAAAGAGAAATGTTAGGAATACAGGATTGTCTTTAAGTATAGCCACATCTTGTAAAGATGAACAAATAGGAACCTAAATAAAAAGAAGGCCCCAAACATCCTTAAAACTGTCAATAATTCAAAATGTGTTTAACACTTTTACAATCAGAGATGTAGAACTATGTAGCACCACGGTAAGTTATATGAATATACAGTTAAAGAGAAACTAACTATGGGTCACATGGATGGCTTTTTACCTGTTATGGACCCTAATCAAATGTAGCTTTGTTGAGTAATAAACCTTATAGAGCTTAATCCTGCAAAGAAGGTAAGATGATAGCTGAGTACCATAATACTCCTCTTGATTCTTGCAGAGAATAGATGATTTCTCTACATCCAGAGTTTAAGGGCATGTCCACCCTGAAAGCTATCTTTTAGCACTGAGTAGGACCAACTCTCCCCTGCCCCCCTCAAACTCTAAAACCATTCTACTTACAGACCTATTAGCACCTAACTTGAGATTTTCTCTGTCAGAAAAGTCCTGGCTCTTTGGGGAAGACTCTCAGTCACAGCAGATGATGTCATGGATAATGACTAACGCATCTACCTGGGGGTGTGTCAATTCAGCACAGCGAAAGCCCAAGAGAGCATGCGCCAAAGCTCTCTGAGCTTTCACTGCACTAATGGAAATGTGTTTTTAACCTATGATTATTTACCTTTAAGACCCTAACATATATAAAATCTACATGCTGCAAAGCTAAGTACCAGTTAATTAAATGTAATGCTGTATGGCTACTATACAGCCTAGCTCAAGCTTCTAAATATGTATATCTTGTAAATGCAGATCAGCATGTCACCATGTAAATTGTATATGTTGGGGTGTTAAAGGGAAAGACTGCAACTCTATTTAGTTCCAATAAAAGCATTTGTATGTGTATGTGTATTATGTTCACATTTAATCCAGTGTCCTAGCACCTTATGTGTATTATGTTCACATTTAATCCAGTGTCCTAGCACCTTATGTGTATTATGTTCACATTTAATCCAGTGTCCTAGCACCTTTTTTTCCCAAAACCAGGGCTATAACACTGAGAGATATAGCTGATGTATAATGTGTAGAATCCAACCAACCATTTCAAACTTTTGACTAGGAGAATCTGAGTTCCTGTGAACTGGAAAGAATAACGTTTGGGCTTTAACTTCTGCCAGATTTATTTTAACATTTTTACAGTCCTTGTGACATTTAAATGTTTAACGACTCTTCACATTAAGTATGACTATGCAAGGAAGGAAATGTGCCCGTTTTCCATGGCGTCATGCTTTATAGAAACAAGTAAAGTGCAAAAATAAAAATATTTCATCTGCAAACTTTTCCTTCCCTGACAAAATGATTCCACAATGTAAGTTCAGAAACCATCTTTTTTCAAAGTCTGGAAAGCTTGATAAACATCAGTGGGACTGCCAGCTCCTCCACATTGTTCTATTGTGATACGTCACTCTCCAGCACACACGCTATATGAAATCTGTGCTATTAAAGGAATAGTTCTCACAAAAAGTGAACTATTCCTTTAAAGCAGTGATTGAAGACCGGGAGGTAAAGGACCTATTCTTTATTTTCTGTTCCTCAATTACTTGGCAAGGATCCGGTTTAGTTTCATTATAGCGCGCATGCGCCATATTGCGCACTATGTGAAACTAAACCAGGAAGCAGTCGGCAGTTGTAAATGGAGCCACGTTGGATCGTGCATGAGGTAAATATACTTACCGTCGGTCCTGGATCCTGGTCAAGTGATTGAAAAACAGAAGTTTATTTTTTTTAGGTCCTATACCTCCTCGTCTTCAATCACTACTTCAAAGGAATAGAAGTTCACTTTTTGTGAGAACTATTCCTTTAACTGAATAAGAACAAGGTAGTTTACATGCTCGTGCTAACGACACATATACACAGATCAAAGGAGAATTTTTTTTCTCCATCGACACCCATTGGGTCCAACAGAATTGGCTTTCTATTGGCCATGTTTGGCTGAATAACAGACAATCCCAAAAATGTCTGGCATCACCTACACTAAGTATCAAAGGACGGTCATTATAACAGTTTGTTAATATAAAACAACAACATTGAAATGACACAAATGTTATCATTTCATTATTTTACACGGGGATAGTTATCAATGTACTTTGTGCCTCTATTATTTGCCATATTTACTGCTGGTTTCTTTTCAATATGGCATTAATAAGGTTAATAAACTCCATATTTAATGCCCCCCCATGGCCACAAATAATTGGGTCACAACAAAGAAACGTGAGGCCAGACAGCTGCAAGCCATGTGACTTCCCATGGCTGCAAGTGGCAACATCTCGCAATCGTGTATATACTAATGATGCTGAGAATGTGCATTTGTTGGAGAGAAGGGCCAGCTCAAGCCAAGCAGCGAGTTGGGAGAGCCAAAAGTACAAAAAGCACGCTGCAGGTTTACATAGGTCTTTCACGTTAACCAATTTACCATAATATTTTACAGCCAATTTATTTCCAGTATCATTTTTCTAACCAGTTACCAGTATCGGTTTCTTGTTAGTTAATTCAAAGTAGAGATAATATGCCTGTGTGTAGGATATCAAACTCCTATAAGGTAATGTGGGGTTAACGTCACTGTGTGTAGGGTATCAAACTCCTATGAGGTAATGTGGGGTTAACGTCACTGTGTGTAGGGTATCAAACTCCTATGAGGTAATGTGGGGTTATTGTCACTGTGTGTAGGTCTGAAGGGTGGACATACCCTTTAAAGGGTATCTCTAGTGGAGAAAAAAAATCTGCGCATAGCGTACAGAGTCTGTCGGGACCTGTCAGACTACGCGGCGGAGGAATGATCTATCAGATCTAATGATCTTACCTTATCTCCCGGCTCCTGTGGGTTTTACTGAAGAACGGGAGGTAAGACACAGCTCCTTTACCACCCTTTCTTCAATAAAACTAAGGGGCATATTTATAAACAGCCGTTAACTTTTCATGGCTGAGTTTACTGGCGTTTTCGCCAAAATTGCTATTAACGCGTCATCCACATTGCATCAGTTACCACTCGCTTCTATTTATAAAGCGGCAGTAACTGATTCGTGGCGTTAATCTTGGCCATTTCAATTTGCCACCTTCAAGGTGGTGAAAACGTCCGAGATCGCCTGGGGTCGGGGCGGGTGTATGTTCAACCCATGGTGGGTGGTCGCATTCTCCAGAGGGGCGCAGCAGGGGCATACGCCCACCCGCCGCACAACCCCTTCCCAGCAGCCCCCTGCCCCGTACTCTCATGGGGAGGGGAAGGCAGGGACCCGCTGGGAGGGGTGGAGGGACCCTCCAGCGGGGGCACTGACAAGTGCCTTTTGGGGCTTAGGGGGTCCCGCAGCTCGAACCAGACCCCCCCTCCCCGGCCCTATCAGGGCCCTTGCGGGTCTGAGAACTGCCCTTGCGGCCCTGAGGAGGGCCGTTTGGGGCTTAAGGGGTCCCACAGCTTGAACTGGGCCCCCCTCCCCGGCCCTTGTAAGGGCCCTTGTGGCACTGAGAAGTGCCTTTGTTGGGAGTCCCGCAGCTCGAACCGGGACCCCCGTCGGCTGTTAAAAGAACCCTTGGGCGGCGTCTTCGTTCTTCATATTTCTGAAATATGATTGGGTACTGTATAACCATGTGATACCAAGCATTAAAAAAATTGATCAATCAGAATTGGATTAGGACTCTGCAAACATATATAAATAGCTCTGCGGAGCTCAGAAGTCATCGCAGTAGATGGCAGAAGATAGAAGAAAGAAGAGGCAAGCAACATAGGCTCCGTTGAAACCGGCGGTGCTAGCAGGCTCACTGGCGGCTGCAGTGAGCTCGCCTGGCATTGGCAACTTCGGTGGTGTTAGTGTTGCTAGCTGTGAAGAACGAAGACATCAGATCAAGACACCGGTTGAGGCCACCTCAACACATGATGGGGGTTTGACCAAGCCTCTGGGAAATGTGTACTCCACCCACAGTGGGTCATGTGTTCAAGTACTTAGAGCTGGAGAGTTAGTCCCAAGAAAGCAAGCGAAAGAGCAGCAGGGACTTTCATCTCATAAAAGGAAGGTACTGATTTAAAGACAAGGTTTGAGAATTACGTCTCCTAAGAAGGTAAAAAGTTACTAAGGTAAAAAAGGTTAGGGCTCAGCAAAATAAAGCACCTTGAAGTGGTTGCTGGGCTGAAAGGGCATGTCCACCCCCAAAATTATAATTTCCCCCACTACTGGCCCCACTCTGTAGTGCATAAAAATCCCTTACCCTCCATCCCAGCTCCAATGGTTCTCCTGTAATGTCCCTCCAAAGTCCAGAAAACTGACCACCAGGAGCCTGGCCACCAAGGAAATTGTTTCTGCCTCTGAGATGTCCTCTCAGAGGTTTTTGGCTTGCTCAGAGCAGCCCTTCACTCCCTCCCCTCCCTCTCCCGCCCATTTTGTTCTCCCTCCCCCTAGTGTAAATAATTTCAGAAGGGCAGGCTTTTTAAGTCGCAATACAATGGTAAAGTAAAATATAAACAAATTAATTGGATGTGCACTAGGCTTCTATTTTTTGTGTGTATTGAATAAATGTGGTCACTAGCACTCTGTGTGGATGTATACTATCCCATTTCTATGTATATATATTGATAATTTCCCTGTATTTTGTTTCATTTAGTGCCCGACAAACATCCACAAACTGGATGGATACCAATGTGAAAATAAAGAGGTAAATTTAAACCAAAGTGTACTTATTCTCTAATATAACAACTGACTATTTTCTACGGTGCTTTACAATTGGTTCATCATCATTCAAATTAGGTTAGCCTATCACAAACACTGTATTGTAAACATATTGCATTGTGGTTAGATGTGTAGGACTAAATTTTCAAATGTCTCTTTTTCTGTCCTTAGGGTCTCTGCTTTGGAGGTAGATGCAAAACCAGGGACAGACAGTGCAAGTATATCTGGGGAGAAAGTGAGTATTTTTGAGAGAAATGTTGAATCGGATTTGCTGCAAAATCCTCACTAAAGATGTCCGGATCACAGATCCGAGCCCGTTTCTGTGGCGAATCTCTCGGGTTTTCCGGAATTCCATTTTCTGTTTTTTTACCGAACCCTGTTCAAAAATTGAAAAATTCTAATTTTTAAGAAATTTTCGAAAATTTTGTAAAAATGATACAGTAACTTACTGTAAATGGCTCTGGGACCTGGGAAATGGTCTGGGGAACATACAATCAGATTCTTTCTAAAGGAATCTGATTCAAACCAATTCTGATTAGTTCCAATCAGATTTTTTCAGAAAGAATCTGTAACCAATTCTGATTGGATACAATCAGATTCTTTCAGAAATAATCTGATTGTAACCAATTCTCATTGGTTATAACGAGCATTAAAGGTGGGGTGCAGGGAAACAATGATAACAAGCTTTTATTAATACTACCCTTGGAGAGAGTCCCAGTCTTATTTAGTGATTGCAGCAACTGGGAAGAAGGCAACTGGTAAATATAAAATGCCCCCATGCCTAATAAACACAAACTGGTAAATATAAAATGCCCCCATGTCTAATAAACACAAACTGGTAAATATAAAATGTCCCCATGCCTAATAAACACAAACTGGTAAATATAAAATGTATCAAACTCCTATGAGGTAATGTGGGGTTAACGTCACTGTGTGAGGATATCAAACTCCTATGAGGTAATGTGGGGTTATTGTCACTGTGTGTAGGATATCAAACTCCTATGAGGTAATGTGGGGTTAACGTCACTGTGTGTAGGATATCAAACTCCTATGAGGTAATGTGGGGTTAACGTCACTGTGTGAGGACTCCTATGAGGTAATGTGGGGTTAACGTCACTGTGTGAGGGTATCATACTTCTATGAGGTAATGTGGGGTTAACGTCACTGTGTGAGGGTATCAAACTCCTATGAGGTAATGTGGGGTTAACGTCACTGTGTGAGGGTATTAAACTCCTATGAGGCAATGTGGGGTTAACGTCACTGTGTGTATGATATCAAACTCCTATGAGGTAATGTGGGGTTAACGTCACTTTGTGAGGGTATCAAACTCCTATGAGGCAATGTGGGGTTAACGTCCCTGTGTGTATGATATCAAACTCCTATGAGGCAATGTGGGGTTAACGTACTGAAATCTGTGCTATTAAGAATAGTTCTCACAAAAAGTGAACTATTCCTTTAAAGCAGTGATGAAGACCGGGAGGTTAAAGGACCTATTCTTTATTTTCTGTTCCTCAATTACTTGGCAAGGATCCGGTTTAGTTTCATTATAGCGCGCATGGCCATATTGCGCACTATGTGAACTAAACAGGAAGCAGTGGCAGTTGTAAATGGAGCCACGTTGGTCGTGCATGAGGTAAAATACTTACCGTCGGTCCTGGATCCTGGTCAAGTGATTGAAAAACAGAAGTTTATTTTTTTAGGTCCTATACCTCCTCGTCTTCAATCACTACTTCAAAGGAATAGAAGTTCCTTTTTGTGAGAACTATTCCTTTAACTGAATAAGAACAAGGTAGTTTAATCATGCTCGTGCTAACGACACATATACACAGATCAAAGGAGAATTTTTTTTCTCCATCGCACCCATGGGTCCACACAGAATTGGCTTTCTATTGGCCATGTTGGCTGAATAACAGACAATCCCAAAAATGTCTGGCATCACCTACACTAAGTATCAAAGGACGGTCTCATATAACAGTTTGTTCATATATAAAACAACAACATTGAAATGACACAAATGTTATCATTTCATTATTTACACGGGGATATTTATCAATGTAACTTTGTGCCTCTATTATTTGCCATATTTACTGCTGGTTTCTTTTCAATATGGCATTAATAAGGTTAATAAACTCCATATGAATGCCCCCCCATGGCCACAAATAATTGGGTCACAACAAAGAAACGTGAGGCCAGACAGCTGCAAGCCATGTGACTTCCATGGCTGCAAGTGGCAACATCTCGCAATCGTGTATATACTAATGATGCTGAGAATGTGATTTGTTGGAGAGAAGGGCCAGCTCAAGCCAAGCAGCGCAGTTGGAGAGCCAAAAGTCAAAAAAGCACGCTGCAGGTTTACATAGGTCTTATCACGTTAACCAATTTTACCATAATATTTACAGCCAATTTATTTCCAGTATCATTTTCTAACCAGTTACCAGTATCGTTTTCTGTGTTAGTTAATTCAAAGTAGAGATAATATGCCTGTGTGTGGATATCAAACTCTATAAGTAGTGTGGGTTAACGTCACTGTGTGTGGGTATCAAACTCCTATGAGGTATGTGGGGTTACGTTCACTGTGTGTAGGGTATCAAACTCCTATGAGGTAATGTGGGTTATTGTCACTGTGTGTAGGATATCAAACTCCTATAGGTAAGTGGGGTTATTGTCACTGTGTGTAGGATATCAAACTCCTATGAGGTAATGTGGGGTTACATCCCTGTGTGTAGGATATCAAACTCCTATGAGGTAATGTGGTGGTTACGTCACTGTGTGTAGGGTATCAAACTCCTATGAGGTAATGTGGGGTTATTGTCACTGTGTGTAGGTTATCAACTCCTATGAGGTAATGTGGTATTGTCACTGTGTGGGGTATCAAACTCCTATGAGGTAATGTGGGGTTAGTACACTGTGTGTAGGGTATCAAACTCCTATGAGGTAATGTGGGGTTATGTTCACTGTGTGTAGGTATCAAACTCCTATGAGGTAATGTGGGGTTTGTCACTGTGTGTAGGTATCAAACTCCTATAGGTAATGTGGGGTTAGTCACTGTGTGTAGGATATCAAACTCCTATGAGGTAATGTGGGGTTAACAGTCACTGTGTAGGATATCAAACTCCTATGAGGTAATGTGGGGTTAACGTCACTGTGTGTAGGATATCAAACTCCTATGAGGTAATGTGGGGTTATTGTCACTGTGTGTAGGATATCAAACTCCTATGAGGTAATGTGGGTTATGTCACTGTGTTAGGGTATCAAACTCCTATGAGGTAATGTGGGGTTATGCACTGGTGTAGGTATATCAAACTCCTATGAGGTAATGTGGGGTTATTCGTCACTGTGTGTAGGATATCAAACTCCTATGAGGTAATGTGGGGTTACGTCACTGTGTGTAGGATATCAAACTCCTATGAGGTAATGTGGGGTTAACGTCACTGTGTAGGTATCAACTCCTATGAGGTAATGTGGGGTATTACGTCACTGTGTGTAGGATATCAAACTCCTATGAGGTAATGTGGGGTTAGTCACTGTGTGTAGGGTATCAAACTAAGAGGTATGTGGGTTATGTCACTGTGTGTAGGATATCAAACTCCTATGAGGTAATGTGGGGTAACGTCCTGTGTAGGATATCAAACCCTATGAGTTATGTGGGTTACGTCACTGTGTGTAGATATCAAACTCCTATGAGGTAATGTGGGGTTATTGTCACTGTGTGTAGGATATCAAACTCCTATGAGGTAATGTGGGTTATTGTCACTGTGTGTAGGGATCAAACTCCTATGAGGTATGTGGGGTTATTGTCACTGGTGTAGGATATCAAACTCCTATGAGGTAATGTGGGGTTATTGTCACTGTGTGTAGTATCAAACTCCTATGAGGTAATGTGGGGTTGTCACTGTGTAGGGTATCAAACTCCTATGAGGTAATGTGGGGTTTGTCACTGTGTGTAGGATATCAAACTCCTATGAGTAATGTGGGGTTAACGTCCACTGTGTGTAGGTATCAAACTCCTATGAGGTAATGTGGGGTTAACGTCATGTGGTAGGTATCAAACTCCTATGAGGTAATGTGGGGTTATGTCACTGTGTGTAGGATATCAAACTCCTATGAGGTAACGTGGGTTATGTCACTGTGTGTAGGGTATCAAACTCCTATGAGGTAATGTGGGGTTATGTCACTGTGTGAGGTATCAAACTCCTATGAGGTAATGTGGGGTTTTGTCACTGTGTGTAGGATATCAAACTCTATGAGGTAATGGGGGTATTGTCACTGTGTGTAGGTATCAAACTCCTATGAGGTAATGTGGAGTTAGTGCACTGTGTGAGGATATCAAACTCCTATGAGGTAATGTGGGGTTACGTCACTGTGTGTAGGATATCAAACTCCTATGAGGTTATGTGGGTACCTTGGGGTTACGTCACTGTGTTGGATTCAAACTCCTAAGGTATGTGGTTATGTACTGTGTGGATATAAACAACTATTGAGGTAATGTGAGGTTATTGTCACTGTGTGTAGGATATCAAACTCCTATAAGGTAATGTGGGGTTAATGTCACTGTGTGTAGGATATCAAACTCCTATGAGGTAATGTGGGGTTAACGTCACTGTGTATGATATCAACTCCTATGAGGTAATGGGGTTAACGTCACTGTGGGAGATATCAAACTCCTATGAGGTAATGTGTGGGGTTTGTCACAGTGTGTAGGGATATCAAACTCCTATGAGGAAATGTGGGGTTAGTCACTGTGTATGATATCAAACTCCTATGAGGTAATGTGGGGTTAACGTCACTGTGTGAGGGTATTAATCTCCTATGAGGTAATGTGGGGTTAACGTCACTGTGTGAGGATATCAAACTCCTATGAGGTAATGTGGGGTTATTGTCACTGTGTGTAGGATATCAAACTCCTATGAGGTAATGTGGGGTTATTGTCACTGTGTGTAGGATATCAAACTCCTATGAGGTAATGTGGGGTTATTGTAACTGTTGTAGGGTATCAAACTCCTATGAGGTAATGTGGGGTTATTGTCACTGTGTGTAGGATATCAAACTCCTATGAGGTAATGTGGGGTTAACGTCCCTGTGTGTAGGATATCAAACTCCTATGAGGTAATGTGGGGTTATTGTCACTGTGTGTAGGATATCAAACTCCTATGAGGTAATGTGGGGTTAACGTCACTGTGTGTAGGATATCAAACTCCTATGAGGTAATGTGGGGTTAACGTCACTGTGTGTTGAGGGTATCAAACTCTATGAGTAATGTGGGGTTATTGTCACTGTGTGTAGGATATCAAACTCCTATGAGGTAATGTGGGGTTAACGTCACTGTGTGTAGGATATCAAACTCCTATGAGGTAATGTGGGGTTAACGTCACTGTTGAGGGTATCAAACCCTATGAGGTAATGTGGGGTGATTGTCACTGTGTGTAGGATATCAAACTCCTATGAGTAATGTGGGTTATTGTCACTGTGGTAGGATATCAAACTCCTAAGGTAATGTGGGGTTAACGTCACTGTGTGTATGATATCAAACTCCTATGAGGTATGTGGGGTTAACGTCACTGTGTATGATATCAAACTCCTATGAGGTATGTGAGGTTACGTCACTGTGTGAGGGTATTAAACTCCTATGAGGTAATGTGGGATTACGTCACTCTGTGAGGATATCAAACTCCTATGAGGTAATGTGGGGTTATTGTCACTGTGTGTAGGTATCAAAAACTCCTATGAGGAAATTGGGGTTAACGTCACTTGTGTAGGGTATCAAACTCCTATGAGGTAATGTGGGGTTAACGTACTGTGTGTATGATATCAAACTCCTATGAGGTAATGTGGGGTTAACGTCACTGTGTATGATATCAAACTCCTATGAGGTAATGTGGGGTTAACGTCACGTGTGTGAGGTATTAAACTCCTATGAGGTAATGTGGGATTAACGTCACTGTGTGAGGATATCAAACTCCTATGAGGTAATGTGGGTTATGTCACTGTGTGTAGGGTATCAAACTCCTATGAGAAATGTGGGTTAACGTCACGTGTGTAGGGTATCAAATCCTATGAGGTAATGTGGGTTATTGTCACTGTGTGTAGGATATCAAACTCCTATGAGGTAATGTGGGGTTAACGTCACTGTGTGTAGGATATCAAACTCCTATGAGGTAATGTGGGTTTAACGTCACTGTGTGAGGGTATCAGACTCCTATGAGGTAATGTGGGGTTAACGTCACTGTGTATGATATCAAACTCTAGAGGTAATTTGGGGTTAATGTCACTGGTGAGGGTATTAAACTCCTATGAGGTAATGTGAGGTTAACGTCACTGTGTGTATGATATCAAACTCCTATGAGGTAATGTGGGGTTAACGTCACTGAGTGAGGGTATCAAACTCCTATGAGGTAATGTGGGGTTAACGTCACTATGTGTATGATATCAAACTCCTATGAGGTAATGTGGGGTTAACGTCACTGTGTATGATATCAAACTCCTATGAGATAATGTGGGGTTAACGTCACTGTGTGAGGGTATTAAACTCCTATGAGGTAATGTGGGGTTAACGTCACTGTGTGAGGATATCAAACTCCTATGAGGTAATGTGGGGTTATTGTCACTGTATGTAGGGTATCAAACTCCTATGAGGAAATGTGGGGTTAACGTCACTGTGTGTAGGGTATCAAACTCCTATGAGGTAATGTGGGGTTATTGTCACTGTGTGTAGGATATCAAACTCCTATGAGGTAATGTGGGGTTAACGTCAGTGTGTAGGATATCAAACTCCTATGAGGTAATGTGGGGTTAACGTCACTGTGTGAGGGTATCAACTCCTATGAGGTAATGTGGGGTTAATGGTCACTGTGTGTATGATATCAAACTCCTATGAGGTAATGTGGGGTTAACGTCACAGTGTATGATATCAAACTCCTATGAGGTAATGTGGGGTTAATGTCACTGTGTGAGGGTATTAAACTCCTATGAGGTAATGTGAGGTTAACGTCACTGTGTGTATGATATCAAACTCCTATGAGGTAATGTGGGGTTAACATCACTGTGTGAGGATATCAAACTCCTATGAGGCATTGTGGGGTTAACGTCACTTTGTGTAGGATATCAAACTCCTATGAGGTAATGTGGGGTTAACGTCACTGTGTGAGGGTATCAAACTCCTATGAGGTAATGTGGGGTTAACGTAACTGTGTGAGGGTATTAAACTCCTATGAGACAATGGGGGGTTAACGTCACTGTGTGTAGGATATCAAACTCCTATGAGGTAATGTGGGGTTAACGTCACTGTGTGAGGGTATCAAACTTCTATGAGGTAATGTGGGGTTAACGTCACTGTGTGAGGGTATAAACTCCTATGAGGCAATGTGGGGTTAACGTCACTGTGTGTAGGATATCAAACTCCTATGAGGTAATGTGGGGTTAACGTCACTGTGTGTATGATATCAAACTCCTATGAGTAATGGGGTTAAGTCACTGTGTGAGGGTATTAAAACTCCTATGAGGTAATGTGAGGTTAACGTCACTGTGTGTATGATATCAAACTCCTATGAGGTAATGTGGGGTTAACATCACTGTGTGAGGATATCAAACTCCTATGAGGTAATGTGGGGTTAACGTCACTTTGTGTAGGATATCAAACTCCTATGAGGTAATGTGGGGTTAACGTCACTGTGTGAGGGTATCAAACTCCTATGAGGTAATGTGGGGTTAACGTCACTGTGTGAGGGTATAAACTCCTATGAGGCAATGTGGGGTTAACGTCACTGTGTGTAGGATATCAAACTCCTATGAGGTAATGTGGGGTTAACGTCACTGTGTGTAGGATATCAAACTCCTATGAGGTAATGTGAGGTTATTGTCACTGTGTGTAGGATATCAAACTCCTATGAGGTAATGTGGGGTTAACGTCACTGTGTGAGGGTATCAAACTCCTACGAGGTAATGTAGGGTTAACGTCACTGTGTGTATGTATCAAACTCCTATGAGGTAATGTGGGGTAACGTCACTGTGTATGATATCAAATCCTATGAGGTAATGTGGGGTTAACGTCACTGTGTGAGGTATTAAACTCCTATGAGGTAATGTGGGGTAACGTCACTGTGTGAGGATATCAAACTCCTATGAGGTAATGTGGGGTTAACGTCACTGTGTGTATCATATTAAACTCCTATGAGGTAATGTGGAGTTATTGTCACTGTGTGTAGGGTATCAAACTCCTATGAGGTAGTGGGGTTATTTCATGTGTGTAGGGTATCAAACTCCTATGAGGTAATGTGGGGTTAACGTCACTGTGTGTAGGGTATCAAACTCCTATGAGGTAATGTGGGGTTATTGTCACTGTGTGTAGGATATCAAACTCCTATGAGGTAATGTGGGGTTAACGTCACTGTGTATGATATCAAACTCCTATGAGGTAATGGGGTTAACGTCACTGTGTGAGGGTTCAAACTCCTATGAGGTAATGTGGGGTTAACGTCACTGTGTATGATATCAAACTCCTATGAGGTAAGTGGGGTTAACGCACGTGTGAGGGTATTAAACTCCTATGAGGTAATGTGAGGTTAACGTCACTGTGTGTATGATATCAAACTCCTATGAGGTAATGTGGAGTTAACATTACTGTGTGAGGATATCAAACTCCTATGAGGTAATGTGGGTAGTTAACGTCCTTTGTGTAGGATATTAAACTCCTATGAGGTAATGTGAGGTTAACGTCACTGTGTGAGGGTATCAAACTCCTATGAGGTAATGTGGGGTTAACGTCACTGTGTGAGGGTATTAAACTCCTATGAGGCAATGTGGGGTTAACTTCACTGTGTGATGATATCAAACTCCTGTGAGGTAATGTGGGGTTATTGTCACTGTGTGAGGATATCAAACTCCTATGAGGTAATGTGGGGTTATTGTCACTGTGTGTAGGATATCAAACTCCTATGAGGTAATGTGGGGTTAACGTCACTGTGTGTAGGATATCAAACTCCTATGAGGTAATGTGGGGTTAACGTCACTGTGTGAGGGTATCAAACTCCTATGAGGTAATGTGGGGTTAACGTCACTGTGTGAGGGTATTAACTCCTATGAGGCAATGTGGGGTTAACGTCACTGTGTATGATATCAAACTCCTGTGAGGTAATGTGGGGTTATGTCACTGTGTGAGGATACAAACTCCTATGAGGTAATTGGGGTTATTGTCACTGTGTGTAGGATATCAAACTCCTATGGGTAATGTGGGGTTAACGTCACTGTGTGTGGATATCAAACTCCTAAGAGGTGAATGTGGGGTTAACGTCACTGTGTGAGGGTATCAAACTTCTATGAGGTAATGTGGGGTTAACGTCACTGTGTGAGGGTATCAAACTCCTATGAGGTATGTGGGGTTAACACACTGTGTGAGGGATTAAACTCCATGAGGCAATGTGGGGTTAACGTCACGTGTGTGTATGATATCAAACTCCTATGAGGTAATGTGGGGTTAACGTCACTTTGTGAGGGTATCAAACTCCATGAGGCAATGTGGGGTTAACGTCCCTGTGTGTTATGATATCAAACTCCTATGAGGCAATGTGGGGTTAACGTCACTGTGGTATGATATCAAACTCCTATGAGGCAATGTGGGGTTAACATCACTGTGTGAGGATATCAAACTCTATGAGGTAATGTGGGGTTAACGTCACTGTGTGTATGATATCAAACTCTATGAGGTAATGTGTGGTTAATGGTCACTGTTGTGTATGATACAAACTCCTATGAGGTTATGTGGGGTTAACGTCACTGTGTGAGGATATCAAACTCCTATGAGGTAATGTGGGGTTAACGTCCCTGTGTGTAGGATATCAAACTCTATGAGGTAATGTGGGGTTAACGTCACTGTGTGGTAGGGTATCAAACTCCTATGAGGTAATGTGGGGTTATTGTCACTGTGTGTAGGATATCAATCCTATGAGGCAATGTGGGGTTTATTGTCACGTGTGTAGGGTATCAAACTCCTATGAGGTAATGTGGGGTTATGTCACTGTGTGAGGGTATCAACTCCTATGAGGTAATGTGGGTTATTGTCACTGTGTGTAGGATATCAAACTCATATGGAGTTAATGTGGGGTTATTGTCACTGTGTGTAGGGTATCAAACTCCTATGAGGTAATGTGGAGTTATGTACTGTGTGTAGGATATCAAACTCCTATGAGGTAATGTGGGGTTTAACGTCACTGTGTGAGGGTATCAAACTCCTATGAGTGTAATGTGGGGTTATTGTCACTGTGTGTAGGATATCAAACTCCTATGAGGTAAGTGGGGTTAACGTCACTGTGTGTAGGATATCAAAACTCCTATGAGGTATGTGGGGTTATTGTCACTGTGTTGTAGGATATCAAACTACTATGATGGAATGTGAGTTATTGTCACTGTGTGTAGGATATCAAACTCCTATAGGTAATGTGGGTTAATGTCACTGTGTGTAGGATATCAAACTCCTATGAGGTAATGTGGGGTTAACGTACTGTTGAGGGTATCAAACTCCTATGAGGTTAATGTGGGGTTAACGTCACTGTGTGTATGATATCAAACTCCTATGAGGTAATGTGGGGTTAACGTCACTGTGGGTATGATATCAAACTCCTATGAGGTAATGTGGGGTTAACGTCACTGTGTGAGGGTATATAAACTCCTATGAGGTAATGTGGATTAAACGTCACTGTGTGAGGATATCAAACTCCTATGAGGTAATGTGGGGTTATTGTCACTGTGTGTAGGGTATCAAACTCCTATGAGGAAATGTGGGGTTAACGTCACTGTGTGTGGGTATCAAACTCCTATGAGGTAATGTGGGGTTAACGTCACTGTGTGTATGATATCAAACTCCTATGAGGTAATGTGGGGTTAACGTCACTGTGTATGATATCAAACTCCTATGAGGTAATGTGGGGTTAACGTCACTGTGTGAGGGTATTAAACTCCTATGAGGTAATGTGGGATTAACGTCACTGTGTGAGGATATCAAACTCCTATGAGGTAATGTGGGGTTAATGTCACTGTGTGTAGGGTATCAAACTCCTATGAGGAAATGTGGGGTTAACGTCACTGTGTGTAGGGTATCAAACTCCTATGAGGTAATGTGGGGTTATTGTCACTGTGTGTAGGATATCAAACTCCTATGAGGTAATGTGGGGTTAACGTCACTGTGTGTAGGATATCAAACCCTAGATGTAATGTGGGGTTAACGTCACTGTGTGTAGGATATCAAACTCCTATGAGGTAATGTGGGGTTAACATCACTGTGTGAGGGTATCAGACTCCTATGAGGTAATGTGGGGTTAACGTCACTGTGTATGATATCAAACTCCTATGAGGTAATGTGAGGTTAACGTCACTGTGTGTATGATATCAAACTCCTATGAGGTAATGTGGGGTACGTCACGTGTGGGGTATCAAACTCCTATGAGGTAATGTGGGGTTAACGTCACTGGTGTATGATATAAAATCACTGAGGTAATGTGGGGTTAACGTCACTTGGTATGATATCAAACTCCTATGAGGTAATGTGGGGTTAACGTCACTGTGTGAGGGGATAAAACTCCTATGAGGTAATGTGGGTTAACGTCACTGTGTGAGGATATCAAACTCCTATGAGGTAATGTGGGGTTATTGTCACTGTGTGTAGGGTTCAAACTCCTATGAGGAATGTGGGGTTAACGTCACTGTGGTGTAGGTATCAAACTCCTATGAGGTATGTGGGGTTATTGTCACTGTGTGTAGGGTATCAAACTCCTATGAGGTAATGTGGGGTTATGTCAATGTGTGTAGGTATCAAACTCCTATGAGGTAATGTGGTTATTGTCACTGTGTGTAGGATATCAAAAATCCTATGAGGTAATGTGGGGTTAACGTCACTGTGTGTAGGATATCAAACTCCTTTGAGGTAATGGGGGGTAACGTCACTGTGTGAGGGTACAAACTCTATGAGGTAATGTGGGGTTAATGGTCACGTGTGTATGATATCAAATCCTATGAGGTAAGTGGGGTTTAATGTCACAGTGTATAATATCAAAATCTACTGAGGTAATGTGGGGTTAACATCACTGTGTGAGGATATCAAACTCCTATGAGGCAATGTGGGGTAACGTCACTGTGTAGGATATCCAACTCCTATGAGGTAATGTGGGTTAACGTACTGTGTGAGGGTATCAAACTCCTATGAGGTAATGTGGGGTTAACGTCACTGTGTGAGGGTATTAAACTCCTATGAGACAATGGGGGGTTAACGTCACTGTGTGTAGGATATCAAACTCCTATGAGGTATGTGGGGTAACGTACTGTGTGAGGTATCAAACTTCTATGAGGTTTGTGAGGTTAAAGTCACTGTGTGAGGGTATTAAACTCCTATGAGGGCAATGTGGGTTTAACGTCACTGTGTGTAGGATATCAAACTCCTATGAGGTAATGGAGGGTTAACGTCACTGTGTGTATGATATCAAACTCCTATGAGGTAATGGGGGTTAATGTCACTGTGTGAGGGTTAAACTCCTATGAGGTATGTGAGGTATGTCACTGTGTGTATGATATCAAACTCCTATGAGGTAATGTGGGGTTAAATCACTGTGTGAGGATATCAAACTCCTATGAGGTAATGTGGGGTTAACGTCACTTTGTGTAGGATATCAAACTCCTATGAGGTAATGTGGGGTTAACATCACTGTGGTGAGGGTATCAAACTCCTATGAGGTAATGTGGGTTAACGTCACTGTGTGAGGGTATTAAACTCCTATGAGGCAATGTGGGGTTAACGTCATGTGTGTAGGATATCAAACTCCATGAGGTAATGGGGGTTAACGTCACTGTGTGTAGATATCAAACTCCTATGAGGTAATGTGGGGTTAACGTCACTGTGTGAGGGTATCAAACTCCTAAGAGTTAATGTGGGGTTAACGTCACTGTGTGTAGGATATCAAACTCCTATGAGGTAATGTGAGGTTATTGTCACTGTGTGTGGATATCACAACTCCTATGAGGTAATGGGGTTAACGTCACTGTGTGAGGGTATCAAACTCCTATGAGGTAATGTAGGGTTAACGTCACTGTGTGTATGATATCAAACTCCTATGAGGTAATGTGGGGTTAACGCACTGTGTATGATATCAAACTCCTATGAGGTAATGTGGGGTTAACGTCACTTGGTGAGGGTATTAAACTCTATGAGGTAATGTGGGTTAAGTCACTGTGTGAGGAATACAAACTCCTATGAGGTAATGTGGGGTTAAGTCCGTGTGGATCAATCAAACTCCTATGAGGTATGTGGAGTTATTGTCACTGTGTGTAGGGTATCAAAACTCCTATGAGGTAATGTGGGGTTATTGTCACTGTGTGTTAGGGTATCAAACTCCTATGAGGTAATGTGGGGTTAACTTCACTGTGTGAGGGTATCAAACTCCTATGAGGTATTGTGGGGTTATTATGTCTGTGTGTAGGATATTAAACTCTATGAGGTAATGTTGGGGTTAACGTCACTGTGTGTAGGATATCAAACTCCTATGAGGTAATGTGGGGTTAACGTCACTGTGTGAGGGTACAAACTCCTATGAGGTAATGTGGGGGTAACGTACTTGTGAGGATATTAAACTCTATGAGGGATGTTGAGGTTAGTCACTGGTGTATGATATCAAACTCCTATGAGGTAATGTGGGGTTAACGTCACTGTGTATGATATCAAATCCTATGAGGTAATGTGGGGTTAAAGTCACTGTGTGAGGGTATTAAACTCCTATGAGGTATGTGAGGTTAACGTCACTGTGTGATGATATCAAATCCTATGAGGTAATGTGGAGTTAACATTACTGTGTGAGGATATCCAAACTCCTAGAGGTAATGGTGGGTTAACGTCACTTGTGTAGGATTATAAAACTCTATGAGGTAATGTGAGGTTAACGTCACTGTGTTTGAGGGATCAAACTCCTATGAGGTAATGTGGGGTTAACGTACTGTGTGAGGGTATAAACTCCTATGAGGAAGTGGGGGTAACAGTCACTGTGTGTATGATATCAAACTCCTGTGAGGTAAGTGGGGGTTATTGTCACTGTGTGAGGATATCAAACTCCTATGAGGTAATGTGGGTTATGTCACTGTGTGTAGGATATCAAACTCCTATGAGGTAATGTGGGGTTAACGTCACTGTGTGTAGGATATCAAACTCCTATGAGGTAATGTGGGGTTAACGTCACTGTGTGAGGGTATCAAACTCCTATGAGGTAATGTGGGTTAACGTCACTGTGTGTATGATATCAAACTCCTATGAGGCAATGTGGGGTTAACGTCACTGTGTGAGGGTATCAAACTCCTATGAGGTAATGTGGGGTTAACGTCACTTTGTGTAGGATATTAAACTCCTATGAGGTAATGTGAGGTTAACGTCACTGTGTGTATGATATCAAACTCCTATGAGGTAATGTGGGGTTAACGTCATGTGTATGATATCAAACTCCTATGAGGTAATGTGGGGTTAACGTCACTGTGTGAGGGTATTAAACTCCTATGAGGTAATGTGAGGTTAACGTCACTGTGTGTATGATATCAAACTCCTATGAGGTAATGTGGAGTTAACATTACTGTTGAGGATATCAAACTCCTATGAGGTAATGTGGGGTTAACGTCACTTTGTGTAGGATATTAAACTCATATGAGGTAATGTGAGGTTAACGTCACTGTGTGAGGGTATCAAACTCCTATGAGGTAATGTGGGGTTAACGTCACTGTGTGAGGGGATTTAAACTCCTATGAGGCATGTGGGGTTAAAGTCACTGTGGTATGATATCAACTCCTGTGAGGTAATGTGGGGTTATTGTCACTGTGTGAGGTATCAAACTCCTATGAGGTAATGTGGGGTTATTGTCACTGTGTGTAGGATATCAAACTCCTGAGGTAATGTGGGGTTAACGCACTGTGTGTAGGATATCAAACTCTATGAGGTAATGTGGGGTTAACGTCACGGTTGAGGGTATCAACTCTATGAGGTAATGTGGGGTTAAACGTCACTGTGTGTATGATATCAAACTCCTAGAGGCAATGTGGGGTTAACGTCACTGTGTGAGGATATCAAATCCTATGAGGTATGTGGGGTTAATGGTCACTGTGTGTATGATATCAAACTCCTATGAGGTAATGTGGGGTTAACGTCACTGTGTGAGGTGTATCATACTTTATGAGGTAATGTGGGGTAACGTCACTGTGTGAGGGTATCAAACTCCTATGAGGTAATGTGGGGTTAACGTCACGTGTGAGTGGTATTAAACTCCTATGAGGCAATGTGGGGTTAACGTCACTGTGTGTATGATATCAAACTCCTATGAGGTAATGTGGGGTTAACGTCACTTTGTGAGGGTATCAACTCCTATGAGGCAAGTGGGGTTAACGTCCCTGTGTGTATGATATCAAAACTCCTATGAGGCAATGTGGGGTTAACGTCACTGTGTGTTGATATCAAACTCCTATGAGGCAATGTGGGTTAACATCACTGTGTGAGGATATCAAACTCCTATGAGGTAATGTGGGGTTAACGTCACTGTGTGTATGATATCAACTCCTATGAGTAATGTGGGGTTAACGTCAGTGTGTAGGGTATCAAACTCATATAGGTAATGTGGGGGTTAATCGTCACTGTGTGTGAGGATATCAAACTCCTATGAGGTAATGTGGTGGTTAACGTCACTGGTATGTATCAAACCTCCTATGAGATAATGTGGATATAAAGTCACTGTGTGTGGATATATCAAACTCCTATGAGGTAATGTGGGGTTAACGTCACTTTGTGTATGATATCAAACTCCTATGAGGTAATGTGGGGTGAACATCACTGTGTGAGGATATCAATCTCCTAGAGGTAATGTGGGGTTACGTCACGTGTTATATCAAAACTCCTATGAGGCAATGTGGGGTTAACGTCACTGTGTGTATGATATCAAACTCCTATGAGGCAATGTGGGGTTAACATCACTGTGTGAGGATATCAAACTCCTATGAGGTAATGTGGGGTTAACGTCACTGTGTGTATGATATCAAACTTCTATGAGGTAATGTGTGGTTAATGGTCACTGTGTGTATGATATCAAACTCCTATGAGGTTATGTGGGGTTAACGTCACTGTGTGAGGATATCAAACTCCTATGAGGTAATGTGGGGTTAACGTCCCTGTGTGTAGGATATCAAACTCCTATGAGGTAATGTGGGGTTAACGTCACTGTGTGTAGGGTATCAAACTCCTATGAGGTAATGTGGGGTTATTGTCACTGTGTGTAGGGAGTACTGTGAGGTAATGTGGGGTTATTGTCACTGTGTGAGGATATCAAACTCCTATGAGGTAATGTGGGGTTATTGTCACTGTGTGTAGGATATCAAACTCCTATGAGGTAATGTGGGGTTAACGTCACTGTGTGTAGATTCAAACTCCTAGAGGTATGTGGGGTTAACGTCACTGTGTGAGGGTATCAAACTCCTATGAGGTAATGTGGGTTAACGTCACTGTGTGAGGGTATCAAACTCCTATGAGGTAATGTGGGGTTACATCACTGTGTGAGGTATATAAACTCCTATGAGGAATGTGGGGTTAACGTCACTGTGTGTATGATATCAAACTCCTATGAGGTAATGTGGGGTTAACGTCACTTGTGAGGGTATCAAACTCCTATGAGGTAATGTGGGGTTAACTTCCACTGTGTGTATGATATCAAACTCCTATGAGGAATGTGGGTTAACTCACTGTGTGTATGATATCAAACTCCTATGAGGATGTGGGGTTAACATCACTGTGTGAGGATATCAACTCCTATGAGGTAATGTGGGGTTAACGTCACTGTGTGTAGATATCAAACTCTATGAGGTATGTGTGGTTAAGTCACGTGTTGAGATCAACTCCTATGAGGTATGTGGGGTTAACGTCACTGTGTAGGATATCAAACTCTATGAGGTATGTGGGTTAGTCCTGTGTGTAGGATATCAAACTCCTATGAGGTAATGTGGGGTTAACGTCACTGTGTGTAGGTTATCAAACTCCTATGAGGTAATGTGGGGTTATGTCACTTGTGTAGGATATCAAACTCCTATGAGGAATGTGGGGTTAGTCACTGTGTGTAGGGTATCAAACCCTATGAGGTAATGTGGGGTTAATGTCACTGTGTGAGGTATCAAACTCCTATGAGGTAATGTGGGGTTATGTCACTGTGTGTAGGATTCAAACTCTATGAGGTAATGTGGGGTTAGTCACTGTGTGTAGGGTATCAAACTCCTAGGAGTAATGTGGGTTAGTCACTGTGTGTAGGATATCAAACTCCTATGAGTATGTGGGTTAACGTCACTGTTGAGGGTATCAACCTCCTATGAGGTAATGTGGGTTAGTCACTGTGTGTAGGATATCAAACTCCTATGAGGTAATGTGGGGTTAACGTCACTGTGTGTAGGATATCAAACTCCTATGAGTAATGTGGTTTATGTCACTGGTGTAGGATATCAACTCCTATGAGGTAATGTGGGGTTGTCCACTGTGTAGGATATCAAACTCCTATGAGGTAATGTGGGGTTAATGTCACTGTGTGTAGATATCAAACTCCTATGAGGTAATGTGGGGTTAACGTCACTGTGTGAGGGTATCAAACTCCTATGAGTAATGTGGGGTTAACGTCACTGTGTGTATGATATCAAACTCCTATGAGGTAATGTGGGGTTAACGTCACTGTGTATTGATATCAAACTCCTATGAGGTAATGTGGGGTTAGTCACTGTGAGGGTATAAACTCCTATGAGGTAATGTGGGGTTAACATCACTGTGTGAGGATATCAAACTCCTATGAGGTAATGTGGGGTTATGTCACTGTGTGTAGGTATCAAACTCCTATGAGGTAATGTGGGGTTAACGTCACTGTGTGTTGGTATCAAACTCCTATGAGGTAATGTGGGTTAACGTCACTGTGTGTATGATACAAACTCCTATGAGGTAATGTGGGGTTACGTCCACTGTGTAGATATCAAACTCCTTGAGGTAATGTGGGGTTACGTCACTGTGTGATATTAAACTCCTATGAGTAATGTGGAGTTAACGTCACTGTGTGAGGATATCAAACTCCTATGAGGTAATGTGGGGTTAGTCACTGTGTGAGGTATCAAACTCCTATGAGAATGTGGGGTTACTGTCACTGTGTGTAGGGATCAAAACTCCTATGAGGTAATGTGGGGTTAGTAACTGTGTGTAGATATCAAACCTCCTATAGGTAATGTGGGGTTAACGTCACTGTGTGGATATCAAACTCCTATGAGGTAATGTGGGGTTAACTGATCCTGTGTAGTACTGTAATAAAGTGTCTCCTATGTGTGTGTAGTCATCAGAATATTAACAATGTATGTATTGGTTACTCTGTGTGGGTAAAACTCTTAATTCAATGTGTTGTGGTAATGTATGGCCATGGTAGTACGTATCCCTTATGGTATGGTGGGTAATTGGTGTTACTCACTGGTCACTGTGTATGATATCAAACTCCATGTAGGTAATGTGGGTTAACGTCACTGTGTGTATGTATCAAACTCCTAGGAGGTAATGTGGGGGTTAACGTCACTGTGTGAGGGACAAACTCCTATGAGGTAATGTGGGGTTAACGTCACTTGTGTGTAGATATCAAACTCCTATGAGGTAATGTGGGGTTAACGTCACTGTGTATGAGATCAAACTCCTATGAGGTAATGGGGGTTAACGTCACTGTGTGAGGGTATTAAACTCCTATGAGGTAATGTGGGGTTAACGTCACTGTGTGAGGATATCAAACTCCTTGAGGTAATGTGGGGTTATGTCACTGTGTAGGGTATCAAACTCCTATGAGGAAATGTGGGGTTAACGTCACTGTTGTAGGGTATCAAACTCCTATGAGGTAATGTGGGGTTATGTCACTGTGTGTAGGGTATCAAACTCCTATGAGGTATGTGGGTTTATGTCACTGTGTGTAGATATCAAACTCCTTGAGGTAATGTGGGGTTAGGTCACTGTGTGTAGGATATCAAACTCCTATGAGGTAATGTGGGTTAGTCACTGTGTGAGGATATCAAACCCTATGAGGTAATGTGGGGTTAACGTCACTGTGTGAGGGTATCAAACTCCTAGTGAGGTAATGTGGGGTTAAGCGTCACTGTGTGTAGATATCAAACTCCTATGAGGTAATGTGGGGTTAAGTCACGTGTGTAATATCAAACTCCTATGAGGTAATGTGGTGGTTTAACTCACTGTGTGAGGATATCAAACTCCTATGAGAATGTGGGTTAACGTCACTGTGTAGGTATCAAACTCCTATGAGTTAATGTGGGGTTAACGTCACTGTGTGAGGGTATCAAACTCCTATGATAATGTGTGGTTAACGTCACTGTGTGAGGTATTAACTCCTATAGTAATGGGGGTTAACGTCACTGTGTGTAGGATATCAAACTCCATGAGGTAATGTGGGGTTAACGTCACTGGTGTGAGGATATCAAACTCTATGAGGTAATGTGGGTTAACGTCACTGTGTGAGGTATTAAACTCCTATGAGGAATGTGGGTTAACGTCACTGTTTGTAGGATATCAAACTCCTATGAGGTATGGGGTTAACGTCTCTGTGTGTATGATATCAAACTCCTATGAGGTAATGTGGGGTAATGTCACTGTGTGAGGGTAATTAAACTCCTATGAGGTAATGTGAGGTTTAACGTCACTGGTGTGTATGATATCAAACTCCTATGAGGTAATGTGGGGTTAACTCACTGTGTGAGGATATCAAACTCCTATGAGGTAATGTGGGGTAACGTCATTGTGTAGGATATCAAACTCCTATGAGGTAATGTGGGGTAACTCACTGTGTAGGTGTATCAACACTCCTTAAATGTATGGTAATGGTCATGGGTGTGTAACGTCACTGTGTGAGGTATTACTCCTATGATGAATGTGGGGTTAACGTCACGTGTGTAGGATATCAAACTCCTATGAGGTAATGTGGGGTTAACGTCACTGTGTGTAGGATATCAAACTCCTATGAGGTAATGTGGGGTTAACTCACTGTGTGAGGGTACATAAACTCCTAAGAGTATGTGGGGTTAACGTCACTGTGTGTAGGATATCAAACTCCTATGAGTAAATGTGTTATTGTCCCTGTGTGTAGGATATCAAACTCCTATGAGGTAATGTGGGGTTCGTCACTGTGTGAGGGTATCAAACTCCTATGAGGAATGTGGGGTTAACGTCACTGGTGTATGGAATCAAACTCCTATGAGGTAATGTGGGGTTAACGTCACTGTGTAGGATATCAACCTCCTATGAGGTAATGTGGGGTTAACGTCACTGTGTGAGGGTATATAAACTCCTATGAGGTAATGTGGGGTTAACGTCACTGTGTGTGAGTGATTATCAACTACTCCTATGAGGTAATGTATGTAAGTGTTCAGTGGGGTTATTCCAATAATGGTGTGATATATATGTGTGAGTACACAACTCCAACTGCAGTGGTATAATGTTCAGGGTAATGAAATGCTCCTGAGGATGTAGTAACGTCAACTGTAGGAGATGTAGGGAATAAATCCGGATGATCGGTTAGGTATAACTTCAACTGGGTATATGTGAATATCATCTAATGTGGTGGGTTATTGTCACTGTGTGTAGGGTATCAAACTCCTAGGAGTAATGTGGGGTTACTTCACGTGTGTAGGTGTATCAAACTCCTATGAGGTAATGTGGGGTTAGTCACTGTGTGGTATGATATCAAACTCCTATGAGGTAATGTGGGGTTAACGTCACTGTGTGTGGATATCAAACTCCTATGAGGTAATGTGGGGTTAAACGTCACTGTGTGAGGTATCAAACTCCTATGAGGTAATGTGGGGTTAACGTCACTTGTGTAGGATATTAACTCCATGAGGTAATGTGGGTTTAACGTCACTGTGTGTATGATATCAAACTCCTATGAGGTAATGTGGGTTAACGTCACTGTTGTATGATATCAAACTCCTATGAGGTAATGTGGGGTTTAACGTCACTGTGTGAGGGTATTAAACTCCTATGAGGTAATGTGGGTTAACGTCACTGTGTATGATATCAAACTCCTATGAGGTAATGTGGGTAATCACTGTGTGATGATATCAAACTCCTATTAGGTAATGTGGGGTTAACGTCACTTGTGTAGGATATTAAACTCCTATGAGGTAATGTGGGTTAACGTCACTGTGTGAGGTTATCAAACATCTCTATGAGGTAATGTGGGGTTAACGTCACTGTGTGAGGGTATAAACTCCTATGAGGCATGTGGGTTAACGTCACTGTGTGTATGTATCAAACTCCTATGAGGTAATGTGGGGTATGTCACTGTGTGAGTATCAACTCCTATGAGGTATGTGGGGTTAATGTCACTGTGTGGGATATCAAACTCCTATAGGTAATTTGGGGTTAACGTCACTGTGTGTAGTATAATCAAACTCCTATGAGGTAATGTGGGTTAAGTCACTGTGTGAGGGTATCAAACCCTATGAGGTAATGTGGGTTTAACGTCACTGTGTGTAATATCAAACTCCTATGAGGCAATGTGGTGTTAACGTACTGTGTGAGGATATCAAACTCCTATGAGGTAATGTGGGTTAACGTCTTTGTGTAGGATATAAACTCCTATGAGGTAATGTGGGTTAACGTCACTGTGTTAGATTCAACTCCTATGAGTAATGTGGGTTAACGTCACTGTGTATGATATCAAACTCCTATGAGGTATGTGGGTTAACGTCACTGTGTGAGGTATAAACTCCTATGAGGTAATGTGGGTTAACGTCACTGTGTGTAGTATATCACTCCTATGAGTAATGTGGGTTAACCTACTGTGTGAGGATATCAAACTCCTATGAGGTAATGTGGGTTAACGTCACTTTTGGTAGGATTAAACTCCTATGAGGTAATGTGGGTTAACGTCACTGTGGAGGGTATCAAACTCCTATGAGGTAATGTGGGGTTAACGTCCTCTGTGTGAGGTATTAAACTCCTATGAGGATGTGGGGTTAACGTCACTGTGTGTATGATATCAAACTCCTGATGAATGTGGGGTTAACTGTCACTGTGTGAGATATCAAACTCTATGAGGTAATGTGGGGTTAGTCACTGTGTGTAGGATATCAATCAACTCCATGAGGTAATGTGGGTTAACGTCACTGTGTGTAGGATATCAAACTCCTATGAGGTAATGTGGGGTTAACGTCACTGTGTGAGGGTATCAAACTCCTATGAGGTAATGTGGGGTTAACGTCACTGTGTGTATGATATCAAACTCACTCATGAGGTAATGTGGGGTTAACGCACTGTGTGATATATCAAACTCCTAGGTAATGGGGGTTAATGTCACTGTGTGTATGATAATCAAACTCCTATGAGGTAATGTGGGGTTAACGTCACTGTGTGAGGGTATCAACTCTAGAGGTAATGTGGGGTTAACGTCACTGTGTGAGGATATCAACTCCTATGATGTAGTTTGGTTAACGTCACTGTGTGAGGGTATTAAACTCCTATGAGGCAAATGTGGGGTTAACGTCACTGTTGTGTATATATCAAATCCTATGAGGTAATGTGGGGGTTAACGTCACTTTGTGGGGTATCAAACTCCTATGAGGAATGTGGGGTTAACGTCCCGTTGTGTATGATATCAAACTCCTATAGGAATGTGGGTTACCGTCACTGTGTGTAGATATCAAACTCTATAGGCAATGTGGGGTAACTCACTGTGTGAGGATATCAAACTCCTATGAGGTAATGTGGGGTTAACGTCACTGTGGTTGATATCAAACTCCTATGAGGTAATGTGGGGTTAACGGTCACTTGTGTAGGTATCAAAACTCCTATGAGGTAATGTGGGGTTAACGTCACTGTGTGAGGATATCAAACTCCTATGAGGTAATGTGGGGTTAACGTCACTGTATGATATCACTCCTATGAGTAATGTGGTTAACGTCACTGTGTGTAGGATATCAAACTCCTATGAGGTAATGTGGGGTTAACGTCACTTGTGTATGGATATCAACTCCATATGAGGTAATGTTGGGGTAACGTCACTGTGTGAGGTATCAACCCTCTGAGGTAATGTGGGGTTACGTCACTGTGTGTATGATTCAACTCCTATAGGTAATGTGGGTTAACGTCACTGTGTTTAGGATATCAAACTCCTATGAGGTAATGGTGGGGTTTGAAAAACAGGGTTGTTTAACGTCACTGTTGGGTATCAAAACCCCTATGAGGTATGTGGGGTTAAGTCACTGTGTGTATGGATTTCAAACTCCTATGAGGATTTATGTGTAGGTGTTAACTCACGTTTTGCTGTGTTAGACTATCAAACTCCTATGAGGTAATGGGGTTACAGTCACTGTGTGTAGATATCAAACTCCTATGGGTAATGTGGGGTTAACGTCACTGTGTGGGTGGATATCAAACTCCATGAGGTAATGTGGGGTTACGTCACTGTGTGAGGGTATAAACTCCTATGAGTATGTGGGGTTAACGTCACTGTGTGAGGGTATATAAACTCCTATGAGGAATGTGGGGTTACGTCACTGTGTGTATGATATCAAACTCACTGAAATCTGTGCTATTAAAGAATAGTTCTCACAAACGTGAACTATTCCTTTAAAGCAGTTGATTTGAAGACCGGGAGGTTAAAGGACCTATTCTTTATTTTTCTGGTTCCTCAATTACTTGGAAAGGGATCGGTTTAGTTTATATAGCGCGAATGAGGCCATATTGCGCATATGTGAAACTAAAACAGGAAGCAGTGGCAGTTAGGTAAATGGAGCCACGTTGGCTCGTTGCATGAGGTAAAATACTACCGTCGGTCTGGATCCTGTTCAAGTGATGAAAAAACAGAAGTTTATTTTTTTGAGGCCTATTTAACCTCCTGTGTGTCTTCAATCACTACTTCAAAAGGAATAGGAAGTTCACTTTTTGTGAGGAAACTAGTTCCTTTAAACTGAAATAAGAACCAAGGTAGTTTAATATGCCGGCTAACGACACATATACACAGATCAAAGGAGAATTTTTTTTCTCCATCGCCACCCATGGGTCCACACAGAATTGGCTTTCTATTGGCCATGTTGGTGAATAAACCGACAATCCCAAAAATGTCTGGCATTAACCTACACTAAGTTCAAAGGCACGGTCTCTATAACAGTTTTTGTTCATATTAAAACCAAAACAACATGCCATGACACAAATGTTATCATTTCATTATTTTACACGGGAGATAGTTATCCAATGTACTTTGGCCTCTATTATTTTGACCATATTGTACTGATGGTTTCTTTTCAAATATGGCATTAATAAGGTTAATTAAAACTCCATATGAATGCCCCCCCATGGCCACAAATAATTGGGTCACAACAAAGGAAACGTGAGGCCAGACAGCTGCAAGCCATGTGCTTCCATGGCTGCAAGTGGCAAACATCCGCAATCGTTGTATTATTTACTAATGATGCTGAGAATGTGATTTGTTGGAGAGAGGAGAAGGGGCCAGCAGTCAAGCCAAGCAGCGCGTTGGAGAGCCAAAGTCCAAAAAAGCCGCGTGCCGGTTACATAGGTCTTCACGTTAAACAATTTACCATAATATTTACAGCCAATTTATTTCCAGTATCATTTTCTAAACAGTTACCCGTATCGTTTCTGTGAGTTAATCAAAGTAGAGATAATATGCCTGTGTGTGGATATCAAACTTCATATAAGTACGGTGGGTTAACGTCACTGTGTGTGGGGTATCAACTCCTATGAACGGTACATGTGGGGGTTACGTTCACTGTGTGTAGGGTCTCAAACTCATATGAGGTAATGTGGGTTATTGTCACTGTGTGTAGGATATCAAACTCCTATAAGGTTAAGTGGGGTTATTGTCACTGTGTGTAGGATATCAAAAACTCTATGCAGGTAATGTGGGGTTACATCCCTGTGTGTAGGATATCAAAACTCTTGAGTAATGTGGGCGTGGTTACGTCACTGTGTGTAGGGTATCAAACTCCTATGAGGTAATGTGGGGTTATTGTCACTGTGTTGTAGGTTATCAAAATCTATGAGCGTGGTAATGTGGTATTGTCACTGTGTGGGGGTATCAAACTCCTATGAGGTAATGTGGGGGTTTTATTGTAACTGTGGTGTAGGGTATCAAACTCCTATGAGGGTAAGTGGGGTTATGTTCATGTGTGTAGGGTATCCAAACTCCTATGAGGTAATGTGGGGTTTTGTCACTGTGGTGTAGGGTATCAAAACTCTATGACGGTGGTAGATGTGGGGTTAGTCACTGTGTGTAGGATATCAAAACTCCTATGAGGTAATGTGGGGTTAACATCCGTGTGTAGGAATATCAAACTCATATGAGGTAATGTGGGGGGGGGGTTAACGTCACTGTGTGTAGGGTATCAAAGCTCCTATGAGGTATGTGGGGTTATTGTCACTGTTGTGTAGGATCATCAACACTCCTATGAGGTAATGTGGGGTTAGTGTCACTTGTGTTAGGGATCAAATCTATGAGGGGTAATTGTGGGGTTATGCACTGGTGTAGGGTATTCAAACTCCTATGAGGTAATGTGGGGTTATTGTCACTGTGTGAGGATATCAAAAACTCCTATGAGGTATGTGGGTTACGTACCTGTGTGTAGGATATCAAACTCTATGAGGTAATGTGGGGTTAACGGCACTGAGTGTAGGTATCAAAACTTACCTATGAGGTAATGTGGGGTATTGTCACGTGTGTTAGGATATCAAACTCTATGAGGTTAATGTGGGGTTATTGCACGTGTGTAGGCGTATCAAACTCAATGAGTGGTAATGTGGGTTATGGTCACCATGGTGTAGGATATCAAACTCCTATGAAGGTAATGTGCGGGTTAACGTCCCGTGTGTAGGATACAAACGACTATGACCGTGTATGTGCGGTTACTGTCACTGTGTGTAGGATATCAAACTCCTATGAGGTAATGTGGGCGGTTATTAGTCATGTGTGTTAGGATATCAAACTCCTCATGAGGGTATGTGGGTTATGTGCACTGTGTGTAGGGATCAAACTCCTATAGACGGTAATGTGGGTTAGTAATGTCACTGTGTAGTTAGCGATATCAAACTACCTATGAGGGTATGTGGGGTTATTGTCCACTGTGCTGTAGGAATACAAAATCCTATGAGGTAATGTGGGGTATTGTAACTGGTGTGTAGGGTATCAACTCTATGAGGTATGTAGCGGGTATTGCTGCAATGTGCTTAGATATCTCCTATGAGAATGGTTAAGTCCGTTTTGAAAATCAAATCCTATGAGGTAATGTGGGTTAACGCGTAGTGGTAGGGTATCAAACTCCTATGAGGTAATGTGGGGTTACCGTCATTGTGTAGTAGGGATATCAAACTCCTATGAGGAGTAACGTGGGGTTATTGTAACTGTGTGTAGGAGTATCAAACTCCTATGAGGCGTACATGTGGGGGTTATTGTCACTGTGTGTGAGGTATCAAACTCTATGAGCGTAAGTGGGGTTTTGCACTGTGGGCAGGTATCAAACTCATAGAGTAATGTGGGTGTATTGTCACTGCTGTGTAGAGATATCAAAACTCCTAGAGGAATGTGGCGACGTTATGTGGCATGTGTGGGGTTATCAAACTCTATGGGTAAGTGGGTTATCGTCCACTGGTGTCGATGGGATATCAAACTCCTATGAGGTTAGTGTAGGGGCTTTTTTTAACTCATTTTGTAGTGATATCTTTTTTTTTTTTTTACTCTTGCGGTATGTTTTTTTTTTTTTTTTTTTTTTTTTTTTTTTTTCTGGGGTTACTGTCCTGCTGTTCGAGGTATCAAACTCCTAGGAGGTTAATGTGGGGGTTAGTGTCCTGCTGTGTCGGCATATCAAACACCTATTGAGTAATGTGAGGTTATTGTCACTGTGTGTAGGATATTTCAAACTCCTTAAAGGTAAATGTGGGTTAATGTCACTGTGTGTAGCGATCATCCAAACTCATATGAGGTAATGTGCGGGTTAAACTACTGTGCTATGATATGAAACTCCTATGAAGGTAATGGGGTTAACGTCACATGTGGCGAGATATCAAAACTCCTATGAGGTAATGTGGATGCGTATTGTCACAGTGTGTAGGGTATCAAACTCTATGAATATGGAAATGTGGTGGGGTTAACGTCCACGGTATGATATCAACTCCTATGAGCGGTAATCGTGGGTTAACGTCACTGTGTAGCGAGGTATTAATCTCCTATGAGGTAATGTGGCGAGGTTAACGTCACTGTGTGAGGATATCCAAACTCTATGAGTAATAGTGGCGGTTATTGTCACTGTTGTAGGTATCAAATCTATATGCAGATAAATGTGGCGGTATTGGATCACGTGGTTAGGATATCAAACTCAGCTATGAGGTAATGCGGGGTTGATTGTATCTGTTGTAGGTATCAATACTCCGAGAGGTAATGTGGGGTGGTTGATGCACGTGTGTGTAGGATATCAATCACTGATGAGGTCAATGTGGGACGTTAACGTCCCTGTGTTAGGGATATCAAACTCCTATGAGGTAATGTGGGGGTTATTGTCAATGTGTGTAGGATATCAAACTCCTATCGAGGAATGTGGGGTTAACGTCAACTGATCGTTGTAGGCAGATATCAAATCCTATGAGGTTAATGTGCGGGTTAACGTCGCACTGCGTTCTGTTGAGGGTAATCAAAATTCACTATGAGTAATGTGGGGTTATTGTCACTGTGTGTCAGGATATTCAAAACTTCCTATGAGGTAATGTGGGGTTAACGTCACTGTGTGCTAGCGATATCAAACTCCTATGAGGTAATGTGGGGGTTAACCGTCACTGACCTATGTGAGGGGGTATCAAACTGCCTATGAGGTAATGTGGGGCTTGATTGTCACTGATGTGTCAGGATATCAAACTCCCTTATGAGAAGTGAGGTATTAGCACTGGCTCGATGGTCTTAGGATATCAAACTCCGATAAGGTAAGGTGGGTGTTAAACGCTCACTGTGTGATGATATCAAAATCCTATGAGGTAATGTGGGTTAACGTCACATGTGTATGATATAAAAACCTATGAGGTAATGTGAGGTTACGTCACGTGTGATTGAGCGGTATTAAACTCCTATGCAGGTAATGTGGGATTAACGCACTCTGTGAGGAATCAAACTCCTATAGGTAATGTGGGGTTATTGTCATGTGTGTAGGGTATCAAATCCATGAGGAAATTGGGGGTTAACGTCACTTAGGGTAGGGTATCAAACTCTATGAGGTAATGTGGGAGTTATCGTACGTACTGCTGTGCTTATGATATCAAACTCCTTGAGGTAATGGTGGAGGTTAAGTCACTGTGTATGATATCAAACTCTATGAGTAATGCTGGGGTTAACTCACTGGTGATGAGGTATTAAACTCCTATGAGGTAATGTGGGATTACGTCACTGTGCTGAGGATATCAAAACTACTATGAGGGTAATGTGGGTTATGGTACTGTGTTGTAGGGTGCGTTATCAAACTCCTATGAGGAAAATGTGGGTTAACGTACGTGTGTACGGTATCCAAACATCCTATGAGCGTTAATCGTGGGGTTATTGTCACTGTGCTGTTAGCGCATATCAAACTCCTAGAGGTAATTGTGGGTTAACGTCACTGTGTGTAGGATATCAACTACTATGACGGTAATGTGGGGTTTAACGTCACTGTGAGAGGTATCAGACTCCTATGAGATGTTAATGTGGGGTTAACGTCACTGTGTATGATATCAAACTCCTAGAGGTAATGTTGGTGGTTAATGTCACTGTGTGAGAGGTATTATAAACTCCTATGGGAGGAATGTGAGGTTAAGTTCACTGTGTGTAGATATCAAAACTCCCTATGAAACGTAATGTGGGTAGTTAACGTCACATGAGTGAGGGCTATTGCAAAACTCCTACTGAGTAATGTGGGTTAACGTCAATATGTGCTATGATATACAAACTCTATGAGGTAATGGCCCCGGGGTAAACGTCATGTGTATGATATCAAATCCTATGCAGATAATAGTGGGGTTAACGTCACTGTGCTGAGGGTTATTAAACTCCTATGAGGTAATTGGTGGGGGTTAACGTCACTGTGTGAGGATATCAAAACTCCCATGAGGTAATGTGGGGTTATTGTCACTGTATGTCAGGGTATGCAAACTCTATGAGGAATGTGGGGCTTCGTCACTGCTGTGTAGGCGTCTCAAACCTCATAGAGGTACATGTGGAGGTTTATTGTCACTGTGTGTAGGATATCAACTCCTAATGCAGGTATTGGGGGGTTAAACGTCACAGTGTGTAGGATATCAAACTACCTATGAGGTAATGTGACCCGGGGTTAACGTCCACTGTGTCGAGGGTATCACAACTCTATGAGAGTAATGTGGGGTTAATGGTCCACGTTGTTGTATGATATTCAAAACTCCTATGAGGTAATGTCGGGTAACGTCACAGTGTAGATATCAAACTCTATGAGGGTTAAGTGGGGTTAATGTCACTGGTGTGAGGCGATTATTAAACTCCTATGAGGTAATGTGAGAGTAACGTCACTGGTGTATGATATCAAAATCTTGAGCGTATGGGACGTTAACATCACGAGTGAGGATATCCAAACTACCTATGAGCGCATTGTTGGGGTTCAACGTCACTTTGTGTAGGATATCAAAACTCCTATGAGGTATGTGGGGTTAACGTCACTGTGTGAGCGGTATACAACTCTATGGAGGTAGGGTAATGTGGGTTAACGTAACTGTGTGAGGGTATTAAACTCCTATAGAGAAAATGGGGGTTACGTACAATGTGTGTAGATATCAAACTCATGAGGGGTAATGATGGGGTGTTAACGGCCACTGTGTGAGGGTTATCAAACTTCTATGAGGTATGTGGTGGGTTAACGTCACTGTGTGGGGTATGAAAAACTCCTATGAGGCAATGTGGGGTAACGTCCACTTGTGTAGCGATATCAAACTACCTATGAGGTAAGTCGGACGTGGTTAAACGTCACTGATCGGATGATATAAAAAACAAAAACTCCTATGAGGTAATGGGGTCGGTTAATGTCACTGTGTGAGTGGTTAATTAATAAAACCATATCGAGCGTAATGTGAGGTACGTCACTGTGTGTATGATAGTCAAACTCCTATGAGAGGTAATGTGGGTGTAACATCACTGGTGTGAGGTATCCAAACTCCTATGAGGTAATGTGGGTTAACGTTCACTTTGTGTAGGATATCAAAACTCCTATGAGGTTAATGTGGGGTAACGTCACTGTGTGGCGCGTATCAAACTCCTATGAGGTAAATGTGGGGTGGTACGTCACGTGTGAGGGTATAAACTCCTATGAGGGCAATGTGGGGTAATTCATCGTCACTGTGGTGTAGGATATCAAACTCATATGAGGAAATGTGGGGTTAACGTCACTGTGTGTAGGATATCAAATCTATGAGGTTAATGTGAGAGGTTCATTGTCACTGTGTGTAGGATATCAAACTAATAGAGGTCAGTGGGGTTAACGTCCCCCCCCCTGTGTGAGCGCGTATCAAACTCCCTACAGAGGTAGATGTAGGAGTTAACGTCCACTGTGTGTATGACTATCCAAACTCCTATGAGGTAATGTGGGGGTTAACGTCCTGGTATGATATCAAAATCCTATGAGAGGTAAGTGGGGGTTAACTGTCACTGTGTAGAGGGTATAAACTCTTGTATGAACGTCACTGAGATCACCAGAGTAATGTGGGGTAACGTCACCGGTTTGTGAGTCGAATCTAAACTCCTATGAGGTATGTGGGGTTAATGTCACGTGTGGATGTATAATTATCTAACTCTATCGAGTGGTATGGGGTTTTAGCTGTACGTTCAAACCTGGTTGGTGTTGACGGTTATGTACTGTCGACAACTCCTTGAGGGTAATGCTGGGGATTAAGCACTATGGTAACTTAGCGTATGTGTCTGTAGGGGTATCAAACTCATTGGTAAACTAACTGGTGTAGGATTACTCCTATGAGGTGGGGTTACTATTTCGGGATAACTGTGATTGTGGTTAGTTGTTATGATATCAAACTCCTATGAGGTAGTAGTGGACGCATGGTGAGCGTCAAACCTGAGGTTAAGTGAGGTACGTCATCGGTAGATATAACTCCTATGAGGGGCCTAATGGAGACTGTGGGGACTTAAACGTCCAGACTGTATGTGGGTTTTTTTTTTTCGTATTGTAGGATATTTACAAATCTCCATATGAGGTAATGTGGGTTAACGTCACTGTGTAGCTGATATCAAACTTCCTATGAGTGGGTAAGGTGGGGTTAACGTCACTGTGTGAGGGATTAAACTCCTATGAGGATATGTTGAGGTTAACGTCACTGTGTTGTATGATCATTCAATCTAACTGTCGGTATTATTGCACGGTGGGCATAACTTATGACGATTCCAACTTTTATTGACTGATGTTGAGGATATCAAACTCCTATGAGTAATGTGGGGTTGGTTAACGTCATTGTGTGTAGGATATAAACCTATGACGGTATTGTGGACGTTACAGTCTTGTGGCGGTATCAAAATCCTATGAGTTTAATGTGGGGTTAACGTCACCATGTGTGGCAGGGTATTTAAACTCTATGAGGCAATTCGAGTAGATGCGTGATGTATAAAATCCGGAGTTGGGTTCACTGTGTGAGATTCAAACTACTAGTGAGGTAATGTGGGGTTATTGTCACTGTGGAGGATATATCAAACTCCTATGAGGTAATGTGGGGTTAACGTCACTGTGTGAGGGTATCAAACTCCTATGAGGTAATGTGGGGTTAACGTCACTGTGTGTATGATATCAAACTCCTATGAGGTAATGTGGGGTTAACGTCACTGTGTGTGTGATATCAAACTCCTATGAGGTAATGTGTGGTTAATGGTCACTGTGTGTATGATATCAAACTCCTATGAGGTAATGTGGGGTTAACGTCACTGTGTGGTGAGTACTGTGAGGTAATGTGGGGTTAATGCACTGTGTGAGGATATCAAACTCCTATGAGGTAATGTGGGGTTATTGTCACTGTGTGTAGGATATCAAACTCCTATGAGGTAATGTGGGGTTAACGTCACTGTGTGTAGATTCAAACTCCTAGAGGTATGTGGGGTTAACGTCACTGTGTGAGGTATCAAACTCCTATGAGTAATGTGGGTTAACGTCACTGTGTGAGGGTATCAAACTCCTATGAGGTAATGTGGGGTTATCACTGTGTGAGGTATTAAACTCCTATGAGGAATGTGGGGTTAACGTCACTGTGTGTATGATATCAAACTCCTATGAGGTAATGTGGGGTTAACGTCACTTTGTGAGGGTATCAAACTCCTATGAGGTAATGTGGGGTTAACTTCCCTGTGTGTATGATATCAAACTCCTATGAGGAATGTGGTTACTCACTGTGTGTATGATATCAAACTCCTATGAGGATGTGGGGTTAACTCACTGTGTGAGGATATCAACTCCTATGAGGTAATGTGGGGTTAACGTCACTGTGTGTATGATATCAAACTCTATGAGGTATGTGTGGTTAAGTCACTGTATGAGATCAACTCCTATGAGGTAATGTGGGGTTAACGTCACTGTGTGAGGATATCAAACTCCTATGAGGTATGTGGGTTAGTCTGTGTGTAGGATATCAAACTCCTATGAGGTAATGTGGGGTTAACGTCACTGTGTGTAGGTTATCAAACTCCTATGAGGTAATGTGGGGTTAGTCACTTGTGTAGGATATCAAACTCCTATGAGGAATGTGGGGTTTAGTCACTGTGTGTAGGGTATCAAACTCCTATGAGGTAATGTGGGGTTAAGTCACTGTGTGTAGGTATCAAACTCCTATGAGGTAATGTGGGGTTAGTCACTGTGTGTAGGATTCAAACTCCTATGAGGTATGTGGGGTTAGTCACTGTGTGTAGGTATCAACTCCTAGGAGTAATGTGGGTTATGTCACTGTGTGTAGGATATCAAACTCCTATGAGGTAATGTGGGTTAACGTCACTGTTGAGGGTATCAACCTCCTATGAGGTAATGTGGGGTTAGGTCACTGTGTGTAGGATATCAAACTCCTATGAGGTAATGTGGGGTTAACGTCACTGTGTGTAGGTATCAACTCCTATGAGTAATGTGGGTTAGTCACTGGTGTAGGATATCAAACTCCTATGGGTAATGTGGGGTTAAGTCCACTGTGTAGGATATCAAACTCCTATGAGGTAATGTGGGGTTAACGTCACTGTGTGTAGATATCAAACTCCTATGAGGTAATGTGGGGTTAACGTCACTGTGTTGAGGGTATCAAACTCCTATGAGTAATGTGGGGTTAACGTCACTGTGTGTATGATATCAACTCCTATGAGGTAATGTGGGGTTAACGTCACTGTGTTTGATATCAAACTCCTATGAGGTAATGTGGGGTTAGTCACTGTGAGGTATTAAACTCCTATGAGGTAATGTGGGGTAACGTCACTGTGTGAGGATATCAAACTCCTATGAGGTAATGTGGGGTTATGTCACTGTGTGTAGGATATCAAACTCCTATGAGGTAATGTGGGGTTAACGTCACTGTGTGTTGGTATCAAACTCCTATGAGGTAATGTGGGGTTAACGTCACTGTGTGTATGATACAAACTCCTATGAGGTAATGTGGGGTTACGTCCACTGGTGTAGATATCAAACTCCTATGAGGTAATGTGGGGTTAGTCACTGTGTGAGTATATAAACTCCTATGAGTAATGTGGGTTAACGTCACTGTGTGAGGATATCAAACTCCTATGAGGTAATGTGGGGTTAGTCACTGTGTGTAGGTAATCAAACTCCTATGATGAGAATGTGGGGTTACTTCACTGTGTGTAGGGATCAAAACTCCTATGAGGTAATGTGGGGTTAGTACTGTGTGTAGATATCAAACTCCTATAGGTAATGTGGGGTTACGTCACTGTGTGGATATCAAACTCCTATGAGGTAATGTGGGGTTAACTGCCATACCTGTGTAGTACTGTATAAAGGCTCCTATGGTGTGTAGTCATACGATATTAAATGTAGTATTGGTTTATCCTGATGTGGGTACAACTCTTAATTCAATGTGTGTGGTAATGTATGGCATGAGTAGTACTACTCTCTTAGGTATGGTGGGTATTGTGTTTCTACTGGTCACGTGTATGATATCAAACTCCATATAGGTAATGTGGGTTAACGTCACTGTGTGTAGTATCAAACTCCTAGAGGTAATGTGGGGTTAACGTCACTGTGTGAGGGAAAACTCCTATGAGGTAATGTGGGGTTAACGTCACTGTGTGTATGATATCAAACTCCTATGAGGTAATGTGGGGTTAACGTCACTGTGTATGAGATCAAACTCCTATGAGGTAATGGGGGTTAACGTCACTGTGTGAGTATAAACTCCTATGAGGTAATGTGGGGTTAACGTCACTGTGTGAGGATATCAAACTCCTTGAGGTAATGTGGGGTTAGTCACTGTGTAGGGTATCACAATCCTATGAGGAAATGTGGGGTTAACGTCACTGTTGTAGGGTATCAAACTCCTATGAGGTAATGTGGGGTTAGTCACTGTGTGTAGGGTATCAAACTCCTATGAGGTAATGTGGGTTTAGTCACTGTGTGAGATATCAAACTCCTTGAGGTAATGTGGGGTTAGGTCACTGTGTGTAGGATATCAAACTCCTATGAGGTAATGTGGGTTAGTCACTGTGTGAGGATATCAAACCCTATGAGGTAATGTGGGGTTAACGTCACTTGTGTGAGGGTATCAAACTCCTAGGAGGTAATGTGGGGTTAACGTCACTGTGTGTAGATATCAAACTCCTATGAGGTAATGTGGGGTTAGTCACGTGTGTAGATATCAAACTCCTATGAGGTAATGTGGGGTTTAACTCACTGTGTGAGGATATCAAACTCCTATGAGAATGTGGGTTAACGTCACTGTGTGAGGTATCAAACTCCTATGATGTTAATGTGGGGTTAACGTCACTGTGTGAGGGTATCAAACTCCTATGATGTATGTGTGGTTAACGTCACTGTGTGAGGTATTAACTCCTATAGGAATGGGGGTTAACGTCACTGTGTGTAGGATATCAAACTCCATGAGGTATGTGGGGTTAACGTCACTGGTTGAGGGTATCAAACTCTATGAGGTAATGTGGGTTAACGTCACTGTGTGAGGTATTAAACTCCTATGAGGAATGTGGGTTAACGTCACTGTGTGTAGGATATCAAACTCCTATGAGGTAATGGGGTTACGTCTGCTGTGTGTAGATATCAAACTCCTATGAGGTAATGTGGGGTAATGTCACTGTGTGAGGGTATTAAACTCCTATGAGGTAATGTGAGGTTTAACGTCACTGGTGTGTATGATATCAAACTCCTATGAGGTAATGTGGGGTTAACTCACTGTGTGAGGATATCAAACTCCTATGAGGTAATGTGGGGTAACGTCATTTGTGTAGGATATCAAACTCCTATGAGGTAATGTGGGGTTAACTCACTGTGTAGGTGTATCAAACTCCTAAATGAGGTAATGGTTGGTATACGTCACTGTGTGAGGGTATTACTCCTATGAGCAATGGTGGGGTTAACGTCACGTGTGTAGGATATCAAACTCCTATGAGGTAATGTGGGGTTAACGTCACTGTGTGAGGATATCAAACTCCTATGAGGTAATGTGGGGTTAACTCACGTGGTGAGGGTACATAAACTCCTAAGAGATGTGGGGTTAACGTCACTGTGTGTAGGATATCAAACTCCTATGAGTAAATGTGTTATGTCCTGTGTGTAGGATATCAAACTCCTATGAGGTAATGTGGGGTTAACGTCACTGTGTGAGGGTATCAAACTCCTATGAGGAAATGTGGGTTAACGTCACTGTGTGTAGGAATCAAACTCCTATGAGGTAATGTGGGGTTAACGTCACGTGTAGGATATCAACACTCCTATGAGGTAATGTGGGGTTAACGTCACTGTGTGAGGGTATATAAACTCCTATGAGGAATAGTGGGGTTAACGTCACTGTGTTGAGGATATCAACTACTCCTATGAGGTAACTGTTGTAAGTGATTTCAAGTCCGGGGTGTATTCCAATATGGTGTTGATATATATGTGTGAGTACACAACTCCAATGAGTGGTATAATGTTCAGGGTAATGAAATGCTCCTGAGGATGTGAGTACACGTCAACGTGTAGGAGGTGTAGGGGAATAAAGTCGGGATGATCGGTTAGGTATACTCAACTCGGTATATGTGAATATCATCTAGTGGTGGGGTTATTGTCACTGTGTGTAGGGTATCAAACTCCTATGAGTAATGTGGGGTTACTTCACGTGTGTAGGTGTATCAAACTCCTATGAGGTAATGTGGGGTTAGTCACTGTGTGTAGATATCAAACTCCTATGAGGTAATGTGGGGTTAACGTCACTGTGTGTAGGATATCAAACTCCTATGAGGTAATGTGGGGTTAAACGTCACTGTGTGAGGGTATCAAACTCCTATGAGGTAATGTGGGGTTAACGTCACTTGTGTAGGATATTAACCTCCATGAGGTAATGTGGGTTTAACGTCACTGTGTGTATGATATCAAACTCCTATGAGGTAATGTGGGTTAACGTCACTGTGTGTATGATATCAAACTCCTATGAGGTAATGTGGGGTTAACGTCACTGTGTGAGGGTATTAAACTCCTATGAGGTATGTGGGTTAACGTCACTGTGTATGATATCAAACTCCTATGAGGTAATGTGGGTTACATCCTGTGTGATGATATCAAACTCCTATAGGTAATGTGGGGTTAACGTCACTGTGTAGGATATTAAACTCCTATGAGGTAATGTGGGTTAACGTCACTGTGTGAGGTTATCAAACTCTCTATGAGGTAATGTGGGGTTAACGTCACTGTGTGAGGGTATAAACTCCTATGAGGCAATGTGGGTTAACGTCACTGTGTGTATGATATCAAACTCCTATGAGGTAATGTGGGGTTTGTCACTGTGTGAGTATCAACTCCTATGAGGTAATGTGGGGTTAATGTCACTGTGTGGGATATCAAACTCCTATGAGGTAATTTGGGGTTAACGTCACTGTGTGTAGTATAACAAACTCCTATGAGGTAATGTGGGTTAACGTCACTGTGTGAGGGTATCAAACCCTATGAGGTAATGTGGGTTTAACGTCACTGTGTGTAATATCAAACTCCTATGAGGCAATGTGGGTTAACGTCACTGTGTGAGGATATCAAACTCCTATGAGGTAATGTGGGTTAACGTCTTTGTGTAGGATATTAAACTCCTATGAGGTAATGTGGGTTAACGTCACTGTGTGTAGATTCAACTCCTATGAGTAATGTGGGTTAACGTCACGTGTATGATATCAAACTCCTATGAGGTATTGTGGGTTAACGTCACTGTGTGAGGGTATTAAACTCCTATGAGGTAATGTGGGTTAACGTCACTGTGTGTAGTATATCAACTCCTATGAGTAATGTGGAGTTAACATTACTGTGTGAGGATATCAAACTCCTATGAGGTAATGTGGGGTTAACGTCACTTTGTGTAGGATATTAAACTCCTATGAGGTAATGTGAGGTTAACGTCACTGTGTGAGGGTATCAAACTCCTATGAGGTAATGTGGGGTTAACGTCCTCTGTGTGAGGGTATTAAACTCCTATGAGGATGTGGGGTTAACGTCACTGTGTGTATGATATCAAACTCCTGATGAATGTGGGGTTAACTGTCACTGTGTGAGATATCAAACTCCTATGAGGTAATGTGGGGTTATGTCACTGTGTGTAGGATATCAATCACTCCATGAGGTAATGTGGGTTAACGTCACTGTGTGTAGGATATCAAACTCCTATGAGGTAATGTGGGGTTAACGTCACTGGGTGAGGGTATCAAACTCCTATGAGGTAATGTGGGGTTAACGTCACTGTGTGTATGTATCAAACTCAACTCCATGAGGTAATGTGGGGTTAACGTCACTGTGTGATATATCAAACTCCTTTAGGTAATGGGGGTTAATGGTCACTGTGTGTATGATATCAAACTCCTATGAGGTAATGTGGGGTTAACGTCACTGTGTGAGGGTATCAACTCTAGAGGTAATGTGGGGTTAACGTCACTGTGTGAGGTATCAACTCCTTGATGAGTTGTGGGTTAACGTCACTGTGTGAGGGTAATTAACTCCTATGAGGCAATGTGGGGTTAACGTCACTGTGTGTATGATATCAAATTCTATGAGGTAATGTGGGGGTTAACGTCACTTGTGGGGATCAAACTCCTATGAGGAATGTGGGGTTAACGTCCCGTTGTGTATGATTCAACCTCCTATGAGGAATGTGGGTTACCGTCACTGTGTGTAGGATATCAAACTCCTATAGGCAATGTGGGGTAACTCACTGTGTGTAGATATCAAACTCCTATGAGGTAATGTGGGGTTAACGTCACTGTGGTATGATATCAAACTCCTATGAGGTAATGTGGGTTAACGTCACTTGTGTAGGGTATCAAAACTCCTATGGGTAATGTGGGGTTAACGTCACTGTGTGAGGATATCAAACTCCTAGAGGTAATGTGGGGTTAACGTCACGTATGATAGTCACTCCTATGAGTAATGTGGTTAACGTCACTGTGTGTAGGATATCAAACTCCTATGAGGTATGTGGGGTTAACGTCACTTGTGTGTAGGATATCAAACTCCTATGAGGTAATGTGGGGTAACTCACTGTGTGAGGTATCAATCCCTTGAGGTAATGTGGGGTTAACGTCACTGTGTGTATGATTCAACTCCTATAGGTAATGGGGGTTAACGTCACTGTGTTAGGATATCAAACTCTATGAGGTAATGGTGGGGTTGGGGAAACGAGTTTGGTTAACGTCACTGTTGGGTATAAAACCCCTATGAGGTAATGTGGGGTTAAGTCACTGTGTGTAGGATTTAAACTCCTATGAGGATTTATGTGTAGGTGTAACTCATGCGGTTTTGATGTAAGTGTAGACATTATCAACTCCTATGAGGTAATGGGGTTACAGTCACTGTGTGTATGATATCAAACCTCCTATGGGTAATGTGGGGTTAACGTCACTGTGTGGGGTATCAAACTCCATGAGGTAATGTGGGGTTAACCGTCACTGTGTGAGGGTATTAAACTCCTATGAGTATGTGGGGTTAACGTCACTGTGTGAGGTATTAAACTCCTATGAGGAATGTGGGGTTACGTCACTGTGTGTATGATATCAAACTCCTATGAGGTAATGTGGGGTTAACGTCACTTTGTGTGAGGGTATTAAACTCCTATGAGGAATGTGGGGTTAACGTCCCTGTGGTGTATGATCCAACTCCTATGAGGAATGTGGGTTAACGTCACTGTGTGTATGATATCAAACTCCTATGAGGTGTGGGGTTAACGTCACTGTGTGGGATATCAAACTCCTATGAGGTAATTGTGGGGTTAACGTCACTGTGTGGTTGATATCAAACTCCATGAGGTAATGTGGGTTAATGGTCACTGTGTGTATGATCCGTCGGGAAGGGATTTAAGTCCTTCCGGCGATACTGTACTTTTTTTACACTAATTACCGTTTTTTTAACAAATATGCCCCTAGGTGTTAAAACCAGTTAAAATGTTAGGAACGTTAAAGGAATAGTTCACGCAAAAAGTGTTAAATTTAACATCTTTGGTGATGTGTTATGTGCCACTGCCATCCCTTTAATTGTGATAGATAAATATTAAAAATATAGTATTAAAAGGTGTTCAATATCAGGTTAAAATGGTGGACACATCAATGTAAAAAAGCATGTATTAAAAATTCAATATATAAAGCACTTACACCAACAATCGGGGATAGGACATCCAGAAAAACTCAAAAAACCCATCCTGTATAAATGTGTGAAGGTGTATTTATTGTATGTGCCAAAAAAAAAGAGACAATTTTAGAGCAAGAAATATATATAAATTGCATCTGATCTGTGATGGAGAAATTCGCAGTATCAAACGTTTTGCTGTTCGTATAGCTTCATCAGAGTATTATAATCTGGTAAACAAGGATTTATTAGGATTTTTTTAGAACTTGGACAGTGGATATTTCCACCTGCCAGTTAAATGGAAAAAATTATACCCATATATCTTTGAAGTACTTTTTCTTCCTTGTAATGGCCAGACTGTTCCCTTGGGGCCCCCGAGATATGGTCCATATTTTTAGGCCCAGTACACATATTTTGCTGGGATCCATCCAGACGCAATTCTCAGTGTGGACCAACACCATCTTTGTAAATTTTCATCCAAATCGAAACTTTATTATCTAATTTGTCAGGAAAATGTAATAGTCTTTTATGGGCCAGTGATCAATAGCATCAAAATTGGGTCATTGTTGCATTTTTTTGGACTTGTCTATTGATCATTATACTGACAGTTGAACAATTATCGGTCAAGATTGACATGTGTTGTATCTGGCTAGTATAGGGACAGTCAGTGGAAAATTATCAATATTGTTAAATGTTTACTTTGGTAATGCAACCTAGTTATTCTACAATATTCTTTCATTTTGAAAAATCATTTGATTTCCATACCCTTGCTGTTCCCTGCTGTTGAACATAGGGAGCTGCCCATTTCAGGTCTAACGGTCCTTCTTCTCCCAGGATGCACCAATCCTTGGAATGTTCTAACAGTAATTTATACTGAATTGGCTGTTTGGATGGGTCAAAGATGCTCAGATCCTACTGAGCAACTGAATCAACCCGGGGCTGGGTCAAGGGGCAAGAACCATAACAGTCTCTATTGGGATCCGGCGTACAGGAAGCAGTATTTCAGTTGCCATTATTTATACACAGGCAAAATGCTGAATTGGCAGATTAAGGTCATTGGGATGAAAAAATACTGCTATTGTTTTCTGAAAAAAAAAAAACTTACATGGATTGCACTGACTCCCCTGTAAGCAGGGTGAAGCACGTTTCCAGGGTATCATAGATTCAAAACATTGCCTCCTTTTGCTGCCATACAGTAGTCAATTTAGTCGAGTTATTGTCACCCACTGGGATGAACATTGCAGAGAAGCTGTAAACACTTTTCAATAGAGATTAGAATACCAATATCATGTGGTGGCTTCCCAAGTCCCTTTTTCTCAAATATTGATTTTTTTCTATATTTTTAAATGTTGGACATCTTTTGGATATATAAACATAAATGAGGGCCGAATTTTGTTTTATAAGCAAAACACCGCCAAGGTGGGTCAACTAAGACCACCAACCGAGTGCCCATCACGTGTGATTCTGGCTGGAAGGCACAGGGAAATTTGATGTGTGCTACAAGTTTAAGTCTGGCTAATTAAATATATTGTAATAAGTTCAGAGGTTTACTATGGTTTCATGGAGAAATGTGTCCGCATGGTTCGTAGACTGTCTTGCATTATTCATGCTGATTATGTCGATGGTTTGGATTAAAATGAGTGAAATAGTAAGCCTGTCAATGTCCTTGGGGGATATTTATTAGTTATTAAACAGAAACAAAAATTGAAAAAAAATCAATTGTGGAAAAAGATTATAAGGTGGAGTATGGGAAACACAACAATCCCATAAATTTTGGTGTATACAGTATAAAAACCTTTAAAGTAATGCGAGCCGTGCACTTATAAACATTAGATAGGTGTAACATTCGATCGCAAATGACCAGACCGCCAGTCAGTTGGTCTGAATACTGAGAGCCGTAAGAGTTACGTTTCCTTGTGTAGGGACAGCATTAGCCAAAGTAATTTATCTCATTGGAGACAAATCCCACTGGGCACCTCACTTCAGGGTTAATTGAAAATATTTAGAGAGAGAGACAATGGATCATTGCTTTACAAATATGTCTCCACTGCAGATGGAGACTAACAAGCGTAAATCATTTAGGGGATATTTAAAAGGTTGTCTTTTTCGGCCAAATAATTAGAGCAGCAAATCGCAGCGAAAATAGGCGCCATTTGGGGCTTCGTTTCGGCTATTTATAAAAAAAAAGCGAAAAAAAAAAAAACACACTTCGCGGCTTGAAAAAGGCGAACGGGGGCGCCATAAAGAAAGCAAAAAGTTATAGCACGAAAACTTAACATCTTAAGAAGACTGCATTGCGAAAACCATCAACCAGAGAAAAGCCAACTGAAAATGATGTCAAGTTTTTAAAATGGCCACCTCACATTTCAAGAAGTAGCCATGGTCTATTTAGGTCAATCTCTTAGAATTTTTTCTCAATGTAATACAATTTCTGTTGCACTGCACATTAGCCTTTCTATGCGAGTTCGCTTTTCCAAGGCCATATTCATTATAATGGCGCGGTCCCCTTTCTATGCCGGGCGCCCTTCTAAGCGCGTGCCTTCTAATGCGCGTTCGCCTTTCTAATGTGGTTCGCCTTCTAATGTGCGTTTCGACCTTTCTAATGTCGCTTTTTTCCAAGGCATATTTCATTCTAATGCGCGATCGCCCTTCTAATCGCGTTCGCGTTTTCAGGCATATTACCCATTAGAAGTGCCTTTTCGCCAAACAATGATTTTTCACCACCTTCAGGGTAGCGCTAATCTTTCGCTCTTTTAACGCAAAAACCACCTTTTGCTCTTTTATAAATCGCGTTATGCCTTTTAGCTCCCTTTTCGCTAAAAATTACCATTGACGAAGTTAAGGCGAAAAGGGTGCGGATACTCGGCGGACCGGTTCGCATTCGGTAACACTAACTTTATAAATGCGTTAACTGTCTTTTTGCGAAAACCTGCGAAAGCGAATGCGAAAACATTTCGCTACTTTTCGCTCTTTTATAAATATTGCCCTAGATTATGAAAATGGACAGATATTCTCTCTCGTTACTAAAGTCAAGCCAGTGTGTTCATGGACTTAATTGAGGGGATATTGCAATAAAACTGCAGAACGCAGTACGTCAAAAAAGCAATGGCAAGCAATATGAAAAAACACAGTAGTCTGAACGGGATTATGGCGATTCCTATGTAAATAACGTCCGTGATTTCCAACGCATCATTACCTCAAACACGATGAAAAACGGGTTTTAGGCACATCTAAGTAAAAGATTTTACCTTTAGCCTGTAAACTGGGTTAAGGGTCACATATACACAATCCATTCTTGGCCCAAAAGTCATTTTTGAAGGACCTCCCTCCACTTAGGAGGAGGACAATTAAGGACTCAAGATGTCCTCTTGTAGACAGGATTCCAAATTGACTGCATCTTTCCAAATGAGGCTTACTAATGCTTTATACGAGAGAGAAATCATTTTTCTCCATTTGAATCCAAACTATCTACTGGCTTTAATGTTGCGCTGAGTGCTACTGCCTACATTTTAAGTTTATCTACCAAACTCCAAGATTCCTTTTCAAACAATATTACTTCACACAGAGCCATGTTTATCGTATAAGGACCATTGAGGAAGCCCTGTCACCACATTCCAGCAGTTAGGGGCGAAAAGTGGTGCACCACTCGTTTTCCCTACACACTCACTGGAAGAAGAGGCGGCCTAATCAGGCACGCAAATGTGTTAATAAATTAATATATGTCCATAGCATATTAACACCACTGTACGCCCTGCGTACGATACCCCATATATTGTTAACCATCTTATCCGTAAGAGATCTCAGCGTGAATTCCCATGGCTCCATAATATATCCAGCAAGGGTTGTGTGGTACCCACCAGCATGACTTTATACAACATAACATGAACAGGGTGGGGAATGGATGAGATGCTCCCAGGTCAGCGGCAACAGAAACGGGTGCTGCTGACTGTGTGGAGCAGCCCTTTTTATAAACGTGATGATGACATCTGGCCAGCGCCTCGCACAGAGACCTGCCCGTGGATGGAAGCGGTACAACATAAACCCAAGGTGTTGCCTGTTATACTAACTGTCCCCCATACAGTCAGCCGCACCCTCCTTTCTCTCCATTCTGCCCCCGCCCGCCCCCCCCGGTTCTGCCCGTCTTTCTCGTTCCCCCGACCTTCCCTTCCCACTTTTTTTTTTTGCTTCTGTCCTATCGAATTAGTGGTTTCACAAAATAGACTAGAATGGATGGGACATTCAGGTGCTGACTTCCATGTGGGCAGAATGTTGTTTTGTGCCTTTTCATTCATTAATCGTGGCAAGTTTTTCCCCCAATTTAGGCACGCCGCAGATCTAGAAATAAAGATAATAGTAAGTGTCTAGGCGTTTGCAGTGTTTCCAGATACCATTTTAAAATCTTATGGTAAATGTTTTTATATGTGAAACTGGCGTCGTTCTATGACTCTGTTAACTGTTCTTTTAGCGAAGCAGTAGTCTTTGAGATCCAACCTGTACTCCACAGTGCATCCCAGGGTTTGTTACTAGAAAAGGGAATGGATAATGTCAGAACTTCTGGACAACTGTGCTCTGCATGCGTGTCTGTAAAACCGCAGAAACCTTTTTGCCCAGATGCATCTCCTCATATCCACTTTACTATTTTGAAAACCCTGCTGAAATCACAAACGAATGTATATTTTACAGATTCCTACAGTGCAAGAGAGCATGTCCATGGCACATCCTGTTTCTTCAAGGAGGAGAATCGGCAAGACATTGAACCACAGCAGTTGCATTTCAAACTGTTTGGGTAATGTGGTTGCATAGGTGCTTTGCCACATTATATAACAATAGCACTAGGTTTTTTTGCTTTTCAGGTCTGTCTATTGTATTTAAAATACCATCATCGCAGTTGTTTTAGCTCTTTTGGTTTCTTAACATGAGAAAGTTACCATCAGATTCCCACAACTTTTATTTTCTACTGATTGTATCAGAGCTGAAATACAAGCTAGTACTTGATCTTCCTTTCCCACTGGGCCTGTTCCTCCAGACTCCGGAATGACAAATGCCTTCATTGTTGATACAGTGCTTTGCAGGTATTGTAAATTATTTGTTGTTCCTTCCACATGAATTACACCTGGGATAGGTGAAAAAGTCCTTTGAAAGCAAATATGATGTCCGACAAATATTGGGCCCTAAATAACGGACAGATAATAGTACCATCGTTTTGTTAAATTAAACCTCTAGTTAAAAAAATTAAGTTGGATGCCTTCTATAAATTCGGTTTCTTTATGTTACAAATGGGGATGCAATAGTTTCTGATAATACAGCGAAAACTCGGATATTAAGTCAATTGTATGGTAACAGGAGTTGCAAGGCTTTATTGGATGCTAGCCCATTGTTTTTTTACTGTTCTTCAGTTCCTAGTTCTGACTTTTCAAGTAGTTTAGGGCTTAACCCTTTTTTTAGACATGTAGCTTTATTCATAACTTGGTTTTCATATTATGACTAAATTACTGTCAATATAAAGTAAAAAAAAAATTACATTTCATTTCCTTCTGTATTATATAAAAATAAATGTATTTTGATTCTAAAGACAGCTTATGACTAGTTAGCGGTATGTTAGTTTTGCAATGCACTGATAATGTAAAGGTCTCATGTATTGTTTAGCCTGTGGAATTAACTTACAGGCAAAAACAGTTTTCTCATTGCAGGGCCAGTAAATGATCCAAAAATTTTTACCAAGACAGCAGGCATCCGACCTTAAGGTCAGGATTAGGGCATGACTTGCTTCTCAGGTCTCAGCAGAGCTCGTGCTCATATGCAAACAGTTAGATGCCAATAGGGGCCTGCCCATTCTCCAACAGAAGTATGTTAAGAAAATGAAATAAAGGGAGAAACCCTTTCTCATCTGGGGTGGGGGGGGGAGGTGGATGTCCTATTTAACTGTACTGGAAGGTGAGGGACATGGTTCTCATTGTGGCTGGTTGTTACTGCTAATGCCCTTCCGGCAACCCGGACAGTTCCTGACATGTGTCACCAGTGTATAGCAGAGTGAACGGGGGGAGGTGAGTTATGATGTATGCACTTGTATTGATAGGGAGGAGGAGAGAGAGTGTGACCCTCATGTATTAGAAAGGACGGTTAATGAGTGTGCTCTTATTGCAATTGGAGAAGTGGGGGGAGAGTAGCGATTGTACTGAACGTATGTGTTATCTTTTTGGCTTTAATTGATACCTGGGCACGAGTGCTTTGCATTGTACTGTTCGGAAACAAAGGGAGTGTTTTTCATATTAGGAGGATAGAGTGTGTTCTTGTACTGTTGGGTACAAGGAAGTGTTCTCATAGTAAGGGGATATAGGTGTTTTTCCCTCAATTGGGTAGTGTTGGTAGAATGACAGTGGTTTCTCATAGTAGGGGGGAATAGGTGTGTTTCTCGTTGTACTGTGGGGTAGAATGAGAGTGGTTTCTCATAGTACGGGGGATAGAGTGGTTCTTGTTGACAGTGAGTAGAAGGACACTGGTTTTCATATTCTCGGGATAGATGTTTTCTGGACTTCTCGTTTTGTTGAGTAAAGAAAGAGTGGTTTCTCATAGTAGGGGAATAGGCGGGTTTATCTGTACTGGGTGATTGGGGTAGGAAGAGTGACTTCTAATTGTAGTGGATAAATTGGGGAAAAGTGGTTCGTTCATTGTAATTAGGAAGAAGAGAATTTGGCCTCTATTAGCTTATTCTTTTTGGCTATTGTAGTGTGTGTAAGGAGGAGGTGGTTTCACATAAAGTCCACTGAGCCAAGAGCTTGCTTGCATTTACTGTTGGGAAGAAATAGGAAGGGGTTTTCCTATAATGGAATAGAGTGGGTTCTTTGTTTGTACTGTCCTGGTAGAAGAGATGGGTTTCGCCGAGTGGGGGATAGAATAGGTCTTGTGTGTACTGTTGACGTAGAAGGGGTGGTTACATTCTCGTTGTACTGTTGGGTAGAAACATGAGTGGTTTCTCGATAGTAGGGGGATAGATTGGGTTCTTGTACTGGTGGGAGAAAGGAGAGTGGACTTGCATAGTAGGGGAATAGAATGGATTCTTATTGTACTGTGTGGGTTGAACGGGAGTGGTTTCGCATTAATTGGGGAATAGAGTGGGTTCTCGTTTACTGTTGGGTAGAAGGTAGAGTGTTTTGCAAAGTTAGGGGGTTAGAGTGGTTTTCGTATGGACCATAGTGAACAACCTAGTCCTGTCTCCAACCTGATGCTTCTCCAAACCTAGTGCTCCTAAAAAAGATGGAAATTATTTGAATGAAATAGGTTTCATTTTCTTTATAATATAAAAAATAACAAGCTCCTGCGCTTATAAACAGTTGTGTTAGTGTTATTTTAAAATTTCTTTCCTAAAAATTTATACTTTAATGTTAGTAGTGAAAGTAAATTTGAAAAAATCACAATTCTACTGGCTATGTAAAAAGCCCCCTATTAAAGTTGTTCTCAATTACAGTATAATTGTAAATTCCTCCCCCCTTTCTCTGTTTATGCAATGTAAGGGCTGGATTCAAAATGTGGAATTGGCAAAAAGCATGGTGATCCATGCTTTTCTTTCTACAGCAAATCGTCCTTAGACAATATAAGGGCAGGATAGTAGGTTTGTGCTTGAGTGTCAAAGTGAAAAAAGATTTATAAAATAAATTATCACGGTATCAGAGAGTATGGTTAGAGAAGAATTGTAGGCTATAGCGATTCCCCCAAGGTGTTTAAATATGAAATAAATGTTACTGTTCTTTCTAGTTGCAGAATAAATTTCATTTTTGATAGAAGTTTTTTTCTCTTATTTCATTTCAGATTGCCTTATTTTCGCCATTTTCCCATAGACTTTTAGACAGGTTATTCACTACAATAGTAAATACATTATTTATCGTGTAACTGCAATAAAATAAATTTATACATGAAAGTGTAGAGAGGTAGAGGTTAGTTTCAACTCATAAGCAACAGTATGTAGGATTAATTGAGAGCACTTAAAGATACTTATTATTTATTATTGATTTATATAGCGGCCAACATCTGCTCCATGGCGCTTAACTTAAATTACATAGTCATACATTCATAAGGTAATACACTGTTATACAAAGTAATACTATAATATGTAACAGAGTTACGTTACAGCAAATACGATGAACAATAGGAAAGAGGACCCTGCCCAAAGAGCTTACAGACTAGGATATGGGTGAGACATAAAGTGACGGGAAATCGGTGGATTAAGTAGGATTGGCAGTGGAGTGTAAAGGTGGTTGGATCATATTGGATCTTAAGAGGGAATGTTAGGCCAGTTATTACGTCTGCCTAAAAGAAATCGGTTTTTAAGTTTACGTTTGAAGAGTTGAGCAGGGTATGATGAGAAGGGTAATCATTTGCGGAGCAGGTGCCGCGCTGGAGGGTATCGCTAATCAGCTTTGAGAGTAATGATGGTGCCATATGGTTTATACAAAGGCTATACTGATACTGTTTTCATATATAAGGGTATTATACTCAAAATTTTCAAATATACCTTTAGATACAGCAAGATCCAACTCACTCGGAATTTTAAATCTGGCTGTAATCCTGAGAAATCATTCATTAATCACAGCATTTACAGGGAAAGACCTGTCCACTCCAGGAGCAGAAATCGTAATATGTGCCCTATACTCTCACCCTCTTAACTAGATTTTGGCTGCCTGTCAGCACAACACTTTCTGCAACAATTAAAAGAATACAGTCAGAGAATCAGAAGGCAGGGGAAGTGGGAGGGCGATTTGTAACAGAGCAGGACTATGGTGGATGTGCAGAACTTCAAGTGTCAAGCACTACAAAGAGGGCAGTTGGTAAGGACCGGTGGGTGGCAATTAGGAGCACTCACTAAACATTAAAATTTATGACAAAGCAAGCAGAGTAACTTATGGAGTACCACCGATTTACATCTCTTGATTTTACCCTTTAATAATAAACCATAGCCACAGAGTGGTCAAAACTAAAGTTATATCTGTTTTAAAGGCGAATTTCCTCAGTTCCCTATTTTGTTATATTGGACTTGTTTATGAATCTATAGAGGTAATCTATAGAGTTTAATTGGCAGTATAGTGCTGCTATTTCTAGATTTGCCAATATTAAACTTTTAATTTACAAGTAAATGATGTCAGAGACATGATTTCTTTAACTTTTCCTAATTTTGCCGCCCATGATGCAGCTGGTAGCCTATCAGTACTAACACACAAATAAGAAAATCCTGGGGGTCCCCGTAACAGCTATAGAACACGCAATTACTCATAATTCCTCTGCAATTTCATCAAACTTGAATATTTAGTAACTTGTTTTGTAATAAGCCCCCTTAAACCTTTAAAATTATTTGAATACGTATGGTGCTAAATGTATTCTACCTGACCATCTGCCACCTAATACAGATGTGGTTTGTGCATTATATTTATATACAGTATGTGCACTTTGTAAACATTTATACATCTTTAATTAAGTGCATGAAAATCTAAAAATGATTACACAGAAAGTTATTCTACTGGCATAGATCAGAAAAAGCTCTAAACATCTGATTGGTTGCTGCAGATTAAAGGGACTGTCCAAGTCTCAGAAAAAAAAATTTTTATGAAATGAAATAAAGTCTTTAAAAATATATAAAGCTCTTACCCCCGATTCTAGAATCTTCGGTATAACTGACATTCCACCCTGTGTGCGTTGTTCACAGAGGAGAACACAGCAAGCACTGATGTTATACCAAATGGGTTTGCAGTTTGAGGGATGGAGACACTCACTATAGCCAAAAAAAATACTTCCTGTAGTAGAGCTGCAGTTGGCATCTAATGAGCGGGGTCACTCGGGACATAACAACGCAATCTTAATTCATAGAGACCACAGTGGGTAATGCAGAAGGAGGGGGTTTTGATTGAACATACAGGAGATGAGATCTGAAGGTTCAGAGAGAGGCATATCTCAAAGGTAAAAAGTTTTTTTGAAGTTTAAGCTGGGATTGTAGTTAGAAAGGGGGAGGGAACACTTCTCATTATATAAGCAAAGAAGTCATGACAATTGACTGTTAACTGACAGCCCCACCCATTTGCATTATGACTAATGGTCAATGAAGAAGATATTCAGAGATTAGGATGACAGCACAGGAAGACTGGTCACAGTGGGGATAATGCTACTTTTTCCTACAAAAATTTCTCATTCATCTGGGCTTTACCCACAATTCCATTCCATTGTGGAGGTTGTATGTAAGTATAGCTATAGTTACGTTTAATCCAATACCGTCTTTATGCATAATTAATTTTATTACTTTTACAAGCACTGCTGTCCAATCTCTTTTTTCATTCTCATTTCTAATGCGTCTAAATGTGAGTCCATTTAATCTTGGAAATACTTGGGGTTATTTACTGCAGTTAAATTCTTCTCTTTACACAGTAGTAGATTTAGTGAAATCTCACAAAAGGGCAAATGGAGTTAAACGTATTGTCTTGCTCTTTGTAAATAAACCGTTTTAAAATGTTTGTAATTAAAATCCTTGTTTGTTTTTTTATTGAAATAGTCCTTTTGTAAATCTGTATCCTACTGATGTGGTATATCCTCCCAAGCTTTACTGGAATGATAATCGTGAGTGGGTACCTGAATAAATTTATCAGATAATATTTTTTTTTCAAAGGAGTGGTAGGATTGGATCATTAGCATAGACACATGTCTGTATCTGGGCTTTCCCTACTGGTCCTTATATGATGTTAAAGGGGCACTAAAACAAAAAAGGCCTAAATACATTGAAATGATTTACTGTACTGTATCCAGATAACCTGTTTACTCATTAACCATCATGTAGATGAATGGCATTTGAACTCCAACCCATGTCATTTTGTAATTAAATAATTTCTATTCTATATGCAATACTGGTGTTATAAACGCCTTCTCAGTAGCTGGAACGAGCATTATTACACAATGCATACAACATGATAATAGCTGTAATGATCTATTGGAGAACATTTTTTTTAGGATCTTTCAGTTTTTTTCATGTTTTGCTTGCATTCTCTGTCTGATCCTAGTGAGATTATAGATATATAGAAAAAGCTTGGTAATTGACACTCAGCGTCCTGTGCACTCATCCACTGCTTCTTTCAGCTGTGTGCACTCCAAGAGATGTAGCCTATCAAGTGTTCGAGAAAGGTACTCCAGGCACTCTGGGTTCTCTTAAGAGATCTCATTTCATTGTTTCATCACATAGTTTTCGGTTTTCATATTTGAGCTTGTATCTGATGTGTACCTCTAAAAAAAAATTTAAGATAACTATAACAAGTTGAGATGAACTTGTCCTTTAGCAAGAAAATCAAGAGCCTACTCTTAACAAATAAATCAGTAACATAAAACACTGGCTTACCACCTAATATTAGCTGGCTTATTAAAGCTACAATTATATGGACTAATATATGGCCCAAATATTTTAGAAGCGCTTCAGTAATAAGTGAGGTACCCAATGAGACTGGACACCAGTGTGAATTAGAATAGTTATAAGACTTAAACCAGTGTACATAAGTGGTCACTGTTAATATTTATCATTTTGTAATTAATTAGCCATCTTTCACTATGATTACTCGTACCTACTTTCACTAAGCGCTAATCGATTCTCTAGAACTCTATTAATAGATTCCTGGTAGCAACATGAACTAAATAATTCACATAGTTTTTCCTGCACACCTGTGAGTGATCCTTTTTGTAAGCTACAATCTCAAAAAAAACAACCATGGGCCACATATTATAAACAGGTTTATTTCTAAATAATGGCGTTAATAACATTTTCCACATTGGTAAGTACACTATCCATTCTAAATAATGAATACCTCGTAGTGCGAACTTAATGGGTATTGATAGGGACCTTCAACGTAAAGCCGCCTCTTCTTACCTTTTCTGCGATTCCTGATGCCCTACCAGACGTATTGTGCATTGCATTGCAGGATCGTTTAAAGGTAAGGAGTTCACTTTGTGATGTTTGTATCTCCCTATGGTGTCGGTAATTGAGATATCCAGCCAGGTGGGAGTGGTGTGGTGATGGTGATTCTCTTATTTAACTGAAAGATGTTTGGAATCAAACAGATTTAGAAAAGGTGAATGAAGGGTTCCATGATGATTCAGTACGTGATCCTATTTCCAAACACACCCGTTTGTACATATATATAGGAGTCCTATAAACACTGGTGTGGTATTAGGAGGTTTTCCATGATTCCATTTTCAACATTGAAGACATAGTCAGATTAACAGTCTGGTTATCAATTTTTAGTTTTAAGTTTTGTGGGAATTGCTTTAGAATGGTTATTGTCCACGGGAGAATGAGAAGCAACACACTGGCTGCTTCGGTCTAAAAAAATCAGAAATGTATGAAGTGCAGTGCCACCAATAATACTTCTCCCCAATGGATTAGGCTGACAAATTAGGTGTCAATGGGTGTGTCTGTGTAGGCAGTACTTCCGCTACATTTAGTTCCTGAGCAGTTTGGTGGCGGGTAAGGAAAGATCGATGATAATACAATTTGTCTCATAGCATCGTGATGTCAGCGCATGTACAGAAATCCAGCAAGCAGCTTCCTCCCCCAGGTCATATCACCTGCCCAGAGGACTCCTTTATTTCATCATTTTCTGTAAAAAACGTGATTGCTTAAGAGTGGTCTGAGAATTCTTATATACCCAAAATTGTGGCTTTAGAAATCCTACGCAGAGAGTAAGATCTCTACAAGTTCTCAAGGTCGTTAATGAAAATGCATTGCTTTTGGCCTGTCGATTGTGTCAGTAGGTTTTTACTGAACGATGCCTGTTTTTTTCCAAAAGAAAAGTATTTGGTTGTGCTAACTATTTGAAGCTGCACTTGGGCGAGATTCTATGAAAATCAAATCAAAAATTTTGTGAATCAAAGTATATTACCGTATATTTCCATCATTCGTCCTTAAGATTCAATTCTTGCATAATATTCCAGATTGACTTCCTGTATTTTATATTATTTACATGCTAAATTAGAAATCACATTTTATCTGCTTAATTGGCGAAATGACAGATCTTTGGGATTTGTAAAAAGCCTGCATTGAAATGATTCCAACCTTCATACTAGTAATGATTCTACATGTACCTAGCTATCTGCTGAAGTAAGCAGTTACATCAGTAGGGATTGACAGACAGCTGAAGCTAATTGAGACTAATATGCCTGGTCAAATGAAAATCTGTGCGTCAGTCTATACACGTTTTTGTACACACATCCATTGTTTGTATACTTCAAACAAATATTTGTTTGGCTTGATTTTATATTCCTTAATGATTTTGATTTACCAAATAACAATGATAAATCATTAGCTATCAAATGAAAAAACAGCTTTGGATTCATTAAAGGCAAGGCTCATCAAGTCATTTTAACGGGCGATCCATCGCACGCGTGTTACAAAAGGGACACTGGAAGTGGCCACACTAGGGTGGCTGGGGCATTGATAGGAGTGCATGGATCAACCATTTAATTATTCGCATGCAGAAAATGACAAGGGTTGCACGCAATCGGCCGGCACCAATGTACATTAAGACGTGCGCTTAGTGTGGCATCTTCTAAGGTCCCTATGTAATATAGCCCTGAACCTGTAATAATTTTATTTCAATTCTTCAGCCCAAAATAACAGTTGAAGTGTTTCGCCTGTCTTTAAATTGCAATTCACAGAGTTATCTAATGTGAACAACCCAAATGCCCCCTCTTTTGAGCCTTGCCGTGGTTATTATTGAGGGAAAATAAGGTGGCAAAATTTCAAAATAAGAAAAAAATAAATGGGAAATTTTGCTTAAACCGCCATCAATAGTCTTGTGGGTGCTGGGGGTTGGGTGTAGAGATTCTTTAATCTTTGGCCGTTAACAGTGACATTGATGCAAAGAACCATATTTATTCTACAACCAAAAAGCTGTGTTATAAACATTATGGTGCACCTGCTTCCAGTTCTTCGATCCTCTTTTAAGTTTGTCCTCTAGCGTACCGAAAAGTGAAACATAAATATAAAGAATGGAGGGAAAAGGAATGTACAATTTGACCTTCCAGGTGTGAAATATTCTTTTCATCTTGAAATAAAATGAGCTATTAATTAAACCCAACAGAATGCATTAGGCAACATAAAATCTGTACCCAGAGCGCATCAAATTGATTTGTGGGCCTGATGTAAATAGGGTTGGACTTGCTCAAGCTTCAAGAAGAAAAAGTAGATCAAATCTAGATGTATCTGACCCCTAAAGGAAATTAGGGATGAGAAGGAGAAGTACACACAACATGGTTTAGAACTGAAAAGATTTTTCTAGTAGTCAAGGCAATGAAATAAAACAGGTGGTGTGGTTTAGACTGAACGCCAGGATGTGATATCATCTTAGTAGGGATAAGTGAATGATAGGGATAAGTATGATTAATGAAAGAAAGTGTGAAAATTCATACCACATGGCTTGTCAGCCATATCTGATCAACCATTTTAAATGACTGGAAGCTGGGAACAGATATTAAAGCCATGAGAGTATATTCCTGAAGACCAAAAAGCAAGAATTTGTGATACAGTGCACGCTCCTTTCCGGTCACCCCCACAGATGTTTCAATACTAATCTCGGCTAGGGCATCCCAGACACACTGAGTCTTTTATAAGATCATATGCTGCAGCTAAAACCAAGATTATTACTAACACATAGCTAAGCAAGGTTTTAAAGGATCCTAATTTACACATAGTTTCGTGGGCTCTGGTGTTTATAATATATATATAACCACTGTCTCATGTTACAATATAACATAATTCTGTTGTATTATATATATACACACATTTCCTTACATATTGAAGTGATTCATATGATAAAATCCTTTCTATCTGCTGCCCACATTTTATTTGCCAATATTGTTGTTTATACAACCCAGTAACAATTCTGTGTATTTAGGTGAATACTTAGCATTGACAAGGAAGAAGCTGGGAAGGACACTTTGCCTTATGAAGTGGATTTTGTGATCTGCTCATTTACTGAACATTATACGTACAGAGATAAGTGAATGGCAAGACACTGTTTCAATAAAATAGTATGTACGTTCAAAGCCGTGCACGGATTTTGCTACATTGTGATTTGCATATGAATGACAAGTGTACACACAATATAATTTATGGCTAATCGGGTGTGGCTTCTCTTGTCCATTTTTCCTCTCCTTTTCAAGCTCCGGACAATATCTTTTTGTCACCCTTTCTTCATATTTTATTTATTTGTTTTTTTTTTAATAAGCCCATTGGTATAAAGATGTACATGAGTCAATCAAATGTTAGTCTTACATAAACGTCAGAAAGAAAATACCATGTTAATTGCCCTACAAGGCTTTTTTGAAGGCCTGGTTAAACAGCAAAGGACATTTTTTTACACAAACACTTTTTTTTGTGAGTTCATTCATTGAAAACATTTTTGAACATATTGTGTAACAGAACAAACATGTATGATACAACAACATTTGTCACAAGTTAACAACACACAACAGAAGCTTTAAGGTCTTGTATGTTTAGAATTTTGTTTTGTAATTTTTTACATTCTAACCATTAAGATATCATCAATTCCGATTAATACTTGATAAAAAAGGGGGATTATTTCCTTTATTTATTAGTATTTCCATACATTTTTAGAAAAAAATTATACGTGAATTGAAATGGTCCTTGGCGAATATTTGGAGTCTAGTATCACATACCAAAGCCACTTTTTAATTTCCCGTTTCTTGCATTCCATACTGATTTAAAACTAGCCGTGCGCATTTGTCTTTCTTGGCACTTTTAATGGTCTGCCTAAACCTGAAAACAACTCCACGCAAATACGAACAAACATTTTGTGTGGCCTCTACTGTATTTGATAGACTTGAAGAGGAACACACAGGGAGTGATCCCTCTGGCCTATTGCCTTTTGCGACTGTGTGTACTTAGGTGTGTCTTTACTTGACCCTGCAGTAGATACTATATGAACCTAGCAATGTACTACACTTGGTAGGAAGCAGTTTACTTCATCTAAGATAAATTTGCTTTGTGTATCTTGTACCAAGTCAACGAATTCCTGCGCCAAATCTCATTCTTTTTGAACCCTACATTTACCACTTAAAGTGTATTTAATGTATTTCTACCACCATGACTCTGGTACTGATGCACTAACAAATATGTACAGCTTTGGTAGACATAAGTTGCTGCCATGTGAAAAATGTTTTTTGTTTTGTTATGTTGTGTTGTCTATATTACTGCTGCTAGATATCCCTCGTTAGCGTGGGAACTAGAACTTGGCATGTGCTATAAATGCTCTATCCTTGGGGAAGAAGCCACCTTTATAAGTTCAAAGAGTTTCTAATAAACCAGCACCGTTTATACAAGTTAAAGGACACTTATGCTAAATACATTTTTTATCTGGTTTATATCTCTGAAATTGATTTATCTAAATTCCTAATTATTTGGAAATTGGGCATTTTGAAGTGTATTTGTCTTTCCTGTAAACCAAAGTCCCTGGTGCTGTCCCCTCCATCCCCGCTTTTACCTACTGTTTGGACTGTTTACTTGGAAGTTTTCCTGTCTTTACAATGCTGCATTTTTCAAAAGAATCACTAACACACAATAATACACAGGTTATTCAATAAAAGTTCTTATTGTTTAAATGGTGCTAGTTTTGCCCCCAACCAATCAGATGTTAGCTTTCAAATGTTAAATAAGATCTGATTGGTTAGGGTAGAAAAGCACATTTTAAGATAAGACCTTTATTGAATCTCCCTAATAATTTATCAATAATTGCTGAACTACTAGTCAGGCAAATGTAAATGAACCTAAATGTGTCCTTAATAATCTTAAGGTATGGTGTGTCAGTTTTTCTGAGCAGTACGTCACTCTACTTATATGTTAAGCTTCTACTTATATGAGTAGGATAGAATTGCCATACCGCTTTCCTTTTATCTCTTGCTAGGTAAACAGCATGGTGCTTACTTCGTGAAAATGAAAAAACCTAGGGAAATAAAAGGTTACCATCACCCAATAAGTGATTGCCTTGTACTTACAAGTACACTAAATGGAGAGAGAAATATTCATGATTTAAGGTTATACTGTACCTTTAAATATGTGCTTTTGCTTGGGTGAAGAATGAATATATTTCAGAAAGAAAACAAATAACAGAATAACTACTACAATCCTATAAACGTGTTACTGTAAACAGCTGTAGGAGAATTGTTAATGCAATATTGTAACGTTTGAAGCATGCACAATGTTAATGCTAATACCTTCTCTCCCTGGTACATTTTGCAGCTATAACCTCTATATCTGGCATATTGCAGCTTAAACTTACCACTGCATGAAAATTCTAGCAACGATTATATCCGTTTTCAGCAAATAAAAATAAAATAACCTATTACTCGAATGTACATTAAGCTGTGCTCTTCAAGCAAAATACAATTCCAGTATACTGAAAAAGGGATATCTACCCTTTCACTGATATTTTTATATCACAATGGCCATTTTTTAGTATATTTGGAGGGATCTGTATGAAAAATGTTTTGTTTTAAAATTAAAATCTAAACTTGCCATGGAGAAGAAATCCTACCTTCCATTCTACAAAGTAGATGGGCAGTGAGTGTGCCCACATGTGTTGGAAATGGGAGGAGAAGAGGCAGCAGACTGGTCAGCTGTGGTGGGGTGGAATCTTTGACTGCTCACTTTTCATCTAATATTACAGGATAGGAGGTAGGAGAATTCTCTCCTTCCTACTTGGGAATATAGATTCTAATTTTAAAAAATAGGAAATAATCAGTTATGTAGATCATTCATATATCCAAAACTCTACGGTATAAAAACCTGACACAAAATGAGAGATTTTTAAAAATGTTTACCTCTATATTTTTATGCTCATAACTTTTGAGGCTTCACTACAGTATGCTATGCCTTTTCATAACTGCCTGAAAGATATAATTTGGGGTGGATTTTTTTTTTTTTTTTACTTGTGATTAGATTTTTTCAAATAGAGAAGTACAGTTGTGCACACGATGAGCAATGCAGAATGTTTTCATTAGAAGCTTTGGTGTAGTACATATATATGTTCAACAATACCCAATAAATAGCACTTATTTGGCATTTCATCATGGTGTTCAAATAGTTTTGTTTAAAAGTATATATATATATTTTTGGTACAGTAACAACCATGTACATTTTTGTACAAAGAGCTCATTTGGTTTAGATTTTTTTATGAGTATAGTGAATTAAAACCAGTCCCATTGTGTAATATAATACTTTTAGATATTTATAGAATTTCATGTATTTTAATTTTAACACCATCTGAATGAAGTGATAAACAGACCAGGACACAAATTTCACTACTGAGGAAGCCACATGATTAGGGATAATTTATAAAGAAGCAAAAATGTTTACATTTTTCTGGAAATTCATTTTTTCTATCTTACCAGGAAGCAAATATATATCCAACAGGACATGTTATCGTAAACACAGCAGGGATTAATACTAAAACCCTCCAAACACATTACTAATAGTATAGTAACTTCTGTAGTTATGGTTATAAACACATAATGCAGTTATGGTAAGAAACACACTACTGTAGTTATAATAATTAACAGATTACTATAGTTATGGTAATAAATGCATCGTAGTTATAGTATATGTAAAACCACACATCTAGTTATAATCATAAACAGATTACTATAGTTTATGGTTATAAAACACATTAATGCAGTTATGGTAAGAAACACATTACTGTAGTTATTATAATAAACAGTACTATAGTTATGGTATAAATGCATTACTGTAGTTATGGTATAAAAAATTACTGTAGTTATAATAATAAACAGATTACTATAGTTATGGTTATAAACGCTTTACTGCGTTATGGTAAAAAACATACTGTAGTTAATCTAATAATAAAAACATTACTGTGTAGCTAAAATAACCATATTACAGTAGTTAGGATAATAAACATTAATGTAGTTATGATAAACACATTACTGTACGCTATGATAATAACACATTACTGTAGCTATGATATCAACACATTACTGTAAGCTATAATAACCATATGATACCGTAGCTATGGTAATAAACAACCCATTACTGTAGGTATATTAAAGAAACAGAGAGTGATATAAACACATTACTGTAGCTATAATAACCATATTACCGTAGCTATGGTATAAACACATTACTGTAGGATCTATTAAAGATAACAGGAGTGAAATAAACACTATTACTGTAGCTATAATAACCATTTCCGAGCTATTGGTAATAAACACATACTTGTAGGTAGATTAAGATAACAGGAGTGATAATAACAACACTTACTGTAGCTATAATAACCATATTACCGTAGCTATGGTAATAAACACATTACGATACGCGTTAGTTATTACAGATAACAGTAATATGAATCTGATAAGATTATAGTAGTATACATACTACCTTACTCATAATACTACGATATAAGCGTACGTAGCTATGGTAATAAACACATTACTGTAGGTATATTAAAGATAAACAGGGAGTGATAATAAACACATACTGTAGCTATATAACCAATTACCTGTAGGATTAAACACATACTGTAGGTATATTAAAGATGACAGGAGTGATAATAACCATAGCTACGATATAAGCAATTACTTAGCGTGTAATAACTTGCAGTAGCTTTTATAATAAACACATTACTGCACTAAAAGGGCCACAAAAATGCATTTATTTTTTTTACAAGATTCCAATTTCAATTAGCCACCTTATAAATATGCCCCTTAGTTTCATTTACTTTGGCTTCTCATTGAAGTTGATACATCTAAACTCCTCAGAGGAGGTTGTAACGTTGATTGTGATCTTCATATATTGGTCTTATGTTGAACATAGTGGTGTGTAATGTTTCTATAGATTCAGCAATAGCTTGTCCTGGTCCCAGGCTCAATGGCAGCCCTGCTAACACAGGGGATAATGGCTTATAATCTATCTCTACTCTTAGGGTTGAAACATAGCATTGCCCCAATCCAGTTAGCATCAAATTAAGGTGGCTTATTTAAGGTACTACCCCATTTTAAAAGATCAACTATTAAAGGTAAGTGTGGTCTCCAAAGAAGTTAGGGTTACCTAAAATCTTGCAGTTACCTTTAAGGTAGGCCCTGGATCACATTTCTAACTGCAGCTGTCAGAAGTATGACAGTGAAGTAGCAGAGGTGTGAAAGCAATGTAAAGTTACTGCAAGCAGTAACTGTTAACTGTTTCAGCACAACTTCCTCACAGGTTCAGTTAGAAAATGGGTTACAGGTCTTTTTTTTTTTTAAACTAACTTGTTTGGGACCACAGTTGCCCTTTAATCCTCCTAAGAAGTTATAAAGAAGCTGCAGATTGTCAGTATCTCAAAACTGTCACTGTCAGTTAACAAAATAGTTTTTGCCTACAATGAAAGTGTGGGAGGACTATCTATTGCCTTCTGTTTGGGTTGACAAGATTCATTTCTCCCCTTAACACAGCATCTGTATACACAAGCTTTAATTGTGTGTTTTTGTACAATGCATTTTTTTAAAGAGTTTTGGATATTGAAACACAGAATAGCCTCAGTATATTATTAATACATCTCAGTACACTTTATGTTAATGATTATAGTTAGCACAGTTAATTGTTGTTTCCTTGTGAAACTGTGTATTTTGTGCCTCTGGACGAAGATGTAATTGTTTATCACCTGTGACCATTTCTTGTAATATGATATTAAATAAATTGAAAACTTGTACAACTATTTTCCTGTTATGTCAGAGAGGGGTCATTATTATGGTGTGTCTGCTTTAATTGCCTAGAATTTTAACAATTTAAATGTTTTTTTTGCAATTCCATTACTTGAACTTCAACCTCTTCCCTGTTGTCTAACTTGACACCTTGCTCACACACCTATAATCTGATGCAATGAAGTGAAAACATTTGTCTGTGCTATTAATCTGCAGCAACCATTCTGATGCTCTTTTCACTGGGTTACAGCAGTTAGATAACATCTGATTGGTTGCCACAGACTTATCACATGGGCAAACTTTTGCACTCTTGTTGCATTAGCCTTCCTATTGCTCATAAGGTAACTTTTTAATTGAGTCAAAGCTAATTTTGTTGCTCCAATCCACTAAGGTATATGGATACAATCCCTGACTTCAAGGGTTAAATTGAGATTAGATTTTATGAATAGAAATTGCGGAACATTCTCCTGGGATAAGTAAATGATATAGTTGCTTTTGGGCAAGAAGGCCCAAGTTTATTCATACTTACATCTATCAAATATTTTATATGGTCCTAGATCTAAGGGACATATTTTAAAGGCTTATTGGTATTGTCTGATAAACCTTTTAACCATCAGGAAAATGACTGCTAGTAATGGTTGTTTTTCCAATGGAGTTGGTTTTCAATCACGTTCAAAAGCAGCCCATTGAATTTAATTACGGTGGATTTCTTGGCTGTGGGGACATGGCCTTTAACATTCATTTTGGTCTAATATCTTTAACATGTGGGTCATATACCATGTACACATGCACTCATGGCTTTTAAAGAGCTCAAAGCGTACTGGTGGCATTAACAGTTACTAATCCAGCAAATCTAAAACTGGTACAGTAATGCAATTTATGGAAATGTTATTCTATATTCTATTACTGTCCTTAGTTTATTTTTTTATGATTATGGGGTGATACAAATTAGTTCTTTAGTTTTCCTTTAAAATAGTATGGTTAATGCGTGTAGGCATTAAAAAAGATGAGAGTTCTTATTAAAGGCTAGGCACACTACTCACATTTTAACTTGTTATTCGATGACGTTAAAAAGCACAACACTAGTTTGGGCAATTGTTCTGGCCACAGGAGGTGCGCTGGTGCCGTTGCCCTGTAATTCGCTTAGGGATTGCATGCGATCATTATCTGAGTGCATACGCTCACCATTTTCGGTGTGATTCAATTGTGCTCCGATAACTGTAATTGTAGATCAAGCAGGCGTTAACGCACGTGAAGTTTTAGGTCCTCCACACAGTGACCATAACCCCACATTACCTCATAGAAGTTTGATACCCTCACACAGTGACCATTAACCCCACATTACCTCATAGGAGTTTGATACCCTCACACAGTGACTTTACCCCACATTACCTCATAGGAGTTTGATACCCTTGCACAGTGACTTTAACCACATTACCTCATAGGAGTTTGATACCCTTACACGTGACTTTACCCCACATTCCTCATAGAGTTTTGATATCAATACCACACAGTGACTTAACCCCACATTACCTCATTGGATTTGATATCATACACACAGTGACGTTAACCCACATTACCTTCATAGGAGTTTGATATCCTACACACAGTGACGTTAAATCCACATATCTCAATAGGAGTTTGATATCATACAGTGACGTTAACCCCACATTACCTCATAGGAGTTTGATATCCCCCCACAGTGACGTTAACCCCACATTACCTCATAGGAGTTTGATCCTATGAGGTAATGTGGGGGTTAACGTCACTTTGTGAGGGTATCAAACTCCTATGAGGCAAGTGGGGTTAACGTCCCTGTGTGTATGATATCAAACTCCTATGAGGCAATGTGGGGTTAACGTCACTGTGTGTATGATATCAAACTCCTATGAGGCAATGTGGGTTAACATCACTGTGTGAGGATATCCAAACTCCTATGAGGTAATGTGGGGTTAACGTCACTGTGTGTATGATATCAACTCCTATGAGGTAATGTGGGGTTAACGTCACTGTGTTAGGGTATCAAACTCTATGAGGTAATGTGGGGGTTAACGTCACTGTGTTGAGGATATCAAACTCCTATGAGGTAATTGGGTTAACGTCACGTATGATATCAAACTCCTATGAGATAATGTGGATATAACGTCACTGTGTGTAGGATATCAAACTCCTATGAGGTAATGTGGGGTTAACGTCACTTTGTGTATGATATCAAACTCCTATGAGGTAATGTGGGGTTAACATCACTGTGTGAGGATATCAATCTCCTATGAGGTAATGTGGGGTTAACGTCACTGTGTGTATGATATCATACTCCTATGAGGTAATGTGGGGTTAACGTCACTGTGTGTAGGATATCAAACTCCTATGAGGTAATGTGGGGTTAACGTCACTGTGTGAGGGTATCAAACTCCTATGAGGTAATGTGGGGTTAACGTCACTGTGTGTATGATATCAAACTCCTATGAGGCAATGTGGGGTTAAAGTCACTGTGTGAGGATATCAAACTCCTATGAGGTAATGTGGGGTTAATGGTCACTGTGTGTATGATATCAAACTCCTATGAGGTAATGTGGGGTTAACGTCACTGTGTGAGGGTATCAAACTCCTATGAGGTAATGTGGGGTTAACGTCACTGTGTGAGGGTATTAAACTCCTATGAGGTAATGTGGGGTTAACGTCACTGTGTGAGGGTATTAAACTCCTATGAGGCAATGTGGGGTTAACGTCACTGTGTGTATGATATCAAACTCCTATGAGGTAATGTGGGGTTAACGTCACTTTTTGAGGGTATTAAACTCCTATGAGGCAATGTGGGGTTAACGTCCCTGTGTGTATGATATCAAACTCCTATGAGGCAATGTCGGGTTAACGTCACTGTGTGTATGATATCAAACTCCTATGAGGCAATGTGGGGTTAACGTCACTGTGTGAGGATATCAAACTCCTATGAGGTAATGTGGGGTTAACGTCACTGTGTGTGTTGATATCAAACTCCTATGAGGTAATGTGTGGTTAATGGTCACTGTGTGTATGATATCAAACTCCTATGAGGTAATGTGGGGTTAACGTCACTGTGTGGGGATATCAAACTCCTATGAGGTAATGTGGGGTTAACGTCACTGTATGATATCAAACTCCTATGAGATAATGTGGATTTAACGTCACTGTGTGTAGGATATCAAACTCCTATGAGGTAATGTGGGTTAACGTCACTGTGTGTATGATATCAAATCCAATGAGGTAATGTGGGGTAAAGTCACTGTGTGTTGATATCAAAATCCTATGAGGTAATGTGGGTAAAGTAACTGTGTAAGGGTATCAAACTCCTATGAGGTAATGTGGGGTTAAAGTCACTGTGCAAGGGTATCAAACTCCTATGAGGTAATGTGGGTTAAAGCACTGTGTGAGGGTATCAAACTCCTATGAGGAATGTGGGGTTAATGGTCACTGTGTGAGGGTATCAAACTTCTATGAGGTAATGTGGGGTTAATGGTCAATGTGTGGAGGACCTAAAACTTCACGTGCGTTAACGCGCTGCTTGATCTACAATTACATATCGGAGCACAATGTGAATCACACCGAAAATGGTGAGCGTATGCACTCAGATAATGATCGCATGCAATCCCATAAGCGAATTACAGGGCAACGGACACCAGCGCACCTACCTGTGGCCAGAACAATTGCCCAAAACTAGTGTGTGCTTTTAACGTCATCGAATAACAAGTTAAAATGTGAGTAGTGTGGCCTAGCCTTTAATAAGAAACTCTGCATCTTTTTTAATGCATACAGCATTATACCATACTATTTTAAAGGAAAACTAAAGACTAATTTGTATACCCCATAATCATAAAAAAATAAACAAGGACAGTAATAGAATATAGAATAACATTTCCATAAATTGCATTTACTGTACAGTTTAGATTTGCTTGGATTGGTAACTGTTAATGCCACCAGTACGCTTTGAGCTCTTTTAAATAGCCATGAGTGCAGTGTACATGGTTATATGACCCACAATGTTAAAGATATTAGACCAAAATGAATGTTAAAGGCCATGTCCACAGCCAAGAATCCACCGTAATTAAATTCAATGGGCTGCTTTTGAACGTGATTGAAAACCAACTCCATTGGAAAAACAACCATTACTAGCAGTCTATTTTCCTGATGGTTAAAAGGTTTATCAGACAATACCAATAAGCCTTATAAAATATGTCCCTTAGATCTAGGACCATTATAAAATATTTGAATAGATGTAAGTACTGAATAAACGGGCCTTTGCCCAAAAGCAACTATATCATTTTTATCCCAGGAGAATGTTCCGCAATTTCTATTCATAAAAATCTCAAATTTAACCCTTGAAGTCAGGGATTGTATCCATAACCTTAGTGGATTGGAGCAACAAATTAGCTTTGACTCAATTAAAAAAGTTGACCCTATGAGCAATAGGAGGCTAATGCAACAAGAGTGCAAAAGTTTGCCCATGTGATAAGTCTGTGGGCAACCAATCAGATGTTATCTAACTGCAGTAACCCAGTGAAAAGAGCATCAGAATGGTTGCTGCAGATTAATAGCACAGACAAATGTTTTCAACTTCTATTGCATCAGATTATAGGTGTGTGAGCAAGAGTGTCAAGTAGACAACAGGAAGAGGGTTGAAGTTCAAGTAATGGGTAATTGCAAAAAAACATTTAAATTGTTAAAACTTCTAGGCAATAAAGCAGACACACATAATAATGACCCCTCTCTGACATAACAGGAAATATGTTGTACAAGTTTTCAATTATTAATATCATATTACAAGAAAAATGGTCACAGGTGATAAACAATTACATCTTCCAGAGGCACAAAATACACAGTTTCACAAGGAAGCAACAATTAACTGTGCTAACTATAATATCATTAACATAAAGTGTACTGAGATGTATTAATAATATACTAGGCTATTTCTGTGTTTCAATATACCAAACTCTTTAAAAAAATGCATTGTACAAAAACACACAATTAAAGCTTGGTATACAGATGCTGTGTTAGGGGAGAAATGAATCTTGTCAACCCAAACAGAAGGCATAGATAGTCTCCACACTTTCATTGTAGGCAAAACCTATTTTGAACTGACAGTGACAGTTTGAGATAATGACAATCTGCAGCTTCTTTATAACTTCTTAGGAGGTTTAAAGGGCAACTGTGGTCCCCAAACAAGTTAGTTTAAAAAAAAAAAAAAGCCTGAACCCATTTCTAACTGAAGCCTGTGAGAAGTTGTGTGAAAGTTAACAGTTACTGCTTGCAGTAACTTTACATTGCTTTCACCCTCTGCTACTTCACTGTCATAACTTCTGACAGGCTGCAGTTAGAAATGTGATCCAGGGCACCTTTAAAGGTAAGACTGCAAGATTTTAGTAACCCTAACTTCTTTGGAGACCACACTTACCTTTTAATAGTTGATCTTTTAAAAGTGGGGTAGTACCTAAAATAAGCCACCTTAATTTGATGCTAACTGGATGGGGCAATGCTATGTTGCAACCCTAAGAGTAGAGATAGATTATAAAGCCATTATCCCCTGTGTTAGCAGGGCTGCCATTGAGCCTGGGACCAGGACAGCTATTGCTGAATCTATAGAAACATTACACAACTATGTTCAACATAAGACCAATATATGAAGATCACAATCACGTTACAACCTCCTCTGAGGAGTTTAGAATGTATCAACTTCAATGAGAAGCCAAAGTAAATGAAAATAAGGGGCAATTTATAAAATGGCTAATTGAAATTGGAATCTTGTAAAAAAAAGTAAATGCATTTTTTGGCCCTTTTTAGTGCAGTAATGTGTTTATTATAAAAGCTACTGCAATGTTATTACAGTACAGTAATGTGCTTATTATCGTAGCTAATGAGTTTATTATCACTCCTGTTATCTTTAATATACCTACAGTAATGGTTTTATTACCATAGCTACGCGTTATATGGTTATTATAGTAAGTAATGGTTTATTATCACTCCTGTTATCTTAATATACCTACAGTAATGTGTTTATTACCATAGCTACGGTAATATGGTTATTATAGCTACAGTAAGTGTTATTATACTCCTGTTATCTTTAATTACCTAAGTATGTGTTTATTACCATAGCTACGGTAATATGGTTTTATAGCTACAGTAATGTGTTTATTTCACTCCTGTTATCTTTAATAACCTACAGTAATGTGTTTTTACCATAGCTACGGTAATATGGTTATTATAGCTACAGTAATGTGTTTATATCACTCCTGTTATCTTTAATATACCTACAGTAATGTGTTTATTACCATAGCTACGGTAATATGGTTATTATAGCTACAGTAATGTGTTATTATCACTCCTGTTATCTTTAATATACCTACAGTAATGTGTTATCCATAGCTACGGTAATATGGTTATTATAGCTACAGTAATGTGATATATGACGTAATGTGTTATTATCATAGCTACAGTAATGTGTTTATCATAACTACATTAATGGTTTATATCCTAACTACTGGAATATGGTTATTTTAGCACAGTAATGTTTTTATTATATAACTACAGTATGTGTTTATTACCATAACTGCAGTAAGCGTTTATAACCATAACTATAGTAATCTGTTTATTATTATAACTACAGTAATGTTTTTATTACCATAACTACAGTAATGCATTTATTTACCATAACTATAGTAATTGTTTAATATATAACTACAGTAATGTGTTTCTTCCATAACTGCATTAATGTGTTTATAACCATAACTATAGTAATCTGTTTATTATTATAACTACAGTAAGTGTTTATTACATAACTACAGTAATGCATTTATTACCATAAACTATAGTAATCTGTTAATTATTATAACTACAGTAATGTGTTTCTTACCATAACTGCATTAATGTGTTTATAACCATAACTACAGAAGTTACATAACTATTAGTAATGTGTTTGGAGGGTTTTAGTTATTAATCCCTGCGTGTGTTTACGATAACATGTCCTGTTGGATATATATTTGCTTCTCTGTAAGATAGAAAAAAATGAATTTCCAGAAAAATGTAAACATTTTTGCTTCTTTATAAATTATCCCTAATCATGTGGCTTCCTCAGTAGTGAAATTTGTGTCCTGGTCTGTTTTATCACTTCATTCAGATGGTGTTAAAATAAAATACATGAAATTCTATAATATCTAAAGTATTATTTACACAATGGGACTGGTTTAAATTCACTATACTCATAAAATAAAATCTAAAACACTGAGCTTTTGTACAAAAATGTACATGGTTTCGTACCAAAATATATATATATACTTTTAAAAAACTATTTGAAACACATGATGAAATGCCAAATAAGTGCTATTATTTGGGTATTTGTTGAACATATAATGTACTACACCAAAGCTTCTAATGAAACATTCGCATTGCTCTAATCGTGTGCACAACTGTACTTCTCTATTTGAAAAACTAATCACAAGTAAAAAAAAAAAAAAAATCCACCCAAATTATCATCTTTCAGGCAAGTTAGGAAAAGGCTAGCATACTGTAGTGAAGCCTCAAAAGTTATGAGCATAAAAATATAGAGGTAAACATTTTTAAAAATCTCTCAGTTTTGTGTCAGGTTTTATACCGTACGTTTGGATATATGATATGATGTACACTAAACTGATTATTTCCTATTTTTTAATTAGAATCTATATTCCCAAGTAGGAAGGAGAGAATTCTCCTACCTCCTATCCTGTAATATTAGATGAAAAGTGAGCAGTCAAAGATTCCACCCCACCACAGCTGACAGTCTGCTGCCATCGTTCTCCTCCCATTTCCAACACATGTGGGCACACTCACTGCCCATCTATTTTGTGAATGGAAGGTAGGAGTATTCTTCTCCATGGCAAGTTTAGATTTTAATTTTAACAAAACATTTTTCATACAGATCCCTCCAAATATACTAAAAAATGGCAATTGTGATATAAAAATATCAGTGAAAGGGTAGATATACCTTTTTAGTATACTGGAATTGTATTTTGCTTGAAGAGGCACAGCTTAAATGTACATTCAGAGTAATAGTGTTATTATATTTTTTCTGAACAAGGATATATCCAGTTGCTGAATTTTCATGCAGTGTAAAGTTTTAAGCTGCAATATGCCAGATATAGAGGTATAGCTGCAAAATGTACCAGGGGAGAGAAGGTATTAGCAGTTAACATTGTGCATGCTTCAAACGTTAACAATATTGCATTACAATTCTCCTACAGCTGTTTACAGTACAACAGTTTATAGGATTGTAGTAGTTATTCTGTTATTTGTTTTCTTTCTGAAATATATTCATTCATTCACCCAAGCAAAAGCAACATATTTAAAGGTACAGTATACCTTAAAATCATGAATATTTCTCTCCATTTAGTGTACTGTAAGTACAAGGCAATCAACTTATTGGGTGATGGTAACCTTTATTTCCCTAGGTTTTCATTCTTCACGAGTAAGCACCATGCTGTTTACCTAGCAAGAGATAAAAGGAAAGCGGTTATGGCAATTCCTACGCATATAAGTAGAAGCTTAACATATAAGTAGAGTGACGTACTGCTCAGAAAACTGACACACCATACCTTAAGATTAATTGAAGGACACATTTAGGTTCATTTACATTTGCCTGACTAGTAGTTCAGCATATTGATTAAAATTATTAGGGAGATTCAATAAAGGTCTTATCGTTAAAATGGTGATTCTACCTAACCAATCAGATCTTATTTAACATTTGAAAGACACATCTGATTGGTTGGGGCAAAACTAGCACCATTTAAACAATAAGAACTTTTATTGAATAACCGTGATATTATGTGTGTTAGTGATTCTTTTTGAAAAATGCAGCATGTAAAGACAGGAAAAACTTCCAAGTAAACAGTCCAAACAGTAGGTAAAAGCGGGGATGGGGAGGGGACAGGCACCAGGGACTTGTGACAGGAAAGACAAATACACTTCAAAATGCCCAATTTCCAAATAATTAGGAATTTAGAATAAATCAATTTCAGAGATATAAACCAGATAAAAATGTTTTAGCATAAAGTGTCCTTTAATCTTGTATAAACGGTGTGTGTTTATTTAGAAATCTTTGAACTTATAAAAGGTGCACTTCTTCCCCAATACAGAGCATTATAGCACATGCCCCAGTTCTAAGTTTTCCACGCTAACGAGGGCTTTCTAAGAAAACCAGACAGACACGAGAAAGTCAGAAATACATTCGATGTTTCATAACAGTCAAATTTTGGGCAGACTTGATGGTCACAAAGCAAATTTTAATCTTAATTGCAAAGTAACATCATGGTGGAAAACATTAAATACACTTTAAGTGGTAAATGTAGGGTTCAAAAAGAATGAGAGGTTGACCTTGTAAAGTAACATTTAAGTTCACCGGCTTGAAATAGTGGTACATGTCTAGGTGTTACATTTTGGCTTAAGTTTCTCAAGTTTTCGGCACCTTATAAAGTGCAAAATGAACAGAAGGACCCTTGGCTTCCTCTTCAAGTCTATCAAATATCAGTAGAGGCCACACAAAATTTTGTTCTATTTGCGTGGAGTTGTTTTCAGGTTTATGGCAGGACACATAAAAGTGCCAAGAAAGACAAATGCGGACGGCTAGTTTTAAATCAGTAGGAATGTGCAAGAAACGGGAAATTAAAAAGTGCTTTGGTATGTGATTTTAGCTCCAAATATTCGCCAAGGACCATTTCAATTCACGATAATTTTTTTCTAAAAATGTATGGAAATACTAATAAATAAAGGAAAATTCCCCTTTTTATCAAGTATTAATGATTGATGATATCTTAATGGTAGAATGTAAAAAAATTACAAAACAAAATTCTAAACATACAAGACCTAAAAGCTTCTGTGTGTGTTGTATAACTTGTGAAAAATGTTGTGGTAAATCATACATGTTTTTCATGTTACAAATATGTTCAAAAATGTTTCAATAATGAACTCACAAAAAGTGTTTGTGTAAAAAAAATGCCTTGCTGTTTAACCAGGCCTTCAAAAAAAAGCCTTGTAGGGCAATTACAATGGTATTTTCTTTCTGACGTTTATGTAAGACTAACATTTGATTTACTCATTACATCTTTATACAATGGGCTTATTAAAAAAAAATACAAATAAATAAAATATGAAGAAAAGTGACAAAAAGATATTGTCCTGAAGCATTGAAAAGGAGAGGAAAAATGGAGAAAGAGAAGCCAACCCGATTAGCATAAATGTATATGTGTGTACAATTGTCATCATATCAAATCACAATGTAGCAAAATCCGTGCAAGGCTTGAAGTACATTATTTTATGTGAAACAGTGTCTTGCCAAGTTCACTTTCTCTGCAGTATTAAGTAGTAGTAAATGAGCAGATCACAAAATCCATTCATAAGGCAAGTGTCTTCCAGCTTCTTCCTTGTCAATGATTGAAGTATTCACCTAAAATACACAGAAATTGTTACTGGGTTTGTATAAAAAACAATATTTGCAAATAAAAATGTGGGGCAGGACAGATAGAAAGGATTTTATCATATGAATCACTTGCAATATGTAAGGAAATGTGTGTATATATATAATCAACAGAATTATGTTATATTTGTAATGAGACAGTGGGTTATATATATATTTATAAACACACGAGCCACACATACATATGCTGTAAATTAGATCCTTAAAACATTGCTTAGCTATGTGATTAGTAATAATCTTGTTTAGCTATGCCATCATGTCTTCAAAAAAGACAGTGTCTGGGATGCCCTAGCCAGAGATTAGTATTGAAATCTGTGGGGGTGACCGGAAAGGAGCTGTGCACTGTTACAAATATCTGCTTTTGGTCTTCAGGAATATACTCTAATGGCTTTAATCTGTTCCCACATTCCAGTCATTTAAATGTTGATCAGATATGGCTGACAGCCATGTGTATGATTTTCACACTTTCTTTCATTAATCATACTTATCCCTATCACTACAATGATGATATCACATCCTGGTCTCAGTCTAAACCACACACCTGTTTTTTTCATTGCCTTGACTACTAAGAAAAATCTTTTCAGGTCTAACCAAGTTTGTTTACTTCTCCTTCTCATCCCTATATTTCTTAGGTGTGTCAGAAATCTTAGATTTGATTACTTTTTCTTCTTGAAGCCTTGAGCAAGTCACACCTATTTACATCAGGCCCAAATCATTGATGCTGTTCTGGGTACAGATTTTATGTGCCTAATGCATTCTGTGTTTAATTAATAGCTCAGTTTTGATTTCAAGATGAAAAGGAAATATTTTCACACCTGGAGGTCAAATTGTACATTCCTTTCCCTCCATCTTTATAATTTATGATTTCCTTTTCGTAGCTAGAGGACAAAACTTAAAAGAGGATGAGAGAACTGGAACGAGTGCACCTATAATGTTATAACCACAGCTTTTTGGTTGTAGATAAAATATGGTTTGTGCATCAATGTCACTTAACGGCCAAGATTAAAGAATCTCTACCCCACCCCCACCCCAAGACTATTGATGGCAGTAAGCAAAATTTCATTTTTTTTTTCTTATTTTGAAATTTTGCCACATTATTTTCCCTTCAATAATACCACGGCAAGGCTAAAAGGGGGGATTTGGGTTGTTCACATTAGTATAACTCTGTGAATTGCAATAAGAGGCGAAACACTTCAACTGTTATTTTGGCTGAAGAATTGAAATAAAAATTATACAGGTTCCAGGGCTATATTAATAGGACCCTTAAGATGCCACACTAAGCGCACGCTTAATGTACATTGGTGGCCCGCTTGCCGGCAACCCTTGTCATTTTGCATGCGAATAAAATGGTGATCCATGCACTCTATCAATGGCCCCAGCACACCTAGTGTGGCCACTCCAGTGTCCGTTTTTAACACGCGTTGGATCGCACGTTAAAATGACTTGATGAGGCCTTGCCCTTTATATGAATCCAAAGCTGTTTTTTCATTTGATAGCTAATGATTTTATCATTGTTTATTTGGTAAATCAAAATCCTTAAGGATATAAAATCAAGCCAAACAGAATATGTTGAAGTATAGCAAACATGGATGTGTGTACAAAAACGTGTATAGACTGAGCACAGATTTTCATTTGACCAGCAGATATAGTCTCATTAGCTTCACCTGGCTGGTCATCTCTCTGCATGTAACTGCTTACTTCAGCAGATAGCTAGGTACATGATAGAATCATTACTATGTATGAAGGTGGATCATTTCACATGCAGGCTGTTTTAAAATCCCAAAGTCTGTTCATTTCGCCATTAAGCAGATAAAATGTGATTTCTAATTATAGCAATGTAAATAATATAAATACAGAATCAATCTGGAATATTATGCAAGAAGTGAATCTTAAGGACGATGATGGAATATACGGTAATTATATTTGATTCACAAATTTTGATTTGATTTTCCATTAGAATCTCGCCCAAGTGCAGCTTCAAATAGTTAGCAACCAAATACTTTATTCTTGGAAAAACAAGGCAGCGTTCAGTAAAAACCTACTGACACATCGACAGGCCAAGCATGCATTTCATTAACGCCTTGAGAAACTTGAAGATCTTATATGCTGCGTAGGATAAAGCCCATATTTGGGTATTAAGAATTCTCAGGACCAGCTTAAGCATCACGTTTTTACAAAAAGATGAAAATAAGGAGTCCTGCTGGGCAGGTGAATGACCTGTGGGAGGAAGCTCTGCTTGCTAGGATTTCTGTACATCGCTGACATCAGGCATAGAGCAATTGATTAGTCATCTTCTACCCGCCACCAACTAGCTCAGGAGACTAATTAGCGGAAGTACTGCCTACACAGACACCCATTGACACCTAATTTGTCACCTAAGCCTTGGGGAGAATGTATATTGTGCAGCTGCACTTCATACATTTCTGAATTTAGACATAAGCAGCCACAGTGTTGCTTTCTCATTCTCCCTGGAACAATAACATTCTAAGCAATTCCCACAAAAACTAACTAAAATATAACCAGACTGTTAATCTGACTCTGTCTTCAAATGTTAGAAATGGAATCATGGAAAACCTCCTAAATACCACACCAGTGTTTACATAGGATCCTATATATATGTACAAACGGGTGTTGTTGGAAATACTGGATCACACTGAATTCATCATGGAACCTTCATTCACCTTCTAAATCTGTTGATTCCAAACATCTTTCAGTTAAATAAGAGAAATCACCATCACCACACCCTCCCCCTGGCGGATATCTCATTACCGACACCAATAGGGAGATACAACATCACAAAAGTGAACTCCTTACCTTTAAACGACCTGCAATGCAATGCACAATTACGTCTGGTAGGGCATCAGGGAATGCAGAAAGGTAATAAGACAGGCGGCTTTCGCTGATAGGTCCCTATTCAATACCCATTAAGTTTCGCACTACGAGGTTCATTATTTAGGAATGGATAGTGTACTTTCCAATGGGAAATGTTATTAACGCTCATTATTTAGAATAACCTGTTTATAAATATGTCCCATGGTTTTTTTGAGATTGTAGCTTACAAAGGATCAATCACAGGTGTGCAGGGAAAACCTACTGTGAATTATTTAGTTCATGTTGCTACCAGGAATCTATTAAATAGATTTGAGAGTAATGAGCGCTTAGTGAAAGCAGGTACAGTATCATAGTGAAAGATGTGTATTACATTACAAAAATGATAAATATACAGTGACACTTATGTAACTGGTTGTAAGCGTCTTAAACTATTCTAATTCACAACTGGTGTCCAGTCTGCATTGGGTTACCTCACTGATTACTGAAGCGCTTCTAAAATATTTGGCCATATCTAGTCCATATAATTGTAGCTTTAATAAGAGCTAAGGATTAGGTGGTAAGCCAGGTTTTATGTTACTGATTTATTTGTAAGAGTAGCATTACTTTGATTCTTCTGCTAAAGGACAAGTTCATCTCAATGTTAATAGTTATCCTTAAATTTTTTTAAGGTACACATAAACAAGCTCAATATGATAACCGAAAACATGTGAATGAAACAATGAAATGAAGATCATCTTAAGAAACCCAGAGTGCCTGGAGTACCTTTTCTGAACAACTTGAGCCCTACATCTCTTGGAGGCACAGCTGAAAGAAGCAAGTGGATGAGTGCACTAGGAACAGATCTGAATGTGTCATATACAAGCTTTTTCTATATATCTATAATCTACTAGGATCAGACAGAGAATGCAAGCAAAACATGAAAAAAATGAAAGATCCTAAAAAAAATGTTCTCCAAGAGATTTACAGCTATTTATGTTTGTTGCATTGTAGTATAATGCTCGTCCAGCTACTGAGAAGGGCGTATAACACCAGTACTTCATATAGAATAGAAATTATTTAATTACAAAATGACATGGGTTGGAGTTCAAATGCCATTCATCTACATGATGGTTAATGATTAAAACAGGTTATCTGGATACAGTACAGTAATCATTTCAATGTATTTGAGGCTTTTTATGTTTTAGTGCCCTTTAACATCATAAGACCAGTAGGGAAAGCCCAGATACAGAATGTGTTCTATGCTAATGATCCAACCTACCATCCTTTGAATAAAAAAATATATCTGAGTAAATTTATTCAGGTTTAACCACTACAGATTATCATTACAGTAAATTGGGAGGATATACCACATTCAGTAGGATAGCAGATTTACAAAAGGACATTTCAAATAAAACAAACAGGATTTTTAAACAAAATTTTAAAACGGTTTATACAAAGAGCAGGACAATACGTTAAACTGCTCAGTTGCCCTTTTAAGTAGATTTCCTTAAATCTACTACTGTAAAGAGAAGAATTATGCTTAGTAAACCCCAAGATTTCCAAGATTAAATGGACTACATTTAGACGCATTAGAAATGGAATGAAAAAAAGAGAATTGGACAGCAGTGCTTGTAAAAGTAATAAAATAATTATGCATAAAGAACGGTATTGGATTAAAAACGTTAAATATAGTATACTTAATACAACCTCCACAATGGAATGGAATTGTGGGTAAAGACCAGATGAATGAGAAAATGTTTTGTAGGAAAAAGTAGCATTAGTCCCACTGTGACCATCTTCACTGTGCTCATCCTAATATCTGAATATCTTCTCATGACATTAGTCTATAATGCAAATGGGTGGGGCTGTCAGTTAACAGTCAATTGTCATGACTTCATTTTGCTTATATAATGAGAAGTGTTCCCTAACCTTTCTAACTACAATCCAGCATTTAAACTTCAAAAAAAACTTTTTACCTTTGAGTATGCCTCCTCTCTGAACCTTCTCCTATTCTCCTGATGTCAATCAAACCCCCTCCTTCTGCATTACCCCAGCTGTGGCTCCTATGAATTAAGATTGCGTTGTTATGTCCCGAGTGACCCGCTCATTAGATGCCAACTGCAGCTTATCAGGAAGTATTTTTTTGGCTATAGTGGAGTGTCTCCTCCCTCAAACTGCAACCCAAATTGTGTATTAACATGTGCTGCTGTGTTCTCCTCTGTGAAAACGCACACAGGGATGGAATGTCAGTTATACAGAGATTCTAGAAGTCGGGGTAAGAGCTTTTAACTTATTTTTAAGGACCTTTCATTTCATTTCATAAAAATTTTTTTTTTGAGACTGGACAGGCCCTTTAATCTGCAGCAACCAATCAGATGTTAGCTTTTTCTGATATATGCAGGTAGATAACTTCTGGTTATCATTTTTAGTTTCACCTTAATTAAAATGATAAATGTTTACAAAGTGCACATACTGTATATAAATATAATGCACAAACCACATCGTATTAGTGGCAGATGTCAGGTAAGAAATACATTTAGCACCATAGTATTCAAATAATTTTTGAAAGGTTTAAGGGGCTTATTACAAAAAAGTTACTAAATATTCAAGTTATGAAAATGCAGAGGAATTATGAGTAATTGCGTGTTCTATAGCTGTACGGGACCCCCAGATTTTCTTATTGTGTGTTAGTACTGATAGGCTAACTGCTGCAATCATGGCAAATTAGGAAAAGTTAAAGAAAATCACTCTGAAATCATTTACTGTAAATTAAAAGTATTTAATATTGGCAAATCTAGAAGAAGCAGCACTATACCAATAAAATCTATAGATTACTCTCTAGATTCATAAAAGTCCAATATACAAAATAGGGAACATGAGGAAATTCGCCTTTAAAACAGATATAACTTTAGTTTGACCACTCTGTAGGCTATGGTTTGATTATTAAAGGGTAATAATCAAGAGATGTAAAATGGTGTACTCCCATAGTTTTCTCTGCTGCTTGTTCATTAAATTTTAATGTTTAGTGAGTGCTCCTAATTGCCCCCACCGTTCCTTACCAATGCCCTCTTGTAGTGTCTGTGACACTTAGAAGTTCTGCACAGCCTCACCATAGTCCCTGCTCTGTTAACACATCTCCTCCCACTTCCCCCTGCCTTCTATTCTCTGTGATTTTTAATTGTTGCAGAAAGTGTGCTGACAGGCAGCCAAAATCCTAGTTAAGAGGGGTGAGAATAGGGCACATATTACAATTTCTGCTCCTGGAGTGACAGGTCTTTCCCTGTAAATGCTGTGATTAATGATGATTTCTCAGATTACAGCTCAGATTTAAAATCCGGAGTGAGTTGGATCTTGCTGTATCTAAAGGTATAATTTTTGAAAAATTTTGAGTATAGATACCCTTTAATATATGAAAACAGTATCAGTATAGCCTTTGTATAACCATATGGCACCTCCATATATCTCAAAGCTGATTAGCGATACCCTCCAGCGCGGCAACCTCTGCTCCGCAAATGATACCCTTCTCTCATACCCTGGTCAACTCTTCAAACGTAAACTTAAAAACCGATTTCTTTTAGGCAGCGTATACATGGCCTAAACATATCCCTCTTAAACCAATATGATCCAACCCACCTTTACACTCCACTGCCAATCTACTTACATACCGATTCCCGTCACCTTATGTCTCACCCCATATCCTCTAGTCTGTAAGCTCTTTGGGCAGGGTCCTCTTTCCTATTGTATCATGGTATTGCTGTAAGTAACTCTGTTTACATATTATGTATTACTTTGTAAACATGTATTACCTGTATGATGTATGACTATGTAATTGTTAAGCGCCATGGAAGATGTTGGCGCTATATAAATCAATAATAATAATAAATCTTTAAGATGCTCTCTAATTAATCCTACATACTGTGCTTATGAGTGAAACTACCTCTACCTCTCTACTTTCATGTATAAATTATTTTATTGCAGTTACACGATAAATAATGTATTTACTATTGTAGTAGAATACTACCAGTCTAAAAAAGTCTATGGGAAAATGGCGAAATAATGACAATCTGAAATGAAATAAGAGAAAAAAACTTCTATCAAAATGAATTTTATTCTGCAACTAGAAAGACAGTAACATTTATTCATATTTAAACACCTTGGAGAATCGCTATAGCCTACATTCTTCTTCCATACCTCCCTTGAGACCGGATAATTTATTTTAAAATTTTTTTCACTTTGACACTCAAGCAAAACCTTTCTGCCCTTATATTGTCTAAGGAGATTTGCTGTAGAAAGAAAAGTGGATCCCATGCTTTTTGCAATTACCATTTGAACAGCCTTATTGCATAAAAGAGAAAGGGGGGAGGAATTTACATATATATACTGTAATATGAGAACAACATTTAAATAGGGGGGCTTTTTTGTACATAGCCAGAGAAAATGTGTATTTTTTCAAATTTACTTTACTACTAACATTAAAGTATAAATATTTTAGGAAAGAAATTTTAAAATAACATAACACAACTGTTTATAAGCAGGAGCTTGTTATTTTTTATTATAAAGAAAATGAAACTATTTCCAAATAATTTCCATCTTTTTTTAGGAGCACTAGGTTGGAGAAGCAATAGGTTGGAGACTAGAATAGGTGTCTCACTATGGTCCAGTACGAAAAACCACTCTAACCCCCTACTTTGCAAAACCACTCTCTTCTACCCAACAGTAAACGAGAACCCACTCTATTCCCCAATTATGCGAAACACTCCCTCAACCCAACAGTACAATAAGAATCCATTCTATTCCCCTACTATGCAAAGCCACTCTCTTTCTACCCACCAGTACAAGAACCCATCTATCCCCCTACTATGAGAAAACCACTCATGTTCTAACCAACAGTACAACGAGAATGTAACCACTCCCTTCTAACAACAGTACAACAAGAACCTATTCTATCCCCAACTGCGAAACCACTCTTCTTCTACCCAACAGTACAAAAAGAACCCACTCTATTCCAATATTAGGAAAAACCCTTCTATTTTTCCCAACAGTAGAATGCAAGCACATCTTGCTCAGTTGCTTATGTGAAACCACTCTCCTCCTTACAATAAAAGCCCAAAAAGAATAAGCTAATAAGAAGCCACAATTCTCTTCTTCCTAATACAATGACGAACCACTTTTCCCCAATTTATCCATACAATTAGGTCACTCTCCTCATCACCCAGTACAATAAGACCCGCTTATTCCCCTACTATGAGAAACCACTCTTCTTCTACTCAACATACAACGAGAAGTCCAGAAAACATCTATCCCGAAATATGAGAAACCAGTGTCCTTCTACTCAATGTACAAAAAAAACACACTCTATCCCCCACTATGAGAAACCACTCTCATTCTACCCAACAGTACAACGAGAACACACCTATCCCCCTACTATGAGAAACCACTGGCCTTCTACCCAACACTACAATGAGAACAAACTATATCCCCTTACTATGAGAAACACTATCCTTGTACCCAACAGTAACAAGAACACACTCTATCCTCCTAACTATGAAAAACACTCTCCTTTTCCGAACAGTACAATGCAAAGCATCTGCCCAGGTACAATTAGAAAGCCAAAAAGATTAACACATACTCAGTACAATCAGCTACTCTCCCCCCTTCTCCAATGCAATAAGAAGCACATCATTAACCTTCTTTCTAATACAATGAGGGACACTCTCTTCCATCAATACAATGAGAAATCCTTCCCCGTTCACCCTGTACATTGAAGCATGTCAACCCAAACACCAGCCACAATGAGAAGCCATGCTCCCTCACCTTCCCAGTACAGTTATAAAGGCATCCACTCTCCCCCACACCACCAGATGAGAAAGGGTTCCCCTTATTTCATTTTCTTAACATCACTTCTTTGGAGGAATTGGGCAGGCCCCGATTGGCATCTAACGTTTGCATATGAGCCTGACTCTTCGAGACCCCACACAGTGACGTTAACCCCACATTACCTCATAGGAGTTTGATATCCTACACACAGTGACGTTAACCCCACATTACCTCATAGGAGTTTGATATCCTACACACAGTGACGTCTCCAACTCTATGAGGTTAATGTGGGTTAATGGTCACGTTGTGTATGATATCAAACTCCTATGAGGTAATGTGGGGTTAACGTCACGTGTATGATATCAAACTCCTAGGGTAAGTGGGGTTAATGTCACTGTGTGTGAGGGTATTAAACTCCTATGAGGTAATGTGAGGTTAACGTCACTGGTGTATGATATCAAATCCTATGAGGTAATGGGGTTACATCACGTGTGAGGATATCAAACTCCTATGAGGCATTGTGGGGTTAACGTCACTTTGTGTAGGATATCAAACTCCTATGAGGTAATGTGGGGTTAACGTCACTGTGTGAGGGTATCAAACTCCTAGAGTAGGTAATGTGGGGTTAACGTAACTGTGTGAGGGTATTAAAACCCTATGAGAATGGGGGTTAACGTCATGTGTGTAGGATATCAAACTCCTATGAGGTAATGTGGGGTTAACGTGTCACTGTGTGAGGGTATCAAACTCTATGAGGTAATGTGGGGTTAACGTCACTGTGTGAGGGTATAAACTCCTATGAGGTAATGTGGGGTTAACGTCACTGTGTGTAGGATATCAAACTCCTATGAGGTAATGTGGGGTTAACGTCACTGTGGATGATATCCAACTCCTATGAGTAATGGGGTTATGTACTGTGTGAGTGGTATTAAACTCTATGAGGTAATGTGGGTTACGTCACGTGTATGATTCAAACTCCTATGAGGTAATGTGGGTTAACATCACTGTGTGAGGGTATCAAACTCCTATAGGTAATGTGGGGTTACGTTCACTTGTGTAGGATATCAAACTCCTATGAGGTAATGTGGGGTTAACGTCACTGTGTGAGGGTATCAAACTCCTATGAGGTAATGTGGGGTACGTCACTGTGTGAGGGTAATAAACTCCTATGAGGCAATGTGGGGTTAACGTCACTGTGTGTGATATCAAACTCCTATGAGTAATGTGGGGTTAACGTCACTGTGTGTAGGATATCAAACTCCTATGAGGTAATGTGAGGTTATTGTCACTGTGTGTAGGATATCAAACTCTATGAGGTAATGGGGGTACGTCACTGTGTGAGGGTATCAAATCTCCGAGGTAATGTGGGTTAACGTCACTGTGTGTAGTATCAAACTCCTATGAGGTAATGTGGGGTATATGTCACTGTGTATGATATCAAAACTCCTATGAGGTAATGTGGGGTTAATTGTCACTGTGTGTAGGGTATAAACTCCTATGAGGTAATGTGGGGTAACGTCACTGTGTGAGGATATCAAACTCCTATGAGGTAATGTGGGGTTAACGTCACTTGTGTATATATAAACTCCTATGAGGTATGTGGGTTATTGTCACTGTGGTAGGGTATCAACTCCTATGAGGTAGTGGGGTTAGTTTCACTGTGTGTAGGGTATCAAACTCCTATGAGGTAATGTGGGTTAACGTCACTGTGTGTAGGGTATCAAACTCCTATGAGGTAATGTGGGGTTATTGTCACTGTGTTAGGATATCAAACTCCTATGAGGTAATGTGGGGTTACGTCACTTGTGTAGGATATCAAACTCCTATGAGGTAAGTGGGGTTAACGTCACTGTGTGTAGGTATATCAAACTCCTATGAGGTAATGTGGGGTTAACGTCACTGTGTTGATATCAAACTCCTATGAGGTAATGTGGGGTTAACTGTCACTGTGTGAGGGTATTAAACTCCTATGAGGTAATGTGGGTTAACGTCACTGTGTGTAGATATCAAACTCCTATGAGGTAATGTGAGTTAACATTCACTGTGTGTAGGATATCAAACTCTATGAGGTAATGTGGGGTTAGTTAACGTCCTGTGTGTAGGATATAAACTCCTATGAGGTAATGTGGGTTAACAGTCACTGTGTGAGGGTATCAAACTCCTATGAGTAATGTGGGTTAACGTCTGTGTGAGGGTTATCAAACTCCTATGAGGTAATGTGGGGTTAACTGTCACTGTGTGATGATATCAAACTCCTTGAGGTAATGTGGGGTTATTGTCACTGTGTGAGGATATCAAACTCCTATGAGTAATGTGGGGTTAACGTCACTGTGTGTAGGATATCAAACTCCTATGAGGTAATGTGGGGTTAACGTCACTGTGTGTAGGATATCAAACTCCTATGAGGTAATGTGGGGTTAACGTCACTGTGTGAGGGTATCAAACTCCTATGAGGTAAGTGGGGTTAACGTCACTGTGTGAGGTATAAACTCCTATGAGGCAATGTGGGGTTACGTCACTGTTGGTATGATATCAAACTCCTGTGAGGTAATGTGGGGTTATTGTCACTGTGTGAGGATATCAAACTCCTATGAGGTAATTGGGGTTATTGTCACTGTGTGTAGGATATCAAACTCCTATGAGGTAATGTGGGGTTAACGTCACTGTGTGTGGATATCAAACTCCTAAGAGGTGATATGTGGGGTTAACGTCACTGTGTGAGGGTATCAAACTTCTAGAGGTAATGTGGGGTTAACGTCACTGTGTGGGGTATCAAACTCCTATGAGGTATGTGGGGTTAACATCACTGTGTGAGGGATTAAACTCCCATGAGGCAATGTGGGGTTAACGTCACTGTGTGTGGTATGATATCAAAACTCCTATGAGGTAATGTGGGGGTAACGTCACTTTGTGAGGGTATCAAACTCCATGAGGCAATGTGGGGTTAACGTCCCTGTGTGTATGATATCAAACTCCTATGAGGTAATGTGGGGTTAACGTCACTGTGTATGATATCAAACTCCTATGAGGCAATGTGGGGTTAACAGTCACTGTGTGAGGATATCAAACTCTATGAGGTAATGTGGGGGTAACGTCACTGTGGTATGATATCAAACTCTATGAGGTAATGTGTGGTTAATGGTCACTGTGTGTATGATATCAAACTCCTATGAGGTATGTGGGGTTAACGTCACTGTGTGAGGATATCAAACTCCTATGAGGTAATGTGGGGTACGTCCCTGTGTGTAGGATATCAACTCCTATGAGGTAATGTGGGGTTAACGTCACTGTGTGAGGGTATCAAACTCCTATGAGGTAATGTGGGGTTATTGTCACTGTGTGTAGGATATCAAACTCCTATGAGGCAATGTGGGGTTATTGTCACTGTGTGTAGGGTATCAAACTCCTATGAGGTAATGTGGGGTTATTGTCACTGTGTGAGGGTATCAAACTCCTATGAGGTAATGTGGGGTTATTGTCACTGTGTGTAGGATATCAAACTCATATGAGTAATGTGGGGTTATTGTCACTGTGTGTAGGGTATCAAACTCCTATGAGGTAATGTGGAGTTATTGTCACTGTGGTAGGATATCAAACTCCTATGAGGTAATGTGGGGTTAACGTCACTGTGTGAGGGTATCAAACTCCTATGAGGTAATGTGGGGTTATTGTCACTGTGTGTAGGATATCAAACTCCTATGAGGTAATGTGGGGTTAACGTCACTGTGTGTAGGATATCAAACTCCTATGAGGTAATGTGGGGTTATTGTCACTGTGTGTAGGATATCAAACTACTATGATGGTAATGTGAGGTTATTGTCACTGTGTGTAGGATATCAAACTCCTATAAGGTAATGTGGGGTTAATGTCACTGTGTGTAGGATATCAAACTCCTATGAGGTAATGTGGGGTTAACGTACTGTGTGAGGGTATCAAACTCCTATGAGGTAATGTGGGGTTAACGTCACTGTGTGTATGATATCAAACTCCTATGAGGTAATGTGGGGTTAACGTCACTGTGTATGATATCAAACTCCTATGAGGTAATGTGGGGTTAACGTCATGTGTGAGGGTATATAAAACTCCTATGAGGTAATGTGGGATTAACGTCACTGTGTGAGGATATCAAACTCCTATGAGGTAATGTGGGGTTATTGTCACTGTGTGTAGGGTATCAAACTCCTATGAGGAATGTGGGGTTAACGTCACTGTGTGTGGTATCAAACTCCTATGAGGTAATGTGGGTTAACGTCACTGTGTGTATGATATCAAACTCTATGAGGTAATGTGGGGTTAACGTCACTGTGTATGATATCAAACTCCTATGAGGTAATGTGGGGTTAACGTCACTGTGTGAGGGTATTAAACTCCTATGAGGTAATGTGGGGTTAACGTCACTGTGTGAGGATATCAAACTCCTATGAGGTAATGTGGGGTTATTGTCACTGTGTGTAGGGTATCAAACTCCTATGAGGAAATGTGGGGTTAACGTCACTGTGTGTAGGGTATCAAACTCCTATGAGGTAATGTGGGGTTATTGTCACTGTGTAGGATATCAAACCCCTATGAGGTAATGTGGGGTTAACGTCACTGTGTGTAGGATATCAAACCCCTATGAGGTAATGTGGGGTTAACGTCACTGTGTGTAGGATATCAAACTCCTATGAGGTAATGTGGGGTTAACATCACTGTGTGAGGGTATCAGACTCCTATGAGGTAATGTGGGGTTAACGTCACTGTGTTATGATATCAAACTCTATGAGGTAATGTGAGGTTAACGTCACTGTGTGTATGATATCAAACTCCTATGAGGTAATGTGGGGTTACGTCACTGTGTGGGGTATCAAACTCCTATGAGGTAATGTGGGGTTAACGTCACTGGTGTATGATATAAAACTCCTGAGGTAATGTGGGGTTAACGTCACTTGGTATGATATCAAACTCCTATGAGGTAATGTGGGGTTAACGTCACTGTGAGGGGATTAAAACTCCTATGAGGTAATGTGGGTTAACGTCACTGTGTGAGGATATCAAACTCCTATGAGGTAATGTGGGGTTATTGTCACTGTGTGTAGGGTTTCAACTCCTATGAGGAATGTGGGGTTAACGTCACTGTGTGTAGGGTATCAAACTCCTATGAGGTATGTGGGGTTATTGTCACTGTGTGTAGGGTATCAAACTCCTAGAGGTAATGTGGGGTTATGTCAATGTGTGTAGGTATCAAACTCCTATGAGGTAATGTGGTTATTGTCACTGTGTGTAGGATATCAAAAATCCTATGAGGTAATGTGGGGTTAACGTCACTGTGTGTAGGATATCAAACTCCTTTGAGGTAATGTGGGGTAACGTCACTGGTGAGGGTACAAACTCCTATGAGGTAATGTGGGGTTAATGGTCACTGTGTGTATGATATCAAACTCCTATGAGGTAATGTGGGGTTAATGTCACAGTGTATAATATCAAACTCCTGAGGTAATGTGGGGTTAACATCACTGTGTGAGGATATCAAACTCCTATGAGGCAATGTGGGGTTAACGTCACTGTGTAGGATATCAACTCCTATGAGGTAATGTGGGTTAACGTACTGTGTGAGGGTATCAAACTCCTATGAGGTAATGTGGGGTTAACGTCACTGTGTGAGGGTATTAAACTCCTATGAGACAATGGGGGGTTAACGTCACTGTGTGTAGGATATCAAACTCCTATGAGGTAATGTGGGGTTAACGTCACTGTGTGAGGGTATCAAACTTCTATGAGGTATTGTGAGGTTAACGTCACTGTGTGAGGGTATTAAACTCCTATGAGGCAATGTGGGTTTAACGTCACTGTGTGTAGGATATCAAACTCCTATGAGGTAATGTAGGGTTAACGTCACTGTGTGTATGATATCAAACTCCTATGAGGTAATGTGGGGTTAATGTCACTGTGTGAGGGTTATAAACTCCTATGAGGTATGTGAGGTAACAAGTCACTGTGTGTATGATATCAAACTCCTATGATGTAATGTGGGGTTAAATCACTGTGTGAGGATATCAAACTCCTATGAGGTAATGTGGGGTTAACGTCACTTTGTGTAGGATATCAAACTCCTATGAGGTAATGTGGGGTTAACATCACGTGTGAGGGTATCAAACTCCTATGAGGTAATGTGGGTTAACGTCACTGTGTGAGGTATTAAACTCCTATGAGGCAATGTGGGGTTAACGTCATGTGTGTAGGATATCAAACTCCATGAGGTAATGGGGGTTAACGTCACTGTGTGTAGGATATCAAACTCCTATGAGGTAATGTGGGTTAACGTCACTGTGTGAGGGTATCAAACTCCTATGAGTTAATGTGGGGTTAACGTCACTGTGTGTAGGATATCAAACTCCTATGAGGTAATGTGAGGTTATTGTCACTGTGTGTAGGATATCAAACTCCTATGAGGTAATGTGGGGTTAACGTCACTGTGTGAGGGTATCAAACTCCTATGAGGTAATGTAGGGTTAACGTCACTGTGTGTATGATATCAAACTCCTATGAGGTAATGTGGGGTTAACGTCACTGTGTATGATATCAAACTCCTATGAGGTAATGTGGGGTTAACGTCACTGTGTGAGGGTATTAAACTCTATGAGGTAATGTGGGGTTAATTCACTGTGTGAGGTATCAAACTCCTATGAGGTAATGTGGGGTTAAGTCCGTGTGGATCAATCAAACTCCTATGAGGTATGTGGAGTGTATTGTCACTGTGTGTAGGGTATCAAACTCCTATGAGGTAATGTGGGGTTATTGTCACTGTGTGTAGGGTATCAAACTCCTATGAGGTAATGTGGGGTTAACTTCACTGTGTGTAGGGTATCAAACTCCTATGAGGTATTGTGGGGTTATTGTCACTGTGTGTAGGATATTAAACTCCTATGAGGTAATGTGGGGTTAACGTCACTGTGTGTAGGATATCAAACTCCTATGAGGTAATGTGGGGTTAACGTCACTGTGTGAGGGTACAAACTCCTATGAGGTAATGTGGGGTAACGTACTTGTGTAGGATATAACTCCTATGAGGTATGTGGGTTAAGTCACTGTGTGTATGATATCAAACTCCTATGAGGTAATGTGGGGTTAACGTCACTGTGTATGATATCACAACTCCTATGAGGTAATGTGGGGTTAAAGTCACTGTGTGAGGGTATTAAACTCATAGAGGTAATGTGAGGTTAACGTCACTGTGTGGATGATATCAAACTCCTATGAGGTAATGTGGAGTTAACATTACTGTGTGAGGATATCCAAACTCCTATGAGGTAATGGTGGGTTAACGTCACTTTGTGTAGGATTATAAACTCCTATGAGGTAATGTGAGGTTAACGTCACTTGTTGTGAGGGGTATCAAACTCCTATGAGGTAATGTGGGGTTAACGTCACTGTGTGAGGGTATAAACTCCTATGAGGCAATGTGGGGTTAACGTCACTGTGTGTATGATATCAAACTCCTGTGAGGTAATGTGGGGTTATTGTCACTGTGTGAGGATATCAAACTCCTATGAGGTAATGTGGGGTTATTGTCACTGTGTGTAGGATATCAAACTCCTATGAGGTAATGTGGGGTTAACGTCACTGTGTGAGGATATCAAACTCCTATGAGGTAATGTGGGGTTAACGTCACTGTGTGAGGGTATCAAACTCCTATGAGGTAATGTGGGGTTAACGTCACTGTGGTATGATATCAACTCCTATGAGGCAATGTGGGGTTAACGTCACTGTGTGAGGGTATCAAACTCCTATGAGGTAATGTGGGGTTAACGTCACTTTGTGTAGGATATTAAACTCCTATGAGGTAATGTGAGGTTAACGTCACTGTGTGTATGATATCAAACTCCTATGAGGTAATGTGGGGTAACGTCAGTGTATGATATCAAACTCCTATGAGGTAATGTGGGGTTAACGTCACGTGTGAGGGTATATATTAAACTCCTATGAGGTAATGTGAGGTTAACGTCACTGTGTGTATGATATCAAACTCTATGAGGTAATGTGGAGGTTAAATTACTGTGTGAGGATATCAAACTCCTATGAGGTAATGTGGGGTTAACGTCACTTTGTGTAGGATATTAAACTCTATGGTAAGTGAGGTTAACGTCACTGTGTGAGGGTATCAAACTCCTATGAGGTAATGTGGGGTTAACGTCACTGTGTGAGGGATTTAAACTCCTATGAGGCAATGTGGGGTTAAGTCACTGTGGTATGATATCAACTCCTTGAGGTAATGTGGGGTTATTGTCACTGTGTGAGATATCAAACTCCTATGAGGTAATGTGGGGTTATTGTCACTGTGTGTAGGATATCAACTCCTGAGGTAATGTGGGGTTAACGCACTGTGTGTAGGATATCAAACTCCTATGAGGTAATGTGGGGTTAACGTCACGTGTTGAGGGTATCAACTCTATGAGGTAATGTGGGTTAACGTCACTGTGTGTATGATATCAAACTCCTATGAGGCAATGTGGGGTTAACGTCACTGTGTGAGGATATCAAACTCCTATGAGGTATGTGGGGTTAATGGTCACTGTGTGTATGATATCAAACTCCTATGAGGTAATGTGGGTTAACGTCACTGTGTGAGGGTATCATAACTTTATGAGGTAATGTGGGGTAACGTCACTGTGTGAGGGTATAAACTCCTATGAGGTAATGTGGGGTTAACGTCACGTGTGAGGGTATTAAACTCCTATGAGGCAATGGGGGTTAACGTCACTGTGTGTATGATATCAAACTCCTATGAGGTAATGTGGGGTTAACGTCACTTGTGAGGGTATCAACTCCTATGAGGCAAGTGGGGTTAACGTCCCTGTGTGTATGATATCAAACTCCTATGAGGCAAGTGGGGTTAACGTCACTGTGTGTTGATATCAAACTCCTATGAGGCAATGTGGGTTAACATCACTGTTGTGAGGATATCAAACTCCTATGAGGTAATGTGGGGTTAACGTCACTGTGTGTATGATATCAAACTCCTATGAGGTAATGTGGGGTTAACGTCAAGTGTGTAGGGTATCAAACTCTATAGGTAATGTGGGGTTAACGTCACTGTTGTGAGGATATCAAACTCCTATGAGGTAATTGTGGTTAACGTCACGTATGATATCAAACTCCTATGAGATAATGTGGATATAAACGTCACTGTGTGTGGATATTCAAACTCCTATGAGGTAATGTGGGGTTAACGTCACTTTGTGTATGATATCAAACTCCTATGAGGTAATGTGGGGTTAACATCACTGTGTGAGGATATCAATCTCCTATGAGGTAATGTGGGGTTAACGTCACTGTGTGTATGATATCATACTCCTATGAGGTAATGTGGGGTTAACGTCACTGTGTGTAGGATATCAAACTCCTATGAGGTAATGTGGGGTTAACGTCACTGTGTGAGGGTATCAAACTCCTATGAGGTATGTGGGGTTAACGTCACTGTGTGTATGATATCAAACTCCTATGAGGCAATGTGGGGTTAACGTCACTGTGTGAGGATATCAAACTCCTATGAGGTAATGTGGGGTTAATGGTCACTGTGTGTATGATATCAAACTCCTATGAGGTAATGTGGGGTTAACGTCACTGTGTGAGGGTATCAAACTCCTATGAGGTAATGTGGGGTTAACGTCACTGTGTGAGGGTATTAAACTCCTATGAGGTAATGTGGGGTTAACGTCACTGTGTGAGGGTATTAAACTCCTATGAGGCAATGTGGGGTTAACGTCACTGTGTGTATGATATCAAACTCCTATGAGGTAATGTGGGGTTAACGTCACTTTTTGAGGGTATTAAACTCCTATGAGGCAATGTGGGGTTAACGTCCCTGTGTGTATGATATCAAACTCCTATGAGGCAATGTCGGGTTAACGTCACTGTGTGTATGATATCAAACTCCTATGAGGCAATGTGGGGTTAACGTCACTGTGTGAGGATATCAAACTCCTATGAGGTAATGTGGTGGGTTAACGTCACTGTGTGTGTTGATATCAACTCCTATGAGGTAATGTGTGGTTAATGGTCACTGTGTGTATGATATCAAACTCCTATGAGGTAATGTGGGGTTAACGTCACTGTGTGAGGATATCAAACTCCTATGAGGTAATGTGGGGTTAACGTCACTGTATGATATCAAACTCCTATGAGATAATGTGGATATAACGTCACTGTGTGTAGGATATCAAACTCCTATGAGGTAATGTGGGGTTAACGTCACTGTGTGTATGATATCAAATCCAATGAGGTAATGTGGGGTTAAAGTCACTGTGGTATGATATCAAAATCCTATGAGGTAATGTGGGTTAAGTAACTGTTGTAAGGGTATCAAACTCCTATGAGGTAATGTGGGGTTAAAGTCACTGTGCAAGGGTATCAAACTCTATGAGGTAATGTGGGGTTAAAGTCACTGTGTGAGGGTATCAAACTCCTATGAGGAATGTGGGGTTAATGGTCACTGTGTGAGGGTATCAAACTTCTATGAGGTAATGTGGGGTTAATGTCAATGTGTGGAGGACCTAAACTTCACGTGCGTTAACGCCTGCTTGATCTACAATTACAGGTATCGGAGCACAATGTGAATCACACCGAAAATGGTGAGCGTATGCACTCAGATAATGATCGCATGCAATCCCATAAGCGAATTACAGGGCAACGGACACCAGCGCACCTACTGTGGCAGAACAATTGCCCCAAACTAGTGTGTGCTTAACGTCATCGAATAACAAGTTAAAATGTGAGTAGTGTGGCCTAGCCTTTAATAGAAACTCTGCATCTTTTTAATGCATACAGCATTATACCATACTATTTTAAAGGAAAACTAAAGACTAATTTGTATACCCCATAATCATAAAAAAATAAACAAGGACAGTAATAGAATATAGAATAACATTCCATAAATTGCATTTACTGTACAGTTTAGATTTGCTGGATTTGGTAATGTTAATGCCACCAGTACGTTTGAGCTCTTTAAATAGCCATGAGTGCATGTGTACATGGTATATGACCATGTTAAAGATATTAGACCAAAATGAATGTTAAAGGCCATGTCCACCAGCCAAGAATCCACCGTAATTAAATTCAATGGGCTGCTTTTTGAACGTGATTGAAAACCAACTCCATTGGAAAAACAACCATTACTAGCAGTTATTTTCCTGATGGTTAAAAGGTTTATCAGACAATACCAATAAAGCCTTATAAAATATGTCCCTTAGATCTAGGACCATTATAAAATATTTGAATAGAGTGTAAGTACTGAATAAACGGGCCTTTGCCCAAAAGCAACTATATCATTTTTATCCCAGGAGAATGTTCCGCAATTTCTATTCTAAAATCTCAATTTAACCCTGAAGTCAGGGATTGTATCCATAATACCTTAGTGGATTGGAGCACAAATTAGCTTTGACTCAATTAAAAAAGTTGACCTATGAGCAATAGGAGGCTAATGCAACAAGAGTGCAAAGTTTGCCCATGTGATAAGTCTGTGGCAACCAATCAGATGTTATCTAACTGCAGGAACCAGTGAAAAGAGCATCAGAATGGTTGCTGCAGATAATAGCACAGACAAATGTTTTCAACTTCTATTGCATCAGATTATAGGTGTGTGAGCAAGAGTGTCAATAGACAACAGGGAAGAGGTTGAAGTTCAAGTAATGGTAATTGCAAAAAAACATTTAAATTGTTAAAACTTCTAGGCAATAAAGCAGACACACATAATAATGACCCCCTCTGACATAACAGGAAAATATGTTGTACAAGTTTTCAATTATAATATCATATTAAAAAAAATGGTCACAGGTGATAAACAATTACATCTTTCCAGAGGCACAAAATACACAGTTTCACAAGGGAAGCAACAATTAACTGTGCTAACTATAATATCATTAAACATAAAGTGTACTGAGATGTATTAATAATATACTAGGCTATTTCGTGTTTCAATATACCAAACTCTTTAAAAAAATGCATTGTACAAAAACACACAATTAAAGCTTGTGTATACAGATGCTGTGTTAGGGGAGAAATGAATCTTGTCAACCCAAACAGAAGGCTAGATAGTCCTCCACACTTTCATTGTAGGCAAAACCTATTTTGAACTGACAGTGACAGTTTTGAGATAATGACAATCTGCAGCTTCTTTATAATTCTTAGGAGGTTTAAAGGGCAACTGTGGTCCCCAAACAAGTTAGTTTTTAAAAAAAAAAAAAAGCCTGAACCCATTTCTAACTGAAGCCTGTGAGAAGTTGTGTGAAAATTAACAGTTACTGCTTGCAGTAACTTTACATTGCTTTCACACCTCTGCTACTTCACTGTCATAACTTCTGACAGGCTGCAGTTAGAAATGTGATCCAGGGCACCTTTAAAGGTAAGACTGCAAGATTTTAGGTAACCCTAACTTCTTTGGAGACCACACTTACCTTTTAATAGTTGATCTTTTAAAAGGTGTGGGTAGTACCTAAAATAAGCCACCTTAATTTGATGCTAACTGATGGGGCAATGCTATGTTTGCAACCCTAAGAGTAGAGATAGATTATAAAGCCATTATCCCCTGTGTTAGCAGGGCTGCCATTGAGCCTGGGGACCAGGACAGCTATTGCTGAATCTATAGAAACATTACACAACTATGTTCAACATAAAGACCAATATATGAAGATCACAATCACGTTACAAACTCCTCTGAGGAGTTTAGAATGTATCAACTTCAATGAGAAGCAAAGTAAATGAAAATAAGGGGCAATTTATAAAAATGGCTAATTGAAATTGGAATCTTGTAAAAAAAAAGTAAATGCATTTTTGTGGCCCTTTTTAGTGCAGTAATGTGTTTATTATAAAAGCTACTGCAATGTTTATTACAGCTACAGTAATGTGCTTATTATCGTAGCAATGAGTTTATTATCACTCCCTGTTATCTTTAATATACCTACAGTAATGTGTTTTATTACCATAGCTACGGTTATATGGTTATTATAGCTACAGTAATGGTTTATTATCACTCCTGTTATCTTAATATACCTACAGTAATGTGTTTATTACCATAGCTACGGTAATATGGTTATTATAGCTACAGTAAGTGTTATTATACTCCTGTTATCTTTAATTACCTAAAGTAATGTGTTTATTACCATAGCTACGGTAATATGGTTATTATAGCTACAGTAATGTGTTTATTTCACTCCTGTTATCTTTAATAACCTACAGTAATGTGTTTTTACCATAGCTACGGTAATATGGTTATTATAGCTACAGTAATGTGTTATTGATCACTCCTGTATCTTTAATATACCTACAGTAATGTGTTTATTACCATAGCTACGGTAATATGGTTATTATAGCTACAGTAATGTGTTATTATCATCCTGTTATCTTTAATATACCTACAGTAATGTGTTATCCATAGCTACGGTAATATGGTTATTATAGCTTACAGTAAGTGTTGATATCATGACAGTAATGTGGTTATTATCATAGCTACAGTAATGTGTTTATCATAACTACATTAATGTGTTTATATCCTAACTACTGTAATATGGTTATTTTAGCTACAGTAATGTTTTTATTATAAACTACAGTAATGTGTTTATTACCATAACTGCAGTAAGCGTTTATAACCATAACTATAGTAATCTGTTTATTATTATAACTACAGTAATGTTTTTATTACCTAACTACAGTAATGCATTTATTACCATAACTATAGTAATATGTTTAATATAAACTACAGTAATGTGTTTCTTCCATAACTGCATTAATGTGTTTATAACCATAACTATAGTAATCTGTTTATTATTATAACTACAGTAAGTGTTTATTACCATAACTACAGTAATGCATTTATTACCATAAATATAGTAATCTGTTAATATTATAACTACAGTAATGTGTTTCTTACCATAACTGCATTAATGTGTTATAACCTAACTACAGAAGTTACATAACTATTAGTAATGTGTTTGGAGGGTTTTAGTTATTAATCCCTGCGTGTGTTTACGATAACATGTCCTGTTGGATATATATTTGCTTCTCTGTAAGATAGAAAAAATGAATTTCCAGAAAAATGTAAACATTTTTGCTCTTTATAAATATATCCCTAATCATGTGGCTTCTCAGTAGTGAAATTTGTGTCCTGGTCTGTTTTATCACTTCATTCAGATGTGTTAAAATTAAAATACATGAAATTCTATAAATATCTAAAGTATTATTTACACAATGGGACTGGTTTAACTTCACTATACTCATAAAATAAAATCTAAAACAATGAGCTTTTGTACAAAAATGTACATGGTTTCGTACCAAAATATATATATATACTTTTAAAAAACTATTTGAAACACATGATGAAATGCCAAATAAGTGCTATTATTTGGGTATTTGTTGAACATATAATGTACTCACCAAAGCTTCTAATGAAACATTCGCATGCTCTATCGTGTGCACAACTGTACTTCTCTATTTGAAAAACTAATCACAAGTAAAAAAAAAAAAAAATCCACCCAAATTATCATCTTTCAGGCAAGTTTATGGAAAGGCCTAGCATACTGTAGTGAAGCCTCAAAAGTTATGAGCATAAAAATATAGAGGTAAACATTTTTAAAAATCTCTCAGTTTTGTGTCAGGTTTTTATACCGTACGTTTGGATATTATGAAATGATTACTAAACTGATTATTTCCTATTTTTTAAATTAGAATCTATATTTCCCAAGTAGGAAGGAGAGAATTCTCCTACCTCCTATCCTGTAATATTAGATGAAAAGTGAGCAGTCAAAGATTCCACCCCACCACAGCTGACCAGTCTGCTGCCATCGTTCTCTCCCATTTCCAACACATGTGGGCACACTCACTGCCCATCTATTTTGTGAATGGAAGGTAGGAGTATTCTTCTCCATGGCAAGTTTAGATTTTAATTTTAAACAAAACATTTTTCACTACAGATCCCTCCAAATATACTAAAAAATGGCAATTGTGATATAAAAATATCAGTGAAAGGGTAGATTACCCTTTTTAGTATACTGGAATTGTATTTTGCTTGAAGAGGCACAGCTAAATGTACATTCAGAGTAATAGTGTTATTATTATTTTTGCTGAAAAGGATATATCCAGTTGCTGAATTTCATGCAGTGTAAAGTTTTAAGCTGCAATATGCCAGATATAGAGGTATAGCTGCAAAATGTACCAGGGAGAGAAGGTATTAGCAGTTAAACATTGTGCATGCTTCAAACGTTAACAATATTGCATTACAATTCTCCTACAGCTGTTTACAGTCAACACGTTATAGGATTGTAGTAGTTATTCTGTTATTTGTTTTCTTTCTGAAATATATTCATTCATTCACCCAAGCAAAAGCAACATATTTAAAGGTACAGTATACCTTAAAATCATGAATATTTCTCTCCATTTAGTGTACTGTAAGTACAAGGCAATACTTATTGGGTGATGGTAACCTTTATTTCCCTAGGTTTTCATTTCTTCACGAGTAAGCACCATGCTGTTTACCTAGCAAGAGATAAAAGGAAAGCGGTATGGCAATTCCTACGCATATAAGTAGAAGCTTAACATATAAGTAGAGTGACGTACTGCTCAGAAAACTGACACACCATACCTTAAGATTAATTGAAGGACACTTTAGGTTCATTCATTTGCCTGACTAGTAGTTCAGCAATTGATTAAAATTATTAGGGAGATTCAATAAAAGGTCTTATCGTTAAAATGGTGGATTCTACACCTAACCAATCAGATCTTATTTAACATTTGAAAGCACATCTGATTGGTTGGGGCAAAACTAGCACCATTTAAACAATAAGAACTTTTATTGAATAACCGTGTATTATGTGTGTTAGTGATTCTTTTTGAAAAATGCAGCATTGTAAAGACAGGAAAAACTTCCAAGTAAACAGTCCAAACAGTAGGTAAAAGCGGGGATGGGGAGGGGACAGGCACCAGGGACTTTGTTTACAGGAAAGACAAATACACTTCAAAATGCCCAATTTCCAAATAAATTAGGAATTTAGAATAAATCAATTTCAGAGATATAAACCAGATAAAAATGTTTTAGCATAAAGTGTCCCTTTAATCTTGTATAAACGGTGTGTTTTATTTAGAAATCTTTGAACTATAAAAGGTGCACTTCTTCCCCAATACAGAGCATTATAGCACATGCCCCAGTTCTAAGTTTCCCACGCTAACGAGGGCTTTCTAAAAACCCAGACAGACACGAGAAAGTCAGAAATACATTCGATTTTCATAACAGTCAAATTTTGGGCAGACTTGATGGTCTACAAGCAAATTTTAATCTTAATTGCAAAGTAACATCATGGTGGAAAACATTAAATACACTTTAAGTGGTAAATGTAGGGTTCAAAAAGAATGAGAGGTTGACCTTGTAAAGTAACATTTAAGTTCACCGGCTTGAAATAGTGGTTACATTGTCTAGGTGTTACATTTTGGCTTATTATTTCTCAAGTTTTCGGCACCTTATAAAGTGCAAAATGAACAGAAGGACCCTTGGCTTCCTCTTCAAGTCTATCAAATATCAGTAGAGGCCACACAAAATGTTTGTTCTTATTTGCGTGGAGTTGTTTTCAGGTTTATGGCAGAACCATAAAAGTGCCAAGAAAGACCAAATGCGCACGGCTAGTTTTAAATCAGTAGGAATGTGCAAGAACGGGAAATTAAAAAGTGCTTTGGTATGTGATTTAGCTCCAAATATTCGCCAAGGACCATTTCAATTCACATAATTTTTTTTCTAAAAATGTATGGAAATACTAATAAATAAGGAAAATTCCCCTTTTTATCAAGTATTAATGGAATTGATGATATCTTAATGGTAGAATGTAAAAAAATTACAAAACAAAATTCTAAACATACATAGACCTAAAAGCTTCTGTGTGTGTTGTATAACTTGTGAAAAATGTTGTGGTAAATCATACATGTTTGTTCATGTTACAAATATGTTCAAAAATGTTTCAATAATGAACTCACAAAAAGTGTTTGTGTAAAAAAAATGCCTTGCTGTTTAACACAGGCCTTCAAAAAAAGCCTTGTAGGGCAATTACAATGGTATTTTCTTTCTGACGTTTATGTAAGACTAACATTTGATTTACTCATTACATCTTTATACAATGGGCTTATTAAAAAAAAATACAAATAAATAAAATATGAAGAAAAGTGACAAAAAGATATTGTCCTGAAGCATTGAAAAGGAGAAAATGGAGAAAGAGAAGCCAACCCGATTAGCATAAATGTATATGTGTGTACAATTGTCATCATATAAATCACAATGTAGCAAAATCCGTGCAAGGCTTGAAGTACATTATTTTATGTGAAACAGTGTCTTGCCAAGTTCACTTCTCTGCAGTATTAATGTAGTAAATGAGCAGATCACAAAATCCATTCATAAGGCAAGTGTCTTCCAGCTTCTTCCCTGTCAATGATTGAAGTATTCACCTAAAATACACAGAATTGTTACCTGGGTTTGTATAAAAAACAATATTTGCAAATAAAATGTGGGGCAGGACAGATAGAAAGGATTTTTATCATATGAATCACTTGCAATATGTAAGGAAATGTGTGTATATATATAATCAACAGAATATGTTATATTTGTAATGAGACAGTGGGTTATATATATATTTATAACACACGAGCCACACATACATATGCTGTAAATTAGATCCTATAAAACATTGCTTAGCTATGTGATTAGTAATAATCTTGGTTTAGCTATGCCATCATGTCTTCAAAAAGATCAGTGTTCTGGGATGCCCTAGCCAGAGATTAGTATTGAAACTTGTGGGGGTGACCGGAAAGGAGCTGTGCACTGTCTACAAATATCTGCTTTTGGTCTTCAGGAATATACTCTAATGGCTTTAATCTGTTCCCACATTCCAGTCATTTGAAATGTTGATCAGATATGGCTGACAGCCATGTGTATGATTTTCACACTTTCTTTCATTAATCATACTTATCCCTATCACTACAATGATGATATCACATCCTGGTCTTCAGTCTAAACCACACACCTGTTTTGTTTCATTGCCTTGACTACTAAGAAAAATCTTTTCAGGTCTAACCAATGTTGTTTTACTTCTCCTTCTCATCCCTATATTTCCTTAGTGTGTCAGATAATCTTAGATTTGATTACTTTTTCTCTTGAAGCCTTGAGCAAGTCACACCTATTTACATCAGGCCCAAATCATTGATGCTGTTCTGGGTACAGATTTTATGTGCCTAATGCATTCTGTGTTTAATTAATAGCTCAGTTTTATTTCAAGATGAAAAGGAATATTTTCACACCTGGAGGTCAAATTGTACATTCCTTTCCCTCCATCTTTATAATTTATGATTTCCTTTTCGTAGCTAGAGGACAAAACTTAAAAGAGGATGAGAGAACTGGAACGAGTGCACCATATAATGTTATAACACAGCTTTTTGGTTGTAGATAAAATATGGTTTGTGCATCAATGTCACTTAAACGGCCAAGATTAAAGAATCTCTACCCCACCCCCACCCCAAGACTATTGATGGCAGTTAAGCAAAATTTCATTTTTATTTTTCTTATTTTGAAATTTTGCCACATTATTTTCCCTTCAATAATACCACGGCAAGGCTAAAAGGGGGATTTGGGTTGTTCACATTAGTATTAAACTCTGTGAATTGCAATAAGAGGCGAAACACTTCAACTGTTATTTTGGCTGAAGAATTGAATAAAAATTATACAGGTTCCAGGGCTATATTAATAGGACCCTTAGGAAGATGCCACACTAAGCGCACGTTAATGTACATTGGTGCCCGCTTGCCGCTGCAACCCTTGTCATTTTCTGCATGCGAATAAAATGGTGATCCATGCACTCCTATCAATGGCCCCAGCACACCTAGTGTGGCCACTCCAGTGTCCGTTTTTTAACACGCGTTGGATCGCACGTTAAAATGACTTGATGAGGCCTTGCCCTTTATATGAATCCAAAGCTGTTTTTTCATTTGATAGCTAATGATTTTATCATTGTTATTTGGTAAATCAAAATCCTTAAGGATATAAAATCAAGCCAAACAGAATATTGTTGAAGTAATAGCAAACAATGGATGTGTGTACAAAAACGTGTATAGACTGACGCACAGATTTTCATTTGACCAGCAGATATAGTCTCATTAGCTTCAGCCTGGCTGTCATCTCTCTGCATGTAACTGCTTACTTCAGCAGATAGCTAGGTACATGATTAGAATCATTACTATGTATGAAGGTGGATCATTTCACATGCAGGCGTTTTAAAATCCCCAAAGTCCTGTTCATTTCGCCATTAAGCAGATAAAATGTGATTTCTAATTATAGCAATGTAAATAATATAAAATACAGAATCAATCTGGAATATTATGCAAGAAGTTGAATCTTAAGGACGATGATGGAATATACGGTAATTATATTTGATTCACAAATTTTGATTTGATTTTCATTAGAATCTCGCCAAAGTGCAGCTTCAATAGTTAGCAACCAAATACTTTATTCTTGGAAAAACAAGGCAGCGTTCAGTAAAAACCTACTGACACAATCGACAGGCAAGCATGCATTTCATTAACGCCTTGAGAAACTTGAAGATCTTATCTGCTGCGTAGGATAAAGCACATATTTGGGTATTAAGAATTCTCAGGACCAGCTTAAGCATCACGTTTTTACAAAAAGATGAAAATAAGGAGTCCTGCTGGGCAGGTGAATGACCTGTGGGAGGAAGCTCTGCTTGCTAGGATTTCTGTACATCGCTGACATCAGGCATAGAGCAATTGATTAGATCATCTTCTACCCGCCACCAACTAGGCTCAGGAGACTAATTAGCGGAAGTACTGCCTACACAGACACCCCATTGACACCTAATTTGCTCAGCCTAAGCCCTTGGGGAGAATGTATTATGTGCAGCTGCACTTCATACATTTCTGAATTTAGACATAAGCAGCACAGTGTTGCTTTCTCATTCTCCCGGAACAATACATTCTAAGCAATTCCCACAAAAACTAAACTAAAATATAACCAGACTGTTAATCTGACTCTGTCTTCAAATGTTAGAAATGGAATCATGGAAAACCTCCTAAATACCACACCAGTGTTTACATAGGATCCATATATATGTACAAACGGGTGTTGTTGGAAATACTGGATCACTACTGAATTCATCATGGAACCTTCATTCACCTCTAAATCTGTTGATTCCAAACATCTTTCAGTTAAATAAGAGAAATCACCATCACCACACCCTCCCCCTGTGGATATCTCATTACCGCACCAATAGGGAGATACAACATCACAAAAGTGAACTCCTTACCTTTAAACGATCCTGCAATGCAATGCACAATTACGTCTGGTAGGGCATCAGGGAATCGCAGAAAGGTAGTAAGACAGGCGGCTTTCGCTGATAGGTCCCTATTCAATACTCCATTAAGTTTCGCACTACGAGGTTCATTATTTAGGAATGATAGTGTACTTCCAATGGGAAATGTTATTTAACGCTCATTATTTTAGAATACACCTGGTTTATAAATATGTCCCATGGTTTTTTTTGAGATTGTAGCTTACAAAGGATCAATCACAGGTGTGCAGGGAAAACCTACTGTGAATTATTTAGTTCATGTTGCTCACCAGGAATCTATTAAATAGATTTAGAGATAATGAGCGCTTAGTGAAAGCAGGTACAGTATCATAGTGAAAGATGTGTATTACATTACAAAAATGATAAATATACAGTGACACTTATGTAACTGGTTGTAAGTCTTAAACTATTCTAATTCACAACTGGTGTCCAGTCTGCATTGGGTTACCTCACTGATTACTGAAGCGCTTCTAAAATATTTGGCCATATCTAGTCCATATAATTGTAGCTTTAATAAGAAGCTACAGATTAGGTGTGTAAGCCAGGTTTTATGTTACTGATTTATTTGTAAGAGTAGCATCTTTGATTCTCTGCTAAAGGACAAGTTCATCTCAATTGTTAATATGTTATCCTTAAATTTTTTTTAAGGTACACATAAACAAGCTCAAATATGATAACCGAAACATTGATGAAACAATGAAATGAAGATCATCTTAAGAAACCCAGAGTGCCTGGAGTACCTTTTCTGAACAACTTGAGCCCTACATCTCTTGGAGGCACAGCTGAAAGAAGCAAGTGGATGAGTGCACTAGGAACAGATCTGAATGTGTCATATACAAGCTTTTCTATATATCTATATCTACTAGGATCAGACAGAGAATGCAAGCAAAACATGAAAAACTGAAAGATCCTAAAAAAAATGTTCTCCAAGAGATATTACAGCTATTCTATGTTTGTTGCATTGTAGTAATAATGCTCGTCCAGCTACTGAGAAGGCCGTATAACACCAGTACTTCATATAGAATAGAAATTATTTAATTACAAAATGACATGGGTTTGGAGTTCAAATGCCATTCATCTACATGATGGTTAATGATTAAAACAGGTTATCTGGATACAGTACAGTAATCATTTCAATGTATTTGAGGCCTTTTTATGTTTTAGTGCCCCTTTAACATCATAAGACCAGTAGGGAAAGCCCAGATACAGATGTGTTCTATGCTAATGATCCAATCCTACATCCTTTGAATAAAAAATATATCTGAGTAAATTTATTCAGGTTTATACCACTACAGATTATCATTCAGTAATTGGGAGGATATACCACATTCAGTAGGATAGCAGATTTACAAAGGACATTTCAATAAACAAACAAGGATTTTTAAAAAAATTTTAAAACGGTTTATTTACAAAGAGCAAGACAATACGTTAACTGCTCAGTTGCCCTTTTAAGTAGATTTCCTTAAATCTACTACTGTAAAGAGAAGAATTACTGCAGTAAACCCCAAGATTTTCCAAGATTAAATGGACCTACATTTAGACGCATTAGAAATGGAATAAAAAAAGAGAATTGGACAGCAGTGCTTTGTAAAAGCTAATAAAATAATTATGCATAAAGACGGTATTGGATTAAAAACGTAAATATAGTATACTTAATACAAACCTCCACAATGGAATGGAATTGTGGGTAAAGACCCAGATGAATGAGAAAATGTTTTGCTAGGAAAAGTAGCATTAGTCCCACTGTGACCATTCTTCACTGTGCTCATCCTAATATCTGAATATCTTCTCATTGACCATTAGTCTATAATGCAAATGGGTGGGGCTGTCAGTTAACAGTCAATTGTCATGACTTCATTTTGCTTATATAATGAGAAGTGTTCCCTAACCCCTTTCTAACTACAATCCCAGCATTTAAACTTCAAAAAAACTTTTTACCTTTGAGATATGCCTCCTCTCTGAACCTTCATCTTATCTCCTGATGTCAATCAAACCCCCTCCTTCTGCATTTACCCCAGCTGTCGGCTCCTATGAATTAAGATTGCGTTGTTATGTCCCGAGTGACCCGCCTCATTAGATGCCAACTGCAGCTATATCAGGAAGTATTTTTTTGGCTATAGTGGAGCTGTCTCCCTCCCTCAAACTGCAACCCAATTGTGTATTAACATGTGCGTGCTGTGTCTCCTCTGTGAAAACGCACACAGGGATGGAATGTCAGTTATACAGAGATTCTAGAAGTCGGGGTAAGAGCTTTTAACTTATTTTTAAGGACCTTTCATTTCATTTCATAAAAATTTTTTTTTTGAGACTGGACATGCCCTTTAATCTGCAGCAACCAATCAGATGTTTAGCTTTTTCTGATACTATGCAGTTAGATAACTTCTGGTTATCATTTTTAGTTTTTCACCTTAATAAAATGATAAATGTTTACACATGTGCACATACTGTATATAAATATAATAGCACAAACCACATCTGTATTAGTGGCAGATGTCAGGTAGAAATACATTTAGCACCATAGTATTCAAATAATTTTTGAAAGGTTTAAGGGGCTTATTACAAAAAAGTTACTAAATATTCATAGTTATGAAATGCAGATGGAATTATGAGTAATTGCTGTGTCTATAGCTGTTACGGGACCCCCAGATTTTCTTATTGTGTGTTAGTACTGATAGGCCTACATGCTGCAATCATGGGCAAAATTAGGAAAAGTAAAGAAAATCATCTCTGAAATCATTTACTGTAAATTAAAAGTATTTAATACTTGGCAAATCTAGAAGAAGCAGCACTATACCAATAAAACTCTATAGATTACTCTTAGATTCATAAACAGTCCAATATACAAAATAGGGAACATGAGGAAATTCGCCTTTAAAACAGATATAACTTTAGTTTGACCACTCTGTAGGCTATGGTTTGATTATTAAAGGGTAATAATCAAGAGATGTAAAATGGTGGTACTCCCATAGTTATCTCTGCTTGCTTTGTCATTAAATTATTAATGTTTAGTGAGTGCTCCTAATTGCCCCCACCGTTCCTTACCATGCCCTCTTTGTAGTGTCTGTGACACTTAGAAGTTCTGCACAGCCTCACCATAGTCCCTGCTCTGTTAACACATCTCCCTCCCACTTCCCCCTGCCTTCTATTCTCTGCTGATTTTTAATTGTTGCAGAAAGTGTGCTGACAGGCAGCCAAAATCCTAGTTAAGAGGGTGAGATATAGGGCACATATTACAATTTCTGCTCCTGGAGTGACAGGTCTTTCCCTGTAAATGCTGTGATTAATGATGATTTCTCAGGATCTACAGCTCAGATTTAAAATCCGTAGTAGTTGGATCTTGCTGTATCTAAAGGTATAATTTTTGAAAATTTGAGTATAGATACCCTTAATATATGAAAACAGTATCAGTATAGCCTTTGTCATAACCATATGGCACCTCCATATATCTCAAAGCTGATCTAGCGATACCCTCCCAGGCGCAACCTCTGCTCCGCAAATGATACCCTTCTCTCATCCACCCTGGTCAACTCTTCAAACGTAACCTTAAAACCGATTTCTTTAGGCAGCGTATAACTGGCCTAAACATATCCCCTCTTAATACCAATATGATCCAACCCACCTTTCACACTCCACTGCCAATCTACTTACATACCGATTCCCGTCACCTTATGTCTCACCCCATATCCTCTAGTCTGTAAGCTCTTTGGGCAGGGTCCTCTTTCCTATTGTATCATGGTATTGCTGTAAGTAACTCTGTTTACATATTATGTATTACTTTGTATAACATGTATTACCTGTATGTAATGTATGACTATGTAATTGTTAAGCGCCATGGAAGATGTTGGCGCTATATAAATCAATAATAATAATAAATCTTTAAGATGCTCTCTAATTAATCCTACATACTGTGCTTATGAGTGAAACTACCTCTACTCTCTCTCACTTTCATGTATAAATTATTTTATGCAGTTACACGATAAATAATGTATTTACTATTGTAGTAGAATACTACCATGTCTAAAAAGTCTATTGGGAAAATGGCGAAATAAGCAATCTGAAATGAAATAAGAGAAAAAAACTTCTATCAAAATGAATTTTATTCTGCAACTAGAAAGACAGTAACATTTATTCATATTTAAACACCTTGGAGAATCGCTATAGCCTACAATTCTTCTATCCATACCTCCCTTGAGACCTGGATAATTTATTTTTAAATCTTTTTTCACTTTGACACTCAAGCAAAACCTCTCTCCTGCCCTTATATTGTCTAAGGAGATTTGCTGTAGAAAGAAAAGTGGATCCCATGCTTTTTGCAATTACCATTTGAATCAGCCTTCATTGCATAAAAGAGAAAGGGGGGAGGAATTTACAATATATACTGTAATATGAGAACAACATTTTACATAGGGGGGCTTTTTTACATAGCCAGAGAAAATGTGTATTTTTTCAAATTTACTTTACTACTAACATTAAAGTATAAATTATTTTAGGAAAGAAATTTTAAAATAAACATAACACAACTTGTTTATAAGTCAGGAGCTTGTTATTTTTTATTATAAAGAAAATGAAACTATTTCAAATAATTTTCCATCTTTTTTTAGGAGCACTAGGTTGGAGAAGCACTAGGTTGGAGACTAGAATAGGTGTCTCACTATGGTCCAGTACGAAAAACCACTCTAACCCCCTACTTTGCAAAACCACTCTCCTTCTACCCAACAGTACAACGAGAACCCACTCTATTCCCCAATTATGCGAAACCACTCTCCTTCAACCCAACAGTACAATAAGAATCCATTCTATTCCCCTACTATGCAAAGCCACTCTCTTTCTACCCACCAGTACAAGAACCCACTCTATCCCCCTACTATGAGAAACCACTCATGTTCTAACCAACAGTACAACGAGAATGTAACCACTCTCCTTCTAATCAACAGTACAACAAGAACCTATTCTATCCCCCAACTTGCGAAACCACTCTTCTTCTACCAACAGTACAAAAAGAACCCACTCTATTCCATTATAGGAAAAACCCTTCTATTTCTTCCCAACAGTAGAATGCAAGCCATCTTTGCTCAGTTGCTTATGTGAAACCACTCTCCTCCTTACAATAATAAGCCCAAAAGAATAAGCTAATAAGAAGCCACAATTCTCTTCTTCCTAATACAATGACGAACCACTTTTCCCCAATTTATCCATACAATTAGAAGTCACTCTCCTCCATCACCCAGTACAATAAGACCCGCTCTATTCCCCTACTATGAGAAACCACTCTTCTTCTACTCAACAGTACAACGAGAAGTCCAGAAAACACTCTATCCCGATAATATGAGAAACCAGTGTCCTTCTACTCAACTGTACAAAAAAACACACTCTATCCCCCTACTATGAGAAACCACTCTCATTCTACCCAACAGTACAACGAGAACACACTCTATCCCCCTACTATGAGAAACCACTGTCCTTCTACCCAACACTACAATGAGAACACACTATATCCCCTTACTATGAGAAACCACTATCCTTGTACCCACAGTACAAGAACACACTCTATCCTCCTAACTATGAAAACACTCTCCTTTTCCGAACAGTACAATGCAAAGCCATCTGCCCAGTACAATTAGAAGCCAAAGAAACACATCTCAGTACAATCAGCTACTCTCCCCCCATTCTCCAATGCAATAAGAAGCCACTCATTAACCTTCTTTCTAATACAATGAGGGACACTCTCTTCCATCCAATACAATGAGAAATCACTCTCCCCCGTTCACCCTTACATTAGAAGCATGTCAACCCAAACACCAGCACAATGAGAAGCCATGCTCCCTCACCTTCCCAGTACAGTTAAAAGCATCCACTCTCCCCCACCACCACCAGATGAGAAAAGGTTCCCCTTTATTTCATTTCTTTAACATAACTTTCTTTGGAGGAATTGGGCAGGCCCCGATTGGCATCTAACTGTTGCATATGAGACTGCTCTGCGAGACCGATATCAAACTCCTATGAGGTAATGTGGGGTTAACGTCACTGTGTGGGGATATCAAACTCCTATGAGGTAATGTGGGGTTAACGTCACTGTATGATATCAAACTCCTATGAGATAATGTGGATTTAACGTCACTGTGTGTAGGATATCAAACTCCTATGAGGTAATGTGGGGTTAACGTCACTGTGTGTATGATATCAAACTCCAATGAGGTAATGTGGGGTTAAAGTCACTGTGTGTATGATATCAAACTCCTATGAGGTAATGTGGGGTTAAAGTCACTGTGTAAGGGTATCAAACTCCTATGAGGTAATGTGGGGTTAAAGTCACTGTGCAAGGGTATCAAACTCCTATGAGGTAATGTGGGGTTAAAGTCACTGTGTGAGGGTATCAAACTCCTATGAGGTAATGTGGGGTTAATGGTCACTGTGTGAGGGTATCAAACTTCTATGAGGTAATGTGGGGTTAATGGTCACTGTGTGGAGGACCTAAAACTTCACGTGCGTTAACGCCTGCTTGATCTACAATTACAGTTATCGGAGCACAATGTGAATCACACCGAAAATGGTGAGCGTATGCACTCAGATAATGATCGCATGCAATCCCATAAGCGAATTACAGGGCAACGGACACCAGCGCACCTACTGTGGCCAGAACAATTGCCCAAAACTAGTGTGTGCTTTTTAACGTCATCGAATAACAAGTTAAAATGTGAGTAGTGTGGCCTAGCCTTTAATAAGAACTCTGCATCTTTTTTAATGCATACAGCATTATATCCATACTATTTTAAAGGAAAACTAAAGACTAATTTGTATACCCCATAATCATAAAAAAATAAACTAAGGACAGTAATAGAATATAGAATAACATTTCCATAAATTGCATTTACTGTACCAGTTTAGATTTGCTTGGATTAGGTAACTGTTAATGCCACCAGTACGCTTTGAGCTCTTTAAATAGCCATGAGTGCATGTGTACATGGTTATATGACCCACATGTTAAAGATATTAGACCAAAATGAATGTTAAAGGCCATGTCCACAGCCAAGAATCCACCGTAATTAAATTCAATGGGCTGCTTTTTGAACGTGATTGAAAACCAACTCCATTGGAAAAACAACCATTACTAGCAGTCATTTTCCTGATGGTTAAAAGGTTTATCAGACAATACCAATAAGCCTTTATAAATATGTCCCTTAGATCTAGGACCATTATAAAATATTTGAATAGATGTAAGTACTGAATAAACTGGGCCTTCTTGCCCAAAAGCAACTATATCATTTCTTATCCCAGGAGAATGTTCCGCAATTTCTATTCATAAAATCTCAATTTTAACCCTTGAAGTCAGGGATTGTATCCATAATACCTTAGTGGATTGGAGCAACAAATTAGCTTTGACTCAATTAAAAAAGTTGACCTTATGAGCAATAGGAGGCTAATGCAACAAGAGGTGCAAAAGTTTGCCCATGTGATAAGTCTGTGGCAACCAATCAGATGTTATCTAACTGCAGTAACCCAGTGAAAAGAGCATCAGAATGGTTGCTGCAGATTAATAGCACAGACAAATGTTTTCAACTTCTATTGCATCAGATTATAGGTGTGTGAGCAAGAGTGTCAAGTTAGACAACAGGGAAGAGGTTGAAGTTTCAAGTAATGGGTAATTGCAAAAAAACATTTAAATTGTTAAAACTTCTAGGCAATTAAAGCAGACACACCATAATAATGACCCCTCTCTGACATAACAGGAAAATATGTTGTACAAGTTTTCAATTTATTTAATATCATATTACAAGAAAATGGTCACAGGTGATAAACAATTACATCTTCTCCAGAGGCACAAAATACACAGTTTCACAAGGAAAGCAACAATTAACTGTGCTAACTATAATATCATTAACATAAAGTGTACTGAGATGTATTAATAATATACTAGGCTATTTCTGTGTTTCAATATACCAAACTCTTTAAAAAAATGCATTGTACAAAAACACACAATTAAAGCTTGTGTATACAGATGCTGTGTTAAGGGGAGAAATGAATCTTGTCAACCCAAACAGAAGGCAATAGATAGTCCTCACACTTTCATTGTAGGCAAAACCTATTTTGTTAACTGACAGTGACAGTTTGAGATACTGACAATCTGCAGCTTCTTTATAACTTCTTAGGAGGATTAAAGGGCAACTGTGGTCCCCAAACAAGTTAGTTTAAAAAAAAAAAAAGCCTGAACCCATTTCTAACTGAAGCCTGTGAGAAGTTGTGCTGAAAAGTTAACAGTTACTGCTTGCAGTAACTTTACATTGCTTTCACCCTCTGCTACTTCACTGTCATAACTTCTGACAGGCTGCAGTTAGAAATGTGATCCAGGGCTAACCTTTAAAGGTAAGACTGCAAGATTTTAGTTAACCCTAACTTCTTTGGAGACCACACTTACCTTTTAATAGTTGATCTTTTAAAATGGGGTAGTACCTTAAAATAAGCCACCTTAATTTGATGCTAACTGGATTGGGGCAATGCTATGTTGCAACCCTAAGAGTAGAGATAGATTATAAAGCCATTATCCCCTGTGTTAGCAGGGCTGCCATTGAGCCTGGGGACCAGGACAGCTATTGCTGAATTCTATAGAAACATTACACAACTATGTTCAACATAAGACCAATTATATGAAGATCACAATCACGTTACAAACCTCCTCTGAGGAGTTTTAGAATGTATCAACTTCAATGAGAAGCAAAAGTAAATGAAACTAAGGGGCATATTTATAAAATGGCTAATTGAAATTGGAATCTTGTAAAAAAAAGTAAATGCATTTTTGTGGCCCTTTTTAGTGCAGTAATGTGTTTATTATAAAAGCTACTGCAATGTTTATTACAGCTACAGTAATGTGCTTATTATCGTAGCTAATGAGTTTATTATCACTCCTGTTATCTTTAATATACCTACAGTAATGTGTTTATTACCATAGCTACGGTAATATGGTTATTATAGCTACAGTAATGTGTTTATTATCACTCCTGTTATCTTTAATATACCTACAGTAATGTGTTTATTACCATAGCTACGGTAATATGGTTATTATAGCTACAGTAATGTGTTTATTATCACTCCTGTTATCTTTAATATACCTACAGTAATGTGTTTATTACCATAGCTACGGTAATATGGTTTTATAAGCTACAGTAATGTGTTTTATTATCACTCCTGTTATCTTTAATATACCTACAGTAATGTTTTTTATTACCATACTACGTAATATGGTTATTATAGCTACAGTAATGTGTTATTATCACTCCTGTTATCTTTAATATACCTACAGTAATGTGTTTTATTACCATAGCTACGGTAATATGTTTATTATAGCTACAGTAATGTGTTTATTATCACTCCTGTTATCTTTAATATACCTACAGTAATGTGTTTATTACCATAGCTACGGTAATATGGTTATTATAGCTACAGTAATGTGTTGATTATCATAGCTACAGTAATGTGTTTATTATCATAGCTACAGTAATGTGTTTATCATAACTACATTAATGTGTTTATTATCCTAACTACTGTAATATGGTTATTTTAGCTACAGTAATGTTTTTATTATTATAACTACAGTAATGTGTTTATTACCATAACTGCAGTAAAGCGTTTATAACCATAACTATAGTAATCTGTTTATTATTATAACTACAGTAATGTTTTTATTACCATAACTACAGTAATGCATTTATTACCATAACTATAGTAATCTGTTTATTATTATAACTACAGTAATGTGTTTCTTACCATAACTGCATTAATGTGTTTATAACCATAACTATAGTAATCTGTTTATTATTATAACTACAGTAATGTGTTTATTACCATAACTACAGTAATGCATTTATTACCATAACTATAGTAATCTGTTAATTATTATAACTACAGTAATGTGTTTCTTACCATAACTGCATTAATGTGTTTATAACCATAACTACAGAAGTTACTATAACTATTAGTAATGTGTTTGGAGGGTTTTAGTTATTAATCCCTGCTGTGTTTACGATAACATGTCCTGTTGGATATATATTTGCTTCCTTTGTAAGATAGAAAAAAATGAATTTCCAGAAAAATGTAAACATTTTTGCTTCTTTATAAATATATCCCCTAATCATGTGGCTTCTCAGTAGTGAAATTTGTGTCCTGGTCTGTTTTATCACTTCATTCAGATGGTGTTAAAATTAAAATACATGAAATTCTATAAATATCTAAAAGTATATATTACACAATGGGACTGGTTTAACTTCACTATACTCATAAAATAAAATCTAAAACAAATGAGCTCTTTGTACAAAAATGTACATGGTTACTGTACCAAAAATATATATATATACTTTTAAAAAACTATTTTGAACACCATGATGAAATGCCAAATAAGTGCTATTTATTGGGTATTTGTTGAACATATATATGTACTACACCAAAGCTTCTAATGAAACATTCTGCATTGCTCTATCGTGTGCACAACTGTACTTCTCTATTTGAAAAATCTAATCACAAGTAAAAAAAAAAAAAAAATCCACCCAAAATTATCATCTTTCAGGCAAGTTTATGGAAAAGGCCTAGCATACTGTAGTGAAGCCTCAAAAGTTATGAGCATAAAAATATAGAGGTAAACATTTTTAAAAATCTCTCAGTTTTGTGTCAGGTTTTTATACCGTACGTTTTGGATATTATGAATGCATCTACATAAACTGATTATTTTCCTATTTTTTAAAATTAGAATCTATATTTCCCAAGTAGGAAGGAGAGAATTCTCCTACCTCCTATCCTGTAATATTAGATGAAAAGTGAGCAGTCAAAGATTCCACCCCACCACAGCTGACCAGTCTGCTGCCATCGTTCTCCTCCCATTTCCAACACATGTGGGCACACTCACTGCCCATCTACTTTTGTAGAATGGAAGGTAGGAGTATTCTTCTCCATGGCAAGTTTAGATTTTAATTTTAAACAAAACATTTTTCACTACAGATCCCTCCAAATATACTAAAAAATGGCAATTGTGATATAAAAATATCAGTGAAAGGGTAGATTATCCCTTTTTCAGTATACTGGAATTGTATTTTGCTTGAAGAGGCACAGCTTAAATGTACATTCAGAGTAATAGTGTTATTATTATTTTGCTGAAAACGGATATATCCAGTTGCTGAATTTTCATGCAGTGTAAAGTTTTAAGCTGCAATATGCCAGATATAGAGGTATAGCTGCAAAATGTACCAGGGGAGAGAAGGTATTAGCAGTTAACATTGTGCATGCTTCAAACGTTAACAATATTGCATTACAATTCTCCTACAGCTGTTTACAGTAACACGTTTATAGGATTGTAGTAGTTATTCTGTTATTTGTTTTCTTTCTGAAATATATTCATTCATTCACCCAAGCAAAAGCAACATATTTAAAGGTACAGTATACCCTTAAAATCATGAATATTTCTCTCCATTTAGTGTACTTGTAAGTACAAGGCAATCACTTATTGGGTGATGGTAACCTTTTATTTCCCTAGGTTTTCATTTCTTCACGAGTAAGCACCATGCTGTTTACCTAGCAAGAGATAAAAGGAAAGCGGTATGGCAATTCCTACGCATATAAGTAGAAGCTTAACATATAAGTAGAGTGACGTACTGCTCAGAAAACTGACACACCATACCTTAAGATTAATTGAAGGACACATTTAGGTTCATTTACATTTGCCTGACTAGTAGTTCAGCAATTATTGATTAAAATTATTAGGGAGATTCAATAAAAGGTCTTATCGTTTAAAATGGTGCTTATTCTACCCTAACCAATCAGATCTTATTTAACATTTGAAAGCTAACATCTGATTGGTTGGGGCAAAACTAGCACCATTTTAAACAATAAGAACTTTTATTGAATAACCCTGTGTATTATATGTGTGTTAGTGATTCTTTTTGAAAAATGCAGCATTGTAAAGACAGGAAAAACTTCCAAGTAAACAGTCCAAACAGTAGGTAAAAGCGGGGATGGGGAGGGGACAGGCACCAGGGACTTTGTTTACAGGAAAGACAAATACACTTCAAAATGCCCAATTTCCAAATAAATTAGGAATTTAGAATAAATCAATTTCAGAGATATAAACCAGATAAAAATGTATTTTAGCATAAAGTGTCCCTTTAATCTTGTATAAACGGTGTGTTTTATTTAGAAATCTTTGAACTTATAAAAGGTGCACTTCTTCCCCAATACAGAGCATTTATAGCACATGCCCCAGTTCTAAGTTTCCCACGCTAACGAGGGCTTTCTAAGAAACCCAGACAGACACGAGAAAGTCAGAAATACATTCGATGTTTCATAACAGTCAAATTTTGGAGCAGACTTGATGGTCTACAAAGCAAATTTTAATCTTAATTGCAAAGTAACATCATGGTGGAAAACATTAAATACACTTTAAGTGGTAAATGTAGGGTTCAAAAAGAATGAGAGGTTGACCTTGTAAAGTAACATTTAAGTTCACCGGCTTGAAAATAGTGGTTACATTGTCTAGGTGTTACATTTTGGCTTAAGTATTCTCAAGTTTTCGGCACCTTATAAAGTGCAAAATGAACAGAAGGACCCTTGGCTTCCTCTTCAAGTCTATCAAATATCAGTAGAGGCCACACAAAATGTTTGTTCTTATTTGCGTGGAGTTGTTTTCAGGTTTATGGCAGAACCATTAAAAGTGCCAAGAAAGACCAAATGCGCACGGCTAGTTTTAAATCAGTATGGAATGTGCAAGAAACGGGAAATTAAAAAGTGCTTTGGTATGTGATTATAGCTCCAAATATTCGCCAAGGACCATTTCAATTCACAGTATAATTTTTTTCTAAAAATGTATGGAAATACTAATAAATAAAGGAAACATTCCCCTTTTTTATCAAGTATTAATGGAATTGATGATATCTTAATGGTAGAATGTAAAAAAATTAACAAAACAAAATTCTAAACATACATAGACCTTAAAAGCTTCTGTGTGTGTTGTATAACTTGTGAAAAATGTTGTGGTAAATCATACATGTTTTGTCATGTTACAAATATGTTCAAAAATGTTTCAATAATGAACTCACAAAAAGTGTTTGTGTAAAAAAAATGCCTTGCTGTTTAACACAGGCCTTCAAAAAAAGCCTTGTAGGGCAATTACAATGGTATTTTCTTTCTGACGTTTATGTAAGACTAACATTTGATTTACTCATTACATCTTTATACAATGGGCTTATTAAAAAAAAATACAAATAAATAAAATATGAAGAAAAGTGACAAAAAAGATATTGTCCTGAAGCATTGAAAAGGAGAAAATGGAGAAAGAGAAGCCAACCCGATTAGCATAAATGTATATGTGTGTACAATTGTCATCATATAAATCACAATGTAGCAAAATCCGTGCAAGGCTTGAAGTACATTATTTTATTGTGAAACAGTGTCTTGCCAAGTTCACTTCTCTGCAGTATTAATGTAGTAAATGAGCAGATCACAAAATCCATTCATAAGGCAAGTGTCTTCCAGCTTCTTCCCTTGTCAATGATTGAAGTATTCACCTAAAATACACAGAATTGTTACCTGGGTTTGTATAAAAAACAATATTTGCAAATTAAAATGTGGGGCAGGACAGATAGAAAGGATTTTTATCATATGAATCACTTGCAATATGTAAGGAAATGTGTGTATATATAATATCAACAGAATATGTTATATTTGTAATTGAGACAGTGGGTTATATATATATTTATACACACAAGAGCCACACATACATATGCTGTAAATTAGATCCTTATAAAACATTGCTTAGCTATGTGATTAGTAATAATCTTGGTTTAGCTATGCCATCATGTCTTCAAAAAAGATCAGTGTTCTGGGATGCCCTAGCCAGAGATTAGTATTGAAAATCTGTGGGGGTGACCGGAAAGGAGCTGTGCACTGTCTACAAATATCTGCTTTTGGTCTTCAGGAATATACTCTAATGGCTTTAATCTGTTCCCACATTCCAGTCATTTGAAATGTTGATCAGATATGGCTGACAGCCATGTGTATGATTTTCACACTTTCTTTCATTAATCATACTTATCCCTATCACTACAATGATGATATCACATCCTGGTCTTCAGTCTAAACCACACACCTGTTTTGTTTCATTGCCTTGACTACTAAGAAAAATCTTTTCAGGTCTAAACCAATGTTGTTTTACTTCTCCTTCTCATCCCTATATTTCCTTAGTGTGTCAGATAATCTTAGATTTGATTACTTTTTCTTCTTGAAGCCTTGAGCAAGTCACACCTATTTACATCAGGCCCCAAATCATTGATGCTGTTCTGGGTACAGATTTTATGTGCCTAATGCATTCTGTGTTTAATTAATAGCTCAGTTTTATGATTCAAGATGAAAAGGAATATTTTCACACCTGGAGGTCAAATTGTACATTCCTTTTCCCTCCATCTTTATAATTTATGATTTCCTTTTCGTAGCTAGAGGACAAAACTTAAAAGAGGATAGAGAGAACTGGAACGAGTGCACATATAATGTTATTAACACAGCTCTTTGGTTGTAGAATAAAATATGGTTTGTGCATCAATGTCACTTTAACGGCCAAGATTAAAGAATCTCTACCCCCACCCCCACCCCAAGACTATTGATGGCAGTTAAGCAAAATTTCCATTTTTATTTTTCTTATTTTGAAATTTTGCCACATTATTTTCCCTTCAATAATACCACGGCAAGGCTAAAAAGGGGGATTTGGGTTGTTCACATTAGTATTAAACTCTGTGAATTGCAATAAAGAAGGCGAAACACTTCAACTGTTATTTTGGCTGAAGAATTGAATAAAAATTATACAGGTTCCAGGGCTATATTAATAGGACCCTTAGGAAGATGCCACACTAAGCGCACGCTTAATGTACATTGGTGCCCGCTTGCGCTGCAACCCTTGTCATTTTCTGCATGCGAATAAAATGGTGATCCCATGCACTCCTATCAATGGCCCCAGCACACCTAGTGTGGCCACTCCAGTGTCCGTTTTTTAACACGCGATTGGATCGCACGTTAAAATGACTTGATGAGGCCTTGCCCTTTATATGAATCCAAAGCTGTTTTTTCATTTGATAGCTAATGATTTTATCATTGTTTATTTGGTAAATCAAAATCCTTAAGGAATATAAAATCAAGCCAAACAGAATATTGTTGAAGTAATAGCAAACAATGGATGTGTGTACAAAAACGTGTATAGACTGACGCACAGATTTTCATTTGACCAGCAGATATAGTCTCATTAGCTTCAGCCTGGCTGTCATCCTATCTGCATGTAACTGCTTACTTCAGCAGATAGCTAGGTACATGATTAGAATCATTACTATGTATGAAGGTGGATCATTTCACATGCAGGCTTGTTAAAATCCCCAAAGTCCTGTTCATTTCGCCAATTAAGCAGATAAAATGTGATTTCTAATTATAGCAATGTAAATAATATAAAATACAGAATCAATCTGGAATATTATGCAAGAAGTTGAATCTTAAGGACGATGATGGAATATACGGTAATTATATTTGATTCACAAATTTTGATTTGATTTTCCATTAGAATCTCGCCAAAGTGCAGCTTCAATAGTTAGCCAACCAAATACTTTATTCTTGGAAAAACAAGGCAGCGTTCAGTAAAAACCTACTGACACAATCGACAGGCAAGCATGCATTTCATTAACGCCTTGAGAAACTTGAAAGATCTTATCTGCTGCGTAGGATAAAGCACATATTTGGGTATTAAGAATTCTCAGGACCAGCTTTAAGCATCACGTTTTTACAAAAAGATGAAAATAAGGAGTCCTGCTGGGCAGGTGAATGACCTGTGGGAGGAAGCTCTGCTTGCTAGGATTTCTGTACATCGCTGACATCAGGCATAGAGCAATTGATTAGATCATCTTCTACCCGCCACCAACTAGGCTCAGGAGACTAATTAGCGGAAGTACTGCCTACACAGACACCCCATTGACACCTAATTTGCTCAGCCTAAGCCCTTGGGGAGAATGTATTATCTGTGCAGCTGCACTTCATACATTTCTGAATTTAGACATAAGCAGCACAGTGTTGCTTTCTCATTCTCCCTGGAACAATACATTCTAAGCAATTCCCACAAAAACTAAACTAAAATTATAACCAGACTGTTAATCTGACTCTGTCTTCAAATGTTAGAAATGGAATCATGGAAAACCTCCTAAATACCACACCAGTGTTTACATAGGATCCTATATATATGTACAAAACGGGTGTTGTTTGGAAATACTGGATCACTACTGAATTCATCATGGAACCTTCATTCACCTCTAAATCTGTTTGATTCCAAACATCTTTCAGTTAAATAAGAGAAATCACCATCACCACCACCTCCCCCCTGTGGATATCTCATTACCGCACCAATAGGGAGATACAACATCACAAAAGTGAACTCCTTACCTTTACACGATCCTGCAATGCAATGCACAATTACGTCTGGTAGGGCATCAGGGAATCGCAGAAAGGTAAGACAGGCGGCTTTGCGCTGATAGGTCCCTATTCAATACTCCATTAAGTTTCGCACTACGAGGTATCATTATTTAGGAATGAATAGTGTACTTTACCAATGGGAAATGTTATTTAACGCTCATTATTTTAGAATACACCTGGTTTATAAATATGTCCCATGGTTTTTTTTGAGATTGTAGCTTACAAAGGATCAATCACAGGTGTGCAGGGAAAACCTACTGTGAATTATTTAGTTCATGTTGCTCACCAGGAATCTATTAAATAGATTTTAGAGATAATGAGCGCTTAGTGAAAGCAGGTACAGTATCATAGTGAAAGATGTGATATTACATTACAAAAATGATAAATATACAGTGACACTTATGTAACTGGTTGTAAGTCTTTAAACTATTCTAATTCACAACTGAGTGTCCAGTCTGCATTGGGTTACCTCACTGATTACTGAAGCGCTTCTAAAATATTTGGCCATTATCTAGTCCATATAATTGTAGCTTTAATAAGAAGCTACAGTATTAGGTGTGTAAGCCAGGTTTTATGTTACTGATTTTATTTGTAAGAGTAGCATCTTTGATTCTTCTGCTAAAGGACAAGTTCATCTCACTTGTTAATATGTTATCCTTAAATTTTTTTTAAGGTACACATAATAACAAGCTCAAATATGATAACCGAAACATTGATGAAACAATGAAATGAAGATCATCTTAAGAAACCCAGAGTGCCTGGAGTACCTTTTCTGAACAACTTGAGCCCTACATCTCTTGGAGGCACCAGCTGAAAGAAGCAAGTGGATGAGTGCACTAGGAACAGATCTGAATGTGTCATATTAACAAGCTTTTCTATATATCTATATATCTACTAGGATCAGACAGAGAATGCAAGCAAAACATGAAAAACTGAAAGATCCTAAAAAAAATGTTCTCCAAGAGATATTACAGCTATTCTATGTTTGTTGCATTGTAGTAATAATGCTCGTCCAGCTACTGAGAAGGCCGTATAACACCAGTACTTCATATAGAATAGAAATTATTTAATTACAAAATGACATGGGTTTGGAGTTCAAATGCCATTCATCTACATGATGGTTAATGATTAAAACAGGTTATCTGGATACAGTACAGTAATCATTTCAATGTATTTGAGGCCTTTTTATGTTTTAGTGCCCCTTTAACATCAATAAGACCAGTAGGGAAAGCCCAGATACAGATGTGTTCTATGCTAATGATCCAATCCTACACATCCTTTGAATAAAAATATATCTGAGTAAATTTATTCAGGTTATACCACTACAGATTATCATTACAGTAACTTGGGAGGATATACCACATTCAGTAGGATAGCAGATTTACAAAGGACTATTTCAATAAACAAACAAGGATTTTTAAAACATTTTAAAACGGTTTATTTACAAAAGAGCAAGACAATACGTTAACTGCTCAGTTGCCCTTTTAAGTTAGATTTCCTTAAATCTACTACTGTAAAGAGAAGAATTACTGCAGTAAACCCCAAGATTTTCCAAGATTAAATGGACCTACATTTAGACGCATTAGAAATGGAAAATGAAAAAAGAGAATTGGACAGCAGTGCTTTGTAAAAGCTAATAAAATAATTATGCATAAAGACGGTATTGGATTAAAAACGTAAATATAGCTATACTTAAATACAAACCTCCACAATGGAATGGAATTGTGGGTAAAGACCCAGATGAATGAGAAAATGTTTTGCTAGGAAAAGTAGCATTAGTCCCACTGTGACCATTCTTCACTGTGCTTCATCCTAATATCTGAATATCTTCTCATTGACCATTAGTCTATAATGCAAATGGGTGGGGCTGTCATGTAACAGTCAATTGTCATGACTTCATTTTGCTTATATAATGAGAAGTGTTCCCTACCCCTTTCTAACTACAATCCCAGCATTTAAACTTCAAAAAAACTTTTTACCTTTGAGATATGCCTCCCTCTCTGAACCTTCATCTCCTCATCTCCTGATGTCAATCAAACCCCCTCCTTCTGCATTTACCCCAGCTGTCGGCTCCTATGAATTAAGATTGCGTTGTTATGTCCCGAGTGACCCGCCTCATTAGATGCCAACTGCAGCTATAATCAGGAAGTATTTTTTTGGCTATAGTGGAGCTGTCTCCCTCCCTCAAACTGCAACCCAACTTGTGTATTAACATATGTGCGTGCTGTGTCTCCTCTGTGAAAACGCACACAGGGATGGAATGTCAGTTATACAGAGATTCTAGAAGTCGGGGTAAGAGCTTTTAACTTATTTTTAAAGGACCTTTCATTTCATTTCATAAAAATTTTTTTTTTGAGACTGGACATGCCCTTTAATCTGCAGCAACCAATCAGATGTTAGCTTTTTCTGATCTAATGCAGTTAGATAACTTCTGGTTATCATTTTTAGATTTTCACCTTAATAAATATGATAAATGTTTACACATGTGCACATACTGTATATAAATATAATCAGCACAAACCACATCTGTATTATGTGGCAGATGTCAGGTAGAAATACATTTAGCACCATAGTATTCAAATAATTTTTGAAAGGTTTAAGGGGCTTATTACAAAAAAGTTACTAAATATTCATAGTTATGAACATGCAGATGGAATTATGAGTAATTGCTGTGTCTATAGCTGTTACGGGACCCCCAGTTATTTTCTTATTTGTGTGTTAGTACTGATAGGCCTACATGCTGCAATCATGGGCAAAATTAGGAAAAGTAAAGAAAATCATCTCTGAAATCATTTACTGTAAATTAAAAGTATTTAATACTTGGCAAATCTAGAAGAAGCAGCACTATACCAATAAAACTCTATAGATTACTCTATAGATTCATAAACAGTCCAATATACAAAATAGGGAACATGAGGAAATTCGCCTTTAAAACAGATATAACTTTAGTTTGACCACTCTGTAGGCTATGGTTTGATTATTAAAGGGTAATAATCAAGAGATGTAAAATGGTGGTACTCCCATAGTTATCTCTGCTTGCTTTGTCATTAAATTATTAATGTTTAGTGAGTGCTCCTAATTGCCCCCACCGTTCCTTACTCACTGCCCTCTTGTAGTGTCTGTGACACTTAGAAGTTCTGCACAGCCTCACCATAGTCCCTGCTCTGTTAACACATCTCCCTCCCACTTCCCCCTGCCTTCTATTCTCTGCTGATTCTTTTAATTGTTGCAGAAAGTGTGCTGACAGGCAGCCAAAAATCCTAGTTAAGAGGGTGAGATATAGGGCACATATTACAATTTCTGCTCCTGGAGTGACAGGTCTTTCCCTGTAAATGCTGTGATTAATGATGATTTCTCAGGATCTACAGCTCAGATTTAAAATCCGTAGTAGTTGGATCTTGCTGTATCTAAAGGTATAATTTTTGAAAATTTGAGTATAGATACCCTTTAATATATGAAAACAGTATCAGTATAGCCTTTGTCATAACCATATGGCACCTCCATATATCTCAAAGCTGATCTAGCGATACCCTCCCAGGCGCAACCTCTGCTCCGCAAATGATACCCTTCTCTCATCCACCCTGGTCAACTCTTCAAACGTAACCTTAAAACCGATTTCTTTAGGCAAGCGTATAACCTGGCCTAAACATTACCCCTCTTAATACCCAATATGATCCAACCCACCTTTCACACTCCACTGCCAATCTACTTACATCCTACCGATTCCCGTCACCTTATGTCTCACCCCATATCCTCTAGTCTGTAAGCTCTTTGGGCAGGGTCCTCTTTCCTATTGTATCATGGTATTGCTGTAAGTAACTCTGTTTACATATTATGTATTACTTTGTATAACATGTATTACCTGTATGTAATGTATGACTATGTAATTGTTAAGCGCCATGGAAGATGTTGGCGCTATATAAATCAATAATAATAATAATATCTTTAAGATGCTCTCTAATTAATCCTACATACTGTGCTTATGAGTGAAACTACCTCTACTCTCTCTCACTTTCATGTATAAATTTATTTTATGCAGTTACACGATAAATAATGTATTTACTATTGTAGTAGAATACTACCATGTCTAAAAAGTCTATTGGGAAAATGGCGAAATAAATGCAATCTGAAATGAAAATAAGAGAAAAAAACTTCTATCAAAATGAATTTTATTCTGCAACTAGAAAGCACAGTAACATTTATTCATATTTAAACACCTTGGAGAATCGCTATAGCCTACAATTCTTCTATCCATAACCTCCCTTGAGACCTGGATAATTTATTTTTAAACTCTTTTTTCACTTTGACACTCAAGCAAAACCTCTCTCCTGCCCTTATATTGTCTAAGGAGATTTGCTGTAGAAAGAAAAGATGGATCCCATGCTTTTTGCAATTACCATTTGAATCAGCCTTCATTGCATAAAAGAGAAAGGGGGGAGGAATTTACAATATATACTGTAATATGAGAACAACATTTTACATAGGGGGGCTTTTTTTACATAGCCAGAGAAAATGTGTATTTTTTCAAATTTACTTTAACTACTAACATTTAAAGTATAAATTATTTTAGGAAAAGAAATTTTAAAATAAACATAACACAACTTGTTTATAAGTCAGGAGCTTGTTATTTTTTATATTATAAAGAAAATGAAACTATTTCAAAATAATTTTCCATCTTTTTTTAGGAGCACTAGGTTGGAGAAGCACTAGGTTGGAGACTAGAATAGGTGTCTCACTATGGTCCAGTACGAAAAACCACTCTAACCCCCTACTTTGCAAAACCACTCTCCTTCTACCCAACAGTACAACGAGAACCCACTCTATTCCCCAATTATGCGAAACCACTCTCCTTCAACCCAACAGTACAATAAGAATCCATTCTATTCCCCTACTATGCAAAGCCACTCTCTTTCTACCCACCAGTACAAGAACCCACTCTATCCCCCTACTATGAGAAACCACTCATGTTCTACCCAACAGTACAACGAGAATGTAACCACTCTCCTTCTAATCAACAGTACAACAAGAACCTATTCTATCCCCCAACTATGCGAAACCACTCTTCTTCTACCCAACAGTACAAAAAGAACCCACTCTATTCCAATATTAGGAAAAACCCTTCTATTTCTTCCCAACAGTAGAATGCAAAGCCACTCTTTGCTCAGTTGCTTATGTGAAACCACTCTCCTCCTTACAATAATAAGCCCAAAAAGAATAAGCTCAATAAGAAGCCACAATTCTCTTCTTCCTAATACAATGACGAACCACTTTTCCCCCAATTTATCCAATACAATTAGAAGTCACTCTCCTCCCATCACCCAGTACAATAAGACCCGCTCTATTCCCCTACTATGAGAAACCACTCTTCTTCTACTCAACAGTACAACGAGAAGTCCAGAAAACACTCTATCCCGATAATATGAGAAACCAGTGTCCTTCTACTCAACTGTACAACAAGAACACACTCTATCCCCCTACTATGAGAAACCACTCTCATTCTACCCAACAGTACAACGAGAACACACTCTATCCCCCTACTATGAGAAACCACTGTCCTTCTACCCAACACTACAATGAGAACACACTATATCCCCCTTACTATGAGAAACCACTATCCTTGTACCCAACAGTACAAGAACACACTCTATCCTCCTACTATGAAAACCACTCTCCTTTTTCCGAACAGTACAATGCAAAGCCACTCTTTGCCCAGTACAATTAGAAGCCAAAAGGAAACAACATCTTCAGTACAAATCAGCTACTCTCCCCCCATTCTCCAATGCAATAAGAAGCCACTCATTAACCTTCTTTCTAATACAATGAGGGACCACTCTCTTCCATCCAATACAATGAGAAATCACTCTCCCCCGTTCACCTAGTACAATTAGAAGCATGTCAACCCAAAACCCCAGCACAATGAGAAGCCATGCTCCCTCACCTTCCCAGTACAGTTAAAAGACATCCACTCTCCCCCCACCACCACCAGATGAGAAAAGGTTTCCCCTTTATTTCATTTTCTTTAACATAACTTTCTTTGGAGGAATTGGGCAGGCCCCGATTGGCATCTAACTGTTGCATATGAGACTGCTCTGCTGAGACCTGAGAAGCAAGTCATGCCATATCATGACCTTAAGGTCTGGATGCCTGCTGTCTTGGTAAAAATTTTTGGATCAATTTACTGGACCTGCAATGAAAAACTGTTTTTGCCTGTAAGTTAATCCACAGGCTAAACAATACAGGAGACCTTTACATTTATCATTTGCATTGCAGAAAACTAACACCGCTAACTAGTCAATAAGATGTATTTATGATCAAAAATACATTTATTTTTATATATAAAGAAGGAAATGAAATGTTAAATTTTTTTTTTACTTTATATTGACAGTAATTTAGTCATAATATGAAACCCAAGTTATGAATAAAATCTACATGTCTAAAAAAAGGGTTAAAAGCCTAAACTACTTGGAAAAAGTCAGAACTAGGAACTAGAAGAACAGTAAAAACAACTGGGCAATAGATCCAATAAAGCCTTGCACTCCTGATAACCATACATTGACTTAATATCAGAGTTTCGCTGTATTACAGAAAACTATTGCTCCCATTGTAAAATAAAGAAACCGAATTTATAGAAGCATCCCAACATTATATTTTTTTAACTAGAGGTTTAGATTAACAAACGATGGTACTATTATCTGTCAGTTATCTTAGGGCCCATTTTGTCGGACATCATATTTTGCTTCAAAGGACTTTTCATCTGATCCCAGGTGTATTCATGTGGAAGGAAAAACAAGATAATTTACAATACCTGCAAAGCACTGTATCAACAAATGCATTTGTCATTCTGGAGTCTGGAAGGAATCAGGCTCCAGTGGAAAGGAGATCAAAGTACTAGCTGGTATTTCAGCTCTGATACAATCAGTAGAAATGAAAAGTTGTGGAATCTGATGGTAACTTTCTCATGTTGAAGAAACCAAAAGAGCTAAACAACTGACATGATGGTATTTTAATACAATATACAGACCTGAAAGACAAAAACCTAGGTGCTATATGTTATATAATGTGCAAAGCACCTATGCAACCACATTACCAAACAGTTTGAAATGCAAACTGCTGTGTTCAATGTCTATGCCGATTCTCCTTCCTTGAAGAAACAGGATGTGCCATGAGAAATGCTCTCTTGCACTGTAGGAATACTGTAAATATACATTCTGTTTGTGATTTTCAGCAGGGTTTTCAAAATAGTAAAAGTGGATATGAGAGATGCATCTGGCAAAAAGGTTTCTGCTGTTTTACAGACACGCGATGCAGAGCACAGTTGTCAGAAGTTCTGACATTATCATTCCCATTTTACTAGTAACAAACCCTGGGAATGCACTGTGGAGTACAGGTTGGATATCAAAGACTACCTGCTCGCTAAAAGAACAGTTGAACAGAAGTCATAGAAACAGACGCCAGTTCACATATAAAAACATTTAACAGAGAATTTTAAAATGGTATCTGGAAAACATGCAAACGCCTAGACACTTAATATTATCCTTTATTTCTAGATTATGCGCAGTGCCTAAATTGGGGGAAAAACTTTGCCACGAATTAATGAATGAAAAGGCAGCAAAACAACATTCTGCCCACATGGAAGCAGCACCTGAATGTGCCCATCCATTCTAGTCTATTTGTGAAACCAGCTATCGATAGGGGATGGTGCGGCTGACTGTATGGGGGAACAGTTCATTATAACAGGCAACACCTTGGGTTTATTTTGTACCTGCTCCAGCCACCTGGGAAGGATCTCTGGAGACGAGGCGCTGGCACAGATGTCATCACGTTTATAAAAAAGGCGGCTCCACACAGTCAGCAGCACCCTTTTCTGTTTGCCGCTGACCTGGGAGCATCTCATCCATCCCACCCTGTTCCATGTTATGTTGTATAAAGTCATGGCTGGTGGGTACACCCTTGCTGGATATATTTATGGAGCCATTGGAATTCAAGCTGAGATCTACGGATAAGATGGTTAACAAATAGTATGGGTATCGTACGCAAGGGCGTACAGTGGTGTTAATATGCTATGGGAAATATATTAATTTATTAACACATTTGCTGTGCCTGATTAGGACGCCTCTGCTTCCAGTGAGTGTGTAGGGAAAACGAGTGGATGCAGCCACTTTCGCCCCTAACTGCTGGAATTGGTGACAGGGCTTCCTCATGGTCTTATACTATACATGGCTCTGTGTGAAGTAAATAGATGTTGGAAAAGGATCTTGGAGTTTTGGTAGATAAACTTAAATGTAGCAAGTAGCACCAGGCGGCAACAGTTAAAGCCAGTAAGATAGGTATGGATTCAAGGGAGAAAAATGATATTCTCTCTCTGTATAAAGCATTAGTAAGGCCTCATTTGGAATATGCAGTACAATTTTGGAATCCTGTCTACAAGAAGGACATCTTGAGTCCTTAAGTCCTCCTCCTAAGTGGAGGAGAGGTCCTTAAAAATGACTTTTGGGCCAAGAAACTGGATTGTGTATGTGACCCTTAACCCAGTTACAGGCTAAAGGTAAAATCTTTTACTTAGATGTGCTCTACCGTTTTTCATCGTGTTTGAGGTAATGAATGCGTTGGGGAAAGCAAGGACGTTAATTTCACATAGGAATGCCATAATACCGTTCATACTACTGTGTTTTTATGCGTTGCATTGCATTTTATTGACGTACTGCGTTCTGCAGTTTATTGCAATATCCCACTCAATTAAAGTCAATGAACACACTGGCTTGACTTTAGTAAAGAGAGAGAATATCTGTCATTTCATAATCTAAGGGGCATATTTATAAAAGAGCGAAAAGTAGCGAAATGTTTTCGCATTCGCTTTTCGCATGGGTTTTCGCCAAAAAGACAGTTAACGCAATTTATAAAGGTAGTGTTAACGAATGGCGAAACCGTTTCCGCGAGCTATCGCTAAACCCTTTTCGCCTTACTTCGCAATGGTAATTTTAGCGAAAAGGGAGCGAAAAGGCATAACGCGATTTATAAAAGAGCAAAAGGTGGTTTTTGCGTTAAAAAGAGCGAAAGATTAGCGCTACCCTGAAGGTGGTGAAAAATCATTGTTTGAGCGAAAAGGCATTCTAATGGGTAATATGCCTTGAAAAAGCGAACGCGCATTAGAAGGGCGATCGCGCATTAGAATGAAATATGCCTTGGAAAAGCGACATTAGAAAGGCGAACGCACATTAGAAAGGCGAACGCACATTAGAAAGGCGAACGCGCATTAGAAAGGCGAACGCGCATTAGAAAGGCGACCGCGCATTAGAAAGGGGACCGCGCATTATAATGGAATATGCCTTGGAAAAGCGAACGCGCATTAGAAAGGCGAATGTGCAGTGCAAAAGAAAATTGTATTCCAATTGAGAAATTCTAAGAAGATTGACTAAATAAGACATGGCTGACTTCTTGGTAAATGTGAGGTGGCCATTTTAAACTTGACATCATTTTCTAGTGGGCTTTTCTGGTTTTGAATGGTTTTCGCAATGCAGTCTTCTTAGATGCGTTAAGTTTTCGCTGCGATACTTTTTGCTCTTTATGGCGCCCGTTCGCCTTTTTCAGCCGCGAAGTGTGTTTTTTTCGCTTTTTTATAAATAAGGCGAAACGAAGCCCCAAATGGCGCTATTTTCGCTGCGATGTGCTGCGCTAATTATTTGGCGAAAAAGACAATCCTTTATAAATATGCCCCTAAATGATTTACGCTGTTAAGTCTCCATCTGCCAGTGGAGACATATTTGTAGCAATGATCCATTTGTCTCTCTCTCTAAATATTTGCAATTACACACTGAAGTGAGGGTGCCCAGTGGAAGATTTGTCTCCAGATGAGATAAAATACTTTGCTAATGCTGGTCATACAAAAGGAAACGTAACTCTTAAGGCTCTCATGTAATTCAGACAACTGACTGGCCGGTCTGGTCATTTTGCGATCGAATGTTACACCTATCTAATGTTTTATAAGTGCACGGCTCGCATTACTTATAAAGGTTTTATATACTGTATACAACAAAATTTTATGGGATTGTTGTGTTCCCATACTCCACCTTATAATCTTTTTCACATATTGATTTTTTTTAAATTTTTGTTTCATGGTTAATAACATAATAAATATCACACAAGACATTGACAGGCCTTAACTATTTCACTCATTTTAATCCAAACCATTCGACATAATCAGCATGAATAATGCAAGACAGGTCTAGACATGCTGGACACATTTCTCCCATGAAACCATAGTAAACCCTCTGAACTTATTACAATATATATTATTAGCCAGACTTAAGCCTTGTACACACATCAAATTTCACTGTGCCTTCCAGCCAAGAATCACACGTGTATGGGCACTCGGTTGGTGGTCGTTAGTTGACCCACCTTGGCGGTGTTTTGCTTATAAAACAAAATTCGGCCTCAATTTATGTTTATATCCAAAAAGATGTCAATACAGTTTAAAATATAGAAAAAATCTAAATATTTGAGAAAAAGGGAATTGGGAAGCCACACATGATATTAGGTAGTTCTAATCTCATATTGAAAAGTGTTTACAGCTTCTCTGCAATGTTCAGCCCAGTGGGTGACAAGAACATCGACTAAATTTGACTAATGTATGGCCAGCAAAAGGATGGAATGCTTTTGAATCTATGATACCCTGGAAACGTGCTTCACCCTGCTTAAAGGGGAAGTTCAGTGCAAATACATGTACTTTTCAGAAAAAAGAGCAGTAATTTTTCATCCCAATGACCTTAATCTGCCAATTCAGCATTTTGCCTGTGTATAAATAAATGCAACTGAAATACTGCCTTCCTGTACGCAGGATCCCTAATAGAGACTGTTATGGTCTTGCCCTTGACCCAGCCCCTGGGTTGATTCAGTTGCTCAGTAGAGATCTGAGCATCTTTGACCCATCCAACAGCCAATCAGTAGAAATTACTGTTAGGAACATTCCAAGGATGTGGTGCATCCTGGGAAGAAGAAGGACCGTTAGAACCTGAAATGGCAGCTCCCTAATGTCAACAGCAGGGAACAGCAAAGGGTATGAAATCAAATGATTTTTCAAAATGGAAGAGAATATGTAGAATAACTAGGTATGCATTACACAAAGTAACAATTTAACAAATATTGATAATTTCCACTGAACTGTCCCTATAACTAGCCCAGTACACACAGGTCAATCTTGACGATATTGTTCAGACTGTCAGTATAATGATCAATAGACAGTCCAGAAAAATGCAACAATGACACAATTTTGATGCTATTGATCACATGGCCCATAAAAGACTATTACATTTTCTGACAAATTAGATATAAAGTTCGATTTGGATGAAAATTTTACAAAGATGTGTTGGTCACACTGAGAATTGCGTCTGGATGATCCAGCCAAAATATTGTGTACTGGGCCTAAAAATATGTGACAGATCTCCCCCAAGGGAACAGTCTGCCATTACAAGGAAGTAAAAAGTACTTCAAAAGATAATATGGTTATAATTTTATTCCATTTAACTGGCAGGTGGAAATATACACTGTCCAAAGGTCTAAAATAAATCCTAAGAAATCCTGGTTTACATGATTATAATACTCCTGATGAAGCTATACGAAACAGCAGAAAACTTTGAGTACTGACGAATTTCTCCATCACAGATACAGATGCAATTTATATGATTTTATTTGCTCTAAAATTGTCTCGTTTTTTTGCACTAAATAAATACACCTTCACACATTTATACCAGGAATGGGTTTTTTGAGTTTTTCTGGATGTCCGAATCCCAGATTGTGGTGTAAGTGCTTTATTATTGAATTTTAATACATGCTTTTTACTATTGATGTGTCACAATTTTAACCTGATATTGAACACCTTTTAATACTATATTTTTAATATTTTATCTATCACATTAAGGGATGCAGTGCACATACACACATAACCCAAGATGTTAAATTTAACACTTTTTGCGTGAACTATTCCTTTAACGTTTCCTAACATTTTAACTGGTTTTAACACATAGGGGCATATTTTTAAAAAAACGGTATTAGTGCTAAAAAAAGTACAGTATCGCCGTGAAGGGACTTAAAATCCCTTCCCGACGCCTCTGCTAAGGGGGCGGGGCATACGCCCACCCCGCCCTCGACGGCGCTTTATAAATAGAAGCGGCAGTAACAGGTAAGTATCGGCGCGAAGGGTTAACGCCTCGTTAACTTTTCGCGCCCGTTATTGGACATTAATAAACCGCGTTAAACGCGATTTATGCGGAAATGTCAGGGAAAACGGCCGCAAAAACTTAACGAAGCTTTATAAATATGCCCCATACTGTACATTCAGCTGTTTAAAAACAGCTGATTGCAGAGACTCTGGTACGAGGATTGCGGGCCTTCTTACCCCACAAGCCCCCCCCCCCTCCGCCATCGCAGGTCCAGTAGTAACACCACTGCTTACAGTTGTTTCCAAACAGGAGGGTGGGGCTAAGCCTTTCCATTTGGGCTATTCCATTTAAAATAAGGGTAGCAGCTCAGTAAATAATTTTACAACTTTATATAGTTTTTGTTGTAACTAATATTTCTCACCAATAAACTTTATATACACTTATTTATACTTATATACATGCCAATACTAAAACATATTATACATAAATATACACCTATCCTATAACTGATAATATATAATCCCCATCTCTCTAGTCTGCTCCCTTATGAACAGCAATGTATTGCAGATGTACAACCTTTAATTATGCTGCCTCATGGACATGGTGGCCATATAAAGGTCTGTATGCCAGAAATATCCACTGTTCTATGTATGGGCAACATGTGAACTTTCAATGAACATATATTTTAATAATGCCATATACATGATTATTATACTTATACCATATACCAAGGAACAAGCCCAGTATGGCCCTGTGATTGGCTGATGGATTTAAATCTGGTGTAGTATTTTGCAGGTAGCATCATTCCATAGATTAACTGCATAATTAAACCCAGTGAGTGTCATAATTCAAAACCCACGTAAGAGAACTAATTATATATGGTACTAGAGAGGAAGAATGATATTCTCTGCTTCAATGGCTTAGTAGTTTTTACTACAAAAAATGAGTTTTCTGAGGCTGTTGATAGTTCACAGAAATATGAATATACTTCTCATTCATAAATTTAAATGATTCCAGTCAATGATAGGTCAGATTACTAGTAAGATTATAAAAAAAACAGGAGAAATCTTGAGGATAATTTTTACCTAAACTGTCACACTAAAAAACTTTATTTTGTGTTACTAATGATGCAGAAATTAACCTATATGAACTAACAGAGCTAGAATACATTGCACTGAATTATCTTCTACAGAAAAAGAATAACGAATCCCCCTCTTGTACTTGGCAGGTTAGAAGCTGAATTCAGTATCAAAGATGTGAAGTGTCATGTTAAAAATAGATTCTGTAAGTCAGTTGGCCACCTACAACTTCTAATTACTGAGGCATAGCCATCTTGCTTATATAACTAAAAGGAAAATAAGTGACAGCTTCCAGAGGTGGAAACCTTGACTAACTTTTACAAGTTCTCTAATTAAAGGGTAGAATATAACTACCTACAAAGGCCTAGCCTCTGGTAAATCCACCTAAAGGTTCCTAGATGCTCTACTTTTAGATATAATGATTGCCTATACCAGAAATAGAGTGCAAACACAAAAGCGAATCAGCCTAAGACTAGGGTTTACTTGAAGTAGTATTTGGTCCAGTGGAAGCAGTTGACACACATGTCAGTCATGGTGTATTCATTATATTAAGGGTACAAACTAATAATTGAAAAATAATATTTTTTTTTAATAATAGAAGATGGATATTTAAACCTTATCTGCTATAACTGTTTTAAACATCCCTTTCAGTGTAGAGATCAGGATATAAAGAAAACTAACCGCTCTATTTCATTTTCACAAAATATCAGATAAGCAATTTTAATTTTGTGAAACTGTGCTGAGGAAGCTCTTCTGGATTCTCTATCAGAACTAGTAGATATCAACTTAAAGACTTGTTAGTAAAATAAAAACGGGAGAATTGTCCCAGCATGAGCTAGTATTTCATAGCAAATAAAACGTGTATTTCTTGCAACCGGCAATATTGATAGGCTAGGTAAGTTCTACAAACAAAAGACAAAACACAGCCTATCACAGTGAGCCATCCTGTTATATTAGCAGTGATGTAGGATCATGTCAGTCTATGGCTACTTGTCAAAATTCCTTACATCCAGAACCTAAAAGGGCCTTCAATATAAATCAGTTTAAATGTCATAAACAGACATACAATGTATACCTTTACCAACTCTACCTCTTTTACTGTTATATGCACTATGCTTGTGAAGGTTCTCATTCATCCAGGTCATGGTATATCTGATGTATTCAATTAGATCAACTGGACTTGAAATGTAGTTCTTGAAGACGGTTTCGCTAGTCTCCGACTGGCTTTCTCAATTCTGAAAGCCATTCGGATGACTAGCGAAACGTCTTCAAGAACTACATTTCAAGTCCAGTTGATCTAATTGAATACATCAGATATGTTATATGCACTATTTGGAAAAAAGATACATATGCATTTTATTTATGGCTTACTGCTGTGAATTATTGGTAGCTGTGTATCTTTAGCACCTTTGTAATCAAAGGTGTGTTATTCTTATATACATGTTACTAATATATAATGTTTTTCTGTCTTTCAATGTCACATAACATATAGGCAACCAAGAATCATATGCTAATTCCAAAGACATCATGATTTATTCATACAAAGTTCTCATTTATATAATCTATTTTCAGTTGACATATGTGATCTGATCTTGACACGCCTTCTAACAGCCATGTCCTGTATGTTTTCCTCCAAAATAAGTAATGGTTTCTGTATTGTAATAGATTGATTATTATTTCCTTTCATTAAGTCTGCTTTAGTGGCAGATGTATATGTCTGTTTTCTATCCCAATTTGGATTTTGGATGAAAAGTTTAAATACTGTTCCTGCAGCTTCCTGGCGATGTGCAAGAAAAAAGCAATTTCAGCTGTACTGATGCAGCTCAAAATTGTCTGTATGTCTAATATCATCATTAAAAAAGTAGTGGAGAAACATTTATCTAGATAAAAGACCACAAGCAGTTAACCTGCACAGTAGAGGCAGCGCAACCAGGCAACAGGATAATGACCTCTACCCAAATGTGGAAGGCATCAATTTAATTCTATGACAGCTAGACAAAAGACAGTGGCAGCTCCACAGGAAAACATTAGCAATGATAACTCAGTCTACAGTATGTGAACGGAATGAATTAGCATAGCGCACAATGGAGAGTGTCATACTGATCTCCAGTAGGGACTTTAGCAGCTCTCTGTGTCACTCTGCACGTGCAGGTGTAAAATATTTATCATATGTTTTATTTTTATGAATCAATTATGCACAAATGTGGTGTAAAATGCATATTCAGGACCTTAACTCTATTTGCTAAAGAAAGGTTCAAATTGAGAAATATAAATATAGTAACAGACTTTGAAATGATATTGATTTAACTCCGAAGGGGACAAAGTGGTCTTGTTTGGGCAGATCAATTGTGAAAGAACAGATGGAATACTTATAAATAGGTACAATAAATATTAAAATCAGTGTCAAGGTAAACTGAAATGTGTATTTCATACCCAAATGAAACTGGTACATAAAAAAACTTTAAAATGATTTCTAGTTGTAATTATGGATATAGTTTTATAGTTTAGTGTTATAGTACAGAGTTGGATGTCCGAATTGCCAGACTGGTTGTAAGCAGGCTAATTGAATACCTTTCATGTACTTTATAGGGTGAAAACTATTCTACATCTCTTTTTGGCTAGAAAGGTGAATTGTGCCTTGTAGAGCACATCTAACTAATATATGTTATCATTAACCTGTTACTGTGTAAAGGTGCCCATACGTTATCTCTTATCTTCTGACATTCCCACAGCGTTCTGGACAACCATCAAACCTCATAACTTTATGTTACAGATGTAATATAGCACTGGAGGTTGGAAAGAGACATGCGCCTGCCTAGTCTAACTTTTTAGCCTACTCATAAGCCGTATCTAACAGTTGATCCAGTGATCTTTATTTTAAAGATCAATGGATTTTCTAAGATCACTATTCCCTAATATTTCCATTTCTTTCATCTTTATAATGAGCTCAGGGTTATTAGATATAACCAGATCCAACAAACATTCTTTTAGTAACATCTTCTACAATCTGTGACAGAAAATGCTCAAATAGCAAATTTGGTAACTAAATACCTTTAGAGGGGTTGGCAGTTCCCTTAAATAAATTAAACTCCAATAAATGTCATGAAACTGAAACCCCCCCATAACTAAAAAATGCCCCAAACTTGCAGCCTTTGCCAACTTCATATGGAGAATATCCACCCATTAACTAGCATCTGTTGGCATGTAACAGACACCTACAATTAATTTACCCACCATTGCTTTCTGTGCACAACTCCACCAATATTGCTTCAGCTTTATCATTTATGACCCAAATTATTTCATCTTTTAAATTTGTTTAAAGTTTTATTCAACATAAATATATACCTGACAGTCATAAAATGTTATCTGTCGGGGGAACAACGCTGGTAAGAGCCACTGGCTGTGGCTTCATACATTCAGCCGTCATTGTTTCAAACGCCAATTGGCTTTAATTTCAATGTGACCTATGGCTAGCTTAAGTTACTATATCGGATTAACTAAATACTACAATATTACAAAAAAATTAATCTCCAGGGTCCATAATGAATTTCAGACTTTTATATTGTATTATAAAGTTTTTCTCCTTAAACCAAATCTCTTCTATAACAACTAATGATTGCCATTCACCTTGCAATCTTTGACAAATCCCTTCAGATCTTAAAAAAATTCTGTCTACAGTGCCTGCTCCCTGTGAGCCAATTCACTTAACCTGTGTATGGATGCCTGGCCAACTAATACAGAATATACTAGTCTGGTTAACGTAGTGTATTCGGTTGACACCATATATTGGGCACATATGCCATGGCTGTTGCATGTGTATGGGGGTTTTAAACAAAGTGTGATGTTATTAGCAATTATCAAAAATGAATTTTATTTTGTTAATACCAAACCTACAGCAAACCAAAACATCTAACAGACAGCACTAGCTACATATGTGTTGGAGACCTGCATTCCCTATTAAATAAGAACAGGAAAAACCAGAGTGTAGGTGGAAGGAAAATTAGAAGTGCTTCAAATTGTTGTTTATCAGCATTATATCTGTCAGCTCAATATTAACTTTAATAGTGTTCTAACAGGGCAAGCCATATTTAAATCTAATAAAGCCCTAGGCAAAAATGTTAGGAAATTTAACAACTAAAAAAAAGAAAGTAGCAGCTCTGTAAAATGACAGAATAATGCTCAGTAAACCAGTATTATGTAATGTGCTAAGTACTAATATGGGTTTCTGCTACATGTCCCTACTCAGAGGCAAATGGAAAGGAAGAAAAAGGCATTTAAAACCTTTAAGGCCGAGGGAATGGAAAGGGCCTTTAGGGATTATAAAAACTGTAACAAGGAGTGTAAGAAAGCAATCAAACTAGCTAAAATTAATAATGAAGTTAGGATAGCTGAACAAAGCATCACTAAGCCTAAACATTTTTTAAAGTATATTAATAGTAAGAAGATGAGGACTGAGAATGTGGCACCATTAATTAATGGGGATAAGTTAGTTACTGAGGATGGCGATAAAGCAGATGTCTTGAATAATTTTTTCCCCTCTATATACACTATAGAAGATCCAAGTACAGATATCATAGAGTATAGTAGCAATAATGGTATAAAAGATTCAAGTGCACTTTGGTTAACCGAGGATATGGTACAGAAAGAACTAAATAAGGTTAATATTAATAAATCTCCTGGACCAGATAAAATACATCCTCGGGTACTTAGGGAGCTAAGTTCAGTTTTATCTAGGCCATTGTTTCTTATTTTTGCTGATTCCCTCATGTCCGGTGGTGTGCCTCTGGATTGGAAAAAGGCTGATGTTATTCCAATATTCAAAAAGGGTAGTCATTCACAGCCGGGTAATTACAGGCCTGTAAGTTTAACTTCAGTGGTGGGGAAGATCCTGGAAAGTTTAATAAAGGAACATGTTCTAGATTATGTTTCAAGGACTAACATTATAAGTAGTAATCAGCATGGATTTAGGAGGAATAGATCTTGTCAAACTACCTTGCTAGGCTTTTATGAGGAAGTAAGTAGAAATTTAGACTCTGGCATAGCAGTAGATGTAGTTTACTTGGATTTTGCAAAGGCTTTTGATACAGTCCCCCATAGGCGACTAATGTATAAGCTAAGGTCTGTTGGTCTGGGGAGTCACATTTGTACATGGATAGAAGTTGCAAGTTACTGGTATTGATACATAAAGTAGAGTTGATCCAGGGAAATTTCCGATTGCCACTTGGAGTCAGGAAGGAATTTTTTCCCCCTTCATAAATCTGGTGGGGTTTTTTGCCTTCCTCTGGATCAACAGTTAGGCAGGAAATGAGGATATTGCTAGATGGGTTGAACTGGATGGACGTATGTCTTTATTCAACCTCAAATACTATACTATACATTACCGTGTTGGTTGAGAAGTATATAACTTTGTTCATCAGAGCAAACGTTTATACTGTAAACGTTTTCTGTCTGTTGCATTGACTTAAAAAATACATTTTTATTACAGTAAACTGTAAGAATAAAGTGATTGAAGTGGATCTTTATTTAACGGTAAGACAATGAAGATTCTTGATTGCAAATGAGCACAATGTTTAGTCAGTTCCTGGCTCCTTTTAAGCTTGATATTCCTCGCTTGTAATCGTTTTTCATTAAAGGAGAAAAAAAAGTTGTAATTAAAAAACATCTGCCTCCCAAAATTTTCAGTTAACAATTTGGTCAGTGCCGCCACCTAGCTGCATTAAAATTGGTACAAGATGTGATGTCACAGAATTTCCAAATATGTAGGAGGGATGTAGGAAAGTGTTTCTTTGGAAATTATTATGACCTGATGAAGAGGATAGATCCCTCGAAAATAAACTTTTAGTCCATAAAAAGTATCACAGTACTTATAACTGGTAATAAAATAAGGTTCCCAGTATCAGTTATATTTCATGTCTTTAAGGGCTTACTAAAGTTCAGACCCTCTACTGCTTTACCTTATGTTGTACCCAGAAAGATCTAAAATGCTAGGTACTTTGCATTCAGAAGCCGCCATCTTAGCTGCAAGGCGCTGCTGATCGCACAGGATAATCCTTTAATGGCCAAAATAGCATTTCTACACTTAGAAATACACCTAGAGAAGTGATGTTTTATTTTACATGTTTTTATCTTACTGCATATATTACTATATGTTCCCAAGTTTTTGGAATAAAGGTGGTGTTTTACTGTAAGAGAGTGCTTTATGTTTGGGGTATCTTTTAGTCTCTTAATTGGTTCTATGTTCTTTACCTAGTATTGCCCCTCCCCAGTTGCGGCTCCAGCTCCAGAGTTTTGGGGGTGCACAACACGGGCACAAAGGTTAACAAACTGGGCACATGAAAAAAATACCAATAATATATGTTTAAATAGTAGGTGTGGCTTGTGGACAAGACTGGCTAATTAACTGGAGGGCTGAAAACAATGGCTAATGAACAGGAGGGCTTACTAACAATGGCTAATGAACTGGAGGGCTGACTAACAATGGTTAATAAACCATTGTTAGTCAGTTTAAAGGTCATGTCCACCCCCAAAACTATAATTTCCCCCACTACTGGCCCCACTCTGTAGTGCATAAAAATCCTTACTTTACATCCCTGCTCCAAATTGTTCTCCTGCAATGTTCCCCCAAAGTCAAAAAAACTGGCCACCAGGAGCCTAGCAGAGTGCATATAGGACTCTGCCTCCTGTCTCCCATCCGGGAGAATTTTGCCACTGTGCCCTCCCCTCCTCCCTCTCCTTCCCTCCCATTTTGGTCTCCCTCCCCCTACCACAAATCCCTTTTAATATGTTGTAGTGCTAGCACCCCCAGCCCCAACCAAATTAATATTCTTTACTTCCCTTCACTCCACCATTCTGCATTGCCAGCAACCACGTCTATCAGCCAATCACAGGCGTGGCTGCCGGTCCGGCCCCCTGCTTGCAGTTCCATGCAAGCAGAAGGCCGGGCAGTGCGGCGGACGATATAGGAAAGGTAAGTAAAGATCAGGGGAGTTTCTGTCAATTATAATAATGCGGTTGGGGCTGGGGGGAGGAAGCCCTACAACATATACATTTTTTTAAGAAGGGTGGACATGCCCTTTAAACATTGGCTGGATGTCTGACACTTGCTGGAGGGCTGGTTTAAAAATGTCTGGAGGGCTGGTTTAAATACTGACTTAAGGGATGGTTTAAACACTGTCTGGAGAGCTGGTTTAACAATAACTGGAAGGCTACAATAAGGAACAATAACTGGCCTGTGGAAGGCATGATAGCTGGCATGATAGCTGGCCCACTGGTTAAATTTTGTTAAATCCCCCATACAGTGTTTCCTTAAAAGTACTGCCCAGACTGCCAGAGAATGTATTAAAATAAAAATCTAAACTTCTGAGCTGCTTCAATTACTCTGACAGTCTGGGCAGGAATTTGAAGGAAGCAGAGAGCAGAAAAAATGTATGGGGTCTCAGAGAATACAGAATAGCAGAATAGCTCTCCCCACCCCCTTGACAGCACATACATTTCAACAGACACAGATCACCAAGTCAGTGTGTCTCCTAAACCTACTGACCATCCATCTATAAATTGTTTATATCAGCAGCCCCAGTCCAGTCTCCTGTCAGCCATGCAGGATCAGCTCACTGACTCAGCAGAGGAGTGGGAGGTTCCATCCTGTCCCATGCGGTGCCCATGTACTCCACTAACTTCCTATAAACTGGGATGTGTCAGGTCTTATTAATTTAAAAAAAAATTTAAAAAAACGTAACTTCTGTTGTTTTAAAAAAAAAACTTTATTCAGAACTGACACTGCCCAACCAGAAACAATGTCTCGATCTATAGATGCTGAGTATAGACAATACACTTCAAAAAGAAGGCACCAAAGTCATTTAAACAGCTTGCTCTGCAGCCCTATATTCTCACTCTAACATAATACTTTATTTGTGAAAGTTGATCTGACTAAATAATAGCCATGGTCTGTATTAGCCAACTACCAAGCGTGAAATCATTGCAGCGTTATAACTGGCTTCCAGAGTCAATCATCCTGGCTAACTGTAAAGCTCTGAAACAACTGGACAGCAGATTCAATAAACAAAATTCTCAATATATTTTACACCAGAAACTTTTTTAATATTTGGTAAGTGGTTAAAAAAATTTATTTATTCAAAATAAAAGGATGACTAAAAACAATTAAAGCAATATATATAAATCCATGGGCCTTTTACTTGTGCAAAGAGAAAATACTAATTTAATCATAATATTAAAATGATTTATAAAGGAACACCCTGATCTGAAATAACAAACTGTACAAAAAGTCACCACATTTTTTTTATGTATTAAATAGTTTAGCTTTTAAACTATGTATTAAAACAATATCGGCTAGTTTCTACATTTTATAATCATCACAAGCCTTTAGGGTCTTGTCTCTTTTTCTTCTAGAATAGATCAATTAACCAAAAATAAGATAAAAAGTTTTATACATACCTCATATTTTTTAGTCTGGGAGGGGATAACATTCAAAACAGGGATCCATGCAATTCATAAGCCAGCTCCAAATCATAAAACACTGATTGATATCTAAACTTAATACTAAGATTGGAGGATGGGTATAATATTTTACTTATCCTGTGTAATAATTCTTATCCTATGCCACAGAAAGAGAAACTTGTTGAAATGAAATAACTTAAATATCCCTTTAAATATATCACTTGGGTAAAGAGACAAGGTTTGCCTGGTAACCCATCTATGAGCTTGTCATGTATTTTATAACAAAGCAAACATGAAACTATTATATTTTATCACAATCATATATTAATCTTAGACAGCTTAGTAGCCAGTGCTTGCATCACATATAGGGTGAGTTTAAAGGGGCAGTACAGTGGGAAATATCATTATTTGTTAAATTCTTTGTTTATATTATACATGCCTAGTCAGTCTACATATTCTCTTCTATTTTGAAAAATCCCTTTGCTGTGGTCAGTAGTGAGCTGCTATTTCAGGTTCCCCTTCATGCCAGGATGTACCACTTCCTTGAAATGTTCAAAAAGTTAGGTACACACAGTAACGATAAAGCCCCGATACCATTGGGTCCGACGGTGTTGGAGCTTTATTGCTACTGTGTGTGTGTAGCAGCTTTCCCAAACGAGCACACAGCCACTGAATGTTCGGGTCAGCCGAGGGGTTGTTCGGGAAAGACTGTATAAATTTCCCTTGGCCGCGGTAGACTCCCTATAGAGAAAGTTAGTCGTGGTCAAGGGAAACACACAGTCAAAAGAAACACACATTACCGAACGTCCTCTCGAAGCTGTGCAGATCCTGGCTGTCATCTTTCATAAGTCTGTACTGTGTATACCCAGCTTTACAGTAATTAAGCATGGATCAACCATGCTTAGATCTCTACTGAGATATTGAATCAACCCAGAGACAAAGCGAAGGTTGAGCCCATAAAGGACACTATTAGGGGTCCTGCAAAAAAGAAGATGTTTATTTATACACAGACAAAATGCTTGACGGGCAGATAAGATATTTGGAATGGGAATATACTGCCTTTTTTCTTAAAAGCATATGTATTTTCGATAAACTTCCCCTTTAAAGGAGGTGGGTTATTAAGACCAGTATGTTAAAATGGAATTAGTGGTGTTGTTAACAGCTATTCAAATAAAATATATCAATTCATTTCAGAATCAACTTTTCTCAAGGCCTTTTGGCGGCTATCCTTGTTTAGGATTGATAATCATGCTACATGGAAGAGCAATCGCTTTCATTCTGCATTCCTGATTAATTATAATGACAAACTCCCCAAAAAAGTTCAATATTTAGCAACATACTTTAGTGTAAAGAAAAAAGGTTTTGAATGGTTCACACTAACAATAAAACTACAATGAGATAAAAACATTCCCAGAGAATGTTGTTCATTATATCTCAAGAACTTCAACGCATACCCAAAATTTCCAATCGCTTTGATTGGTGAACCACAGAAGAAGTGAATTATTTGGCTTTCACTAAGCAATCAAGTACATTCATTCTCACCACAATTGAGAAGCAGTTTTAATTAAACCTTATCAAAAGATGAATACGCATAAAAAACCCTCAATACCCATTCCACAAGCGCCTGTTTTCATCTGTTTATTGTTAGCCTTGCGTGTTCTGCAATAATTAACCACTGCTGAAGGAATGCTAGAGCTGTGTTAATGTTGGTTAAGATTTAATTAGTTCAATTATCTAGAGAGTTTAACACTTTTTCTAATACTAATTTATCTCTGGTCAGAAGCTTAAACAGATTATTTAGAACGCACCTTGTTTCTTCTGCTCTTTTTTGCTATATTGTTGGTTCACTGTTGATGGTTAGTCACATTACGAACAATTACTACTACAATCCAATCACATTTTATACACTGCACTTCTACACACACAGCGTGTTCACCAAATAATTTTGAGCTTATTATGTAGTGATTACAAGAGGAAAACTCCCAGAGGCAACACATAATAACAGAAGTGGTTAGAATGACTGGGGACCAGGGCAATAAGTAAGGATGCCTAATGGAGAAATATACTGGAAAATTATAATCAGGAAGATGAAAAGGGAGAGAGTTGGGAATATGAGGAAAGGCGATAAGGAATGATAAAAGGGAATGTCAGGGGGATGAAGAATGAAATCATGAAGGAGGGAAATTACAAATGGGTATTAGGAAGGGAAATGATACAAAAACGGAGTAGGAATGAGGGATAATAGAGATATAAGGTTAGGCGAGGTAGAAGGGTGTGAGAGAGAAAAGGAATCAAAATTAAAACCAGTCATGCAAAAAAGCTATTTTTTTTAACTGTGTGGATATTATATATTGGAAGACAGATTACCGTAGTTGCAAGGATGATGATCCTGAAATTAAAATTTTTTTACCTATTGTTACGAAGGAAACCAATAGAAATCACGGCGCAATGTCTCAGCCAATCACTGTGCACTGAAAAGGCACGGAAGACAAGCTGAAGGCAGCCGTGGGAACGAAGGCTGGTAAGTATAATTAGAAGTTTAGACCAGGGCTTCTGAAAGGGTGTTCTGGGGTACACTGGTGTGTCTCAGAATTTTGGTAGTGGAAATATTTTCACCAGTATAACTTACTTTTTGTTATTTTGTACTCAATATATATTTTCATAAAATTTCAACATACAGTAGTCAATGTAGAGTAACTTTACACTATGTTGATTTGAATACAATCTTCGCTTTAAAGTGCATAAAATATGGGTAATTCTAACTTTAAGTCCAACATTAAAGGATATGTACACTGTAAAAAAAAACTTTAGGTGAGTGGAAAGTTGTGGCCATGCACTACTAACTAAAGGGGAAAAATAATCCAACTTTCCCTTTCTATATAATTGTTTTTACTGTATTGAGGATTAATGTTTGCACTTTCCAGTTCTGACAAGGTGCAGGACCCACCCTCTTAAGGGGTATATAAGTTTCTATTTTTAATCTTTGCTAAATGTCTCTGCCCATACTTAAATATCTTACATAATGATGTCTTATAATGTCCCATACATTACAGAAAGTCCCCAAATTGATGCTGTGCAACTATAACAAGATATAAATTTACTAATTTAAATAAATGTCCATAGTATAAAACAGTACAGGCAACCAAGTGTATTCATAATAAATGTAGCCAAAGTCGCGCAAACAAAATATTAATAAAGCCAGTCCCTTTAAACAAGTCCAAATGTCTCTGTCAATACGTAAATTTCTTAAGTGATAGTGTTATATAATTTCCTCATATATTTCAAAACATGCATAATGAGGTTGTTAAAGGGCATGTCCACCCCCAAAACTATAATTTAACCCACTACTGGCCCCACTCTGTAGTGCAATAAAATCCTTACCTTACATCCCAGCTCCAAATGGCTGCCCTGCTATGTCCCTCCAAAGTCCCAAAAACTGTCCACCAGGAGCCTAGCAGAGTCCATATAGGACTCTGCCTCCTGTCTCTCCTCTGGGAGAATTTGCATATGCCCAGTGCAGCCCCCCCCCCCCTTCTCCCTCCCGTTTTGGTCTCTCTCCCCCTAGTGTAATTCCCCTTTGGGGTACTGTAGGTCTCCCTCCCCTAGCCCCAAATGCCATATTATTATGTCAAGAAACTCCCCCGATCTTTACTTACCTTCCCTCTCTCCTCTGGCGTTCTGAACTGCCGGCAGCCACGTCCGTGATTGGCTGCCTCTCAGCCAATCACGGACGCGGCTGCAGGTCTGGCCCCCCTGCTTGCAGTTCCATGCAAGGAGAAGGCCGGGCAGTGCGGCGGAGGATAGAGGGAAGGTAAGTAAAGATCGGGGGAGTTTCTTGACATACTTATATGGCGTTTGGGGCTGGGGGAGGGAGATCTACAATATCCTAAAAGTTGGGGAAAGGGGTGGACATGCCCTTTAAGGAACTATAACAGGATTCAGTAATACAAACACATAACTAGCTCCAGGGCCTTTATACTGCCCATACTCATGACATTTCTCATGACATCCAAACATACACACACATAATTCCCTCTGTGCACTCATAGGCCCACTTTTGCTAGTATATATAATATATATATATATATATATATATGTGTGTATATATATATATATATATATATATATAAAAGCATAGAGGTCCACCGCACTCCGTTACAAATTCAGCTGCCTGGGTGCTGTGGGGCAGGTTTATAAATACATCGATACAAATTCCGAGCACCCTCTGAGCACGTCCTCAGGGTACCCTGAGGATGGCCCTGCTATGTCGGGTTGAAAAGCGTAGGCCACAGACCACTTTTGTTGTGAATAAATTGTTGGATATCAAGTCCTTGGATATATATATATATTATATATATATAATATATATATATAATATTATAGATAATGCCCTGCAAGGCATTAAGTAGACATCATCATAGGGTGACACTGATATATATGTATATATTATAGATAATGCCCTGCAAGGCATTAAGTAGACATCATCATAGGGTGACACTGGCTGGGGAAAAAAGCAGTGTATTCACTTTAAAGAGTAAAATATTATACACATATAAAGGTAGCATTTACTACACTGTGATTTTTTTCTATCTTTAACAGAAAATGAATTGGCAGTAACCACTTGCCCATAAATTATATGGTAAATTTTTGTTCTTGAAACCTGTGCTATTTTTTTTTTTGCTTGCCTTATTGGCGCTCTGAGACTTTGATTTCAACCCCTATTGAGATCCACCATTATTCAAACAGACATTAAAGCAGTTTGTTTAGAAAGAAAATGTGTTTTGCTTCAAAGAAAAGCTGTTCCAAATTCATTACAAGTTTACCAAAAAGTGTCCCTTTTGTTATGTTAATCTTTTTGAGTAGCACTATAGATCTTGTACTGAGAGAATGCTGCAAGCAGATAGAAATTCTTGAGTGAATGTAGAAAAGAAGTTGACAATCTATGGTTTATGTCTATAGACAATGTTTATTTGATACTTGGCTTTCTCTGAAATATCTTTAAAAATTCAGTTCCACGTTTGGGAATATAATAAAATACCTGGTATATCTTTGTGATTGATTTCATTCTTAGTAAAATGCTAATAAATATAACTTTTTAAGTCCTAAATCAAAAACATTAAAACAAGATTCAGCCAATATGTTTTAGATGGTCCTAGCACATTTATAAATTATTAGTATCGCTATTAAACAAGTTTGGATTGTACAAACATGAACCTGACCTACACTAGTTTTACTTTCTGGCCAGAATAAAATTTGCTTTCCTGAAAGCAGATTTCTCCATTGTTGATAAATATGCAAATTTCCCCTCTTCTGAAAAAGCTCTGAGCCAGCCAGCTATCTTTTCATCGGTCTCCTGCAATCAAAAAGACCTTCCCACAAGCTGACAGGGACCAGCCCCCCCATTCAATATTCTTCACAGCACTGACACTTGGATCTCAGGGTCCTTCTTTTTTACTAAAAAGAACTCATTTAGTCATAATTAACCACTTGTGCATATTCTCAAAGGTATGGTAATTGTGCTAAAAGGCAACAACTAAACCATTCATTCTGGTTCTTTTTAAACATTTTTATCCTATGTCTTCACAGTAGTCATACTTTTACTCTTGCTTGCCTCTTCCTTGGTAACCTTCGAGCAAAGACATGGAAGACAAGGATCATGAAAGACAACGATGAAATGAATCTTATGGGCATTCAGAAGGCAACAATTCTTTTTTTTGCCTTACGTAGAAATGGAATTTATGTTAATGAAAATATTTCCTGTATTCCCCTTGAGGCCGCATGCTTGACCTATTAGTAATTGTTTTATAAAACTTTTTTCTCCAGCAGTGATCTGCATTACATTCTTAGAGCTGTTGTTAAGCTTTAACTTCCTCATGGTGTCCAAAATATAGACTGGTATCCATGGTATCAAGTAACTTTTTAGTTTCAAGGAATCAACCATTATTGTTGTTTTTAACGTAGACACTACATTAAACTAGAAGTTCTAAAACCAAAGCTCCTCTAGCTACTATTGAACTAATGTACACCTCATAGACTTGTCATCCAAATGAGACATGTAGTAGGGAACAACAGCTGTAAGGCAGGATATTGGGTGTCCCTCCTGCAAAGGCTGAGATTTTTAAAACTAGATTATAGAGTTGTTCCCCACTGGTAATAACATACTGTATGTTCTCGCCTTCTGTAACCTTGCTATTTTTAAGTATTTTTTCCCTGCTTCCAAATGCAGAGCTTCTAAACATTTTATGCTCCAGACTATGTAAAAAAAAAAAAACTCCTTGGAAAGCCAACATAATACTTAAGGCGTCAACAACCACCCCTCTTCCGGATGCTTAGAATGAAAACATGAAAAAATCCGCACTGATTAGCAAAGTTGTATCTGTTGTATTCAAGCCCTTGGGCAGCCATGATCTCCAGACTAACAAAATGTTTTTGCTTTGACAGTGCATACATGCGGCGAATAAATGTTGGGGGTTTGTGTTGTTGTTGTCTGACCAAAACCCTGAAGCATTTATACATGCTAAATCTCTCTCTCACTCCAGAATTCAGTTATCCATATAAATACTAATATTTCACCTAACTAACGTTTTTTCATTTCAGTTTATTCAGTAAAGCTCACTGAGGAACCATGAAACCCTTTTTAAAATGATTTCTGTTTCCCTATACAAAACACACACACACATACAGTATATACATACATAATGACTATACATAATGATAATAATGTTAAAGGGCTGTCGCTTTTATCTATAAAATCTGTTGACAAACTGGCGTAGCTAGACTCCCTGCCTAAATAGTTGCCATAATACTCTTAACTTCCCCCAAAACCTTCTCTAATAGACTGTATACACACGGACAGATATTTCATTCAACACACCTATTATCGCTTAAATGATTGGTAGTCTGTTGTGATTGGAATGTTAACGACTGATCAATCCTGTGATCTATGGAAGACTGCAGGATCGACTAAAATTTACCAACAGCCTAAAGAGTCCATTGGTTGCATTGGTAATTATGATCAACCAAATTATCAGTTGTTGCAGTTCAATATATTGACCTATGTGTACACAACCTTAGCCTCAGTCATGTGTAATAATACCTAAAGAAAAAGCAGAGTGCCTTAGCAGTAAAGCAAAGGTGGACTTGTACAGACAGCAGAAAGTTTACAAAAGATTTGCAAATCACAACAGAATATTCTAAAACCAGCTTTCCCATAATTTATTCCAGTATCAATGTGAATATTAATTGCTATGTTAAAGGAGAACGAAAGACTAATAATAATGTTCAGTTGTTTAATTAGGGCCTTATTCGATTTTAAATTAAATACCTTAAAACCATTCCAATTATTGATGCTTCTTTTTGTCCTGTTTCCCACAGCCCTTTGTTGGTAGTGATATAAGCCCCATTCACAATGGGGATTTTGCCAAAAAGATTTGGCTCACAGGGAGGTAAAACCAGAAGCAAAAAGGAAGGCTTGGGAAGAAAATGAGGAGCAGCACCAAAAATAACATCAATGTTTAGACTGCTAATAACATTTTGAAGATTAAAAATATAGCAGTTCAGATCTTTATTACACGGAGAAGCACCTGAATGTAATTTATATTTAGACTTTCATATCCCTTTAAGAACTTGTAAAAATAATAATTTTCAGATAGTGCCTCTCTTCTACCCATAGTGCTCAGCTGCATGGCATCATTCCGATTTACTAGGTCCGGAAACTGACTTCAGAAGGATATTTGAAAGGAAATTAAGTGTACGATCCACAATCAACTTATGGCTTACTTAAGTACAAGTATTTTAAAATTCATTATATTATGTAAGTAATACCCAGTAATGGGGAATAAACTCAAAACGAGTTTTTAGCGTTGTCTTTTTTGCAAGTAAATTGATACTTTGTCCAAAAATTACATTTCTTCATATATGCCAGTACAGATTCAAGTGTTAGCACAAATTATTATGCTCCAATTGATGCATCACAATTGTTAGTGTGAATACTGAGCTAATCTCCAATTGAGATGGACAAAACTGCAGCTTTTCGTTCCAACAGCAGTTGGACCTTATCAAAATACTGATAATCTGTTTCAAACCCAATTGCATTGGAAAATTTCGGACATTCAATAGCATTTTTCAAATTATCAATAGGAATTGTCAATTTTTTAATGTAACCATCAACTTTCGAAAAGAATTGACAAATGGAATTTTCTAAATTTTTCCGATTTTCAATTAAACATTTCAAGATTCGGATTTGCAGATTTTTAAAATAAGGTAGCTCCACATCTAAACCAGGAAGGTTTCGAAACTGCTATTCATCAATTATTTTCAATACCTCCAACACTATTAGTAGATTGGAGTGTTTCATGGAACCTGATGGATTTCATATAAGGCATACGCTTTATATTAAGCTTTTATTATTTTAGCTTTCAAAGTAAAAAAGTAAATTGATGAAATATAACTAGTGGTAAGTCAACTGGATTGTTAAGCAATGTAGATGTTTTACCACACACCCAAGCAGAGTGATAGGTAGTTTCACCTGGCCAGTAAATTCGCGCTCCTGGCATGTTAAAGGGTATGTACACTGGAAAATTAGCTTTTTTAAATTGCCCATTAGTGGAAACTATAATTCATCCCAACTATCACTGTACCTTTTTTTTTTGCTGATCTGCCCAATATTTCATTAGATATCCAATCTGAAACATTTCTGTAAGCAGTTTTGCTGTAGCTGGAATGGTTTGACAGTTGGTGTGCTATATTCAGTTTTGACAGTTGGTATGTGGGAAAATAGTCAGGTCAGAGCCTCAGCAAAATAATTATTGTATTGAAGGAGGATTACGTCTCTGATGAAGTGACTGTCAGTCACGAAACGCGTAAGATGTCTCCTCCCACCCTCTCTGCGTACAACATGGTGGATGGCCACATTTGTTATGTATGTATCAACTGTTTTTAATATGAAGAAATAAAGTATTTGTTTTTATATTGCTTGTGCTGCCTGCTCCTACCTTCATCTTCATGATTAATGTGAATCCTGTGAGCCGTAGCAGTGTGGAAAGTGTGAGTGCCACAAGGGATTTACAGGGGTGTGCTCCCGTAAAGTGTTTTTGGACTTGTTGCACTTTAAACTTCTTGTATTGAAGGCATGCAGCAACACACACACCTCTGAGTAAGTGCTAGTTACATGTATTTATTTATACTGTAGATTTAAAAAAAAATTTTTTTTAGTATATATACACTTTTAACTGGTCTGTTATAGTTGGAACAAAATCTGATGGCGTCATTGGGTGTGCATATAAAGGACACTATTGCACCTTTTATTAAACAAAGCTGCACTCTACTAAGGGTGCAAAGTTAAAGTTGTGCTAACCAAGTTAAAGTTGTGCTAACCAATTTATGATCAGAGTATGGATCCACCTTTATGATGAATACAGATATTTTTCTATATGTTTATCAATGATCAATTGATGTCTGAAAGATAAATACAAATACGTTTTTATCTAAGTGTTCCCTGAGATATTAAAGGGCATTTTCACCCTTAAAACAAAAAAACAGGTCAATTGTCAATTACCTGCCCCCAACCCCAACTGATATATTTTGCACTTTATTACCTGCATTACTAACCGGATATTTAAAAGGCATGTCCACCCTAAAATAAACTTTGCTCAATAATGTTTAACAACCCCCCAAACATAGTTTTCGCAATATTTTTAAATTTCAAAGATGCCCCAGAACTTCCATACCTGACCTGGCCCCTCGTCGCTCCTACTGCTGACAGCCACTCCACTCCCTGGTTGCGGCTGTTAGTAAAGGCATGACATGACATCACGCCCAATCGCCTGACAGCCATGACCAGTAAGTAGAGCAGCTGTCAGTGCAGAAGCTCTCTGCTCCTGTTTTTGCTCGAAAAGAGCACCGTCCGCACCCCTAAATTCCCTATAGGCTTGCGAGAGGAGCGCGGTATGGTAAGTTCCAGTTCCCACGAGCAAACTATTATTCACCTCCCTGTGAATAATAGAAACGGATGCCAAATACTTGTTTTTTAAGTTTAGTGTTCCTTTAAGGATAATTATTGTCCCCAGAGAGGGAGGAGGCAGATACTTTTGCTAGAACTTATCAATAAATATCTGGTTACAAATGCATGTAATTAAATAGCAGTTATTTGACTGACAATCACCATTTGTTTTTTTTAAGGGTGGACATGCCCTTTAACATTTTTTCAAGTATTAAAAGTTTGGGAAACATTGGTATAAACCCATCCCCTGCGGTGAATCTGAGTGCATTTAAAAAAAATATATATATATATATACTGACAGTCAATATGACCGCACTCCACGCACCACCTAGCGATGCCCTGGTGCTACTCAGTACACATCCACCAATGAATCCAAAAAAGAGCACTCGAAGGGACTTCCATTAACATACAATCCAAGCAACAATAAAACTGTTGGGATGTATGTTAATGGAAGTCCCGAGTGCTCTTTTTTGGATTCATTGGTATATATATATACTGCCTATATTTATAGATTTATCATTTATATTTAAATAAATTATGTATTTTGATGACTGAGAAAGAAAAAGATAAATAATAACATAAAATCATTATTTTTATAGGGTTTCCAAGAAACGTGAAAATTGTTTTAAGGGTTCCCCACAGATAAAAAGGTTGAGAAACACTGGTATATTTGCTTCTGACTTACTAATATGAGACTGCAATTACTAGCACTATAAAGATACAAAAACTTTGTTAACGTAACTGTTGGATTTGGGGGCTTTTCGTTTTTTGAAAACTTTTTTTCTCCTTTAAGGTTTTTGCAGGTAAAGCACAAAAATCACATCTACAGACATAAGAAACATCAAAAATCTGTCACTCTGGGGAGGGAGGAAGCTTGTGTAAGAGTGAATTTCAAGGCCTTTCCCAAGATATTTATAGAAGAAAACATTCACATTTATACTGCATTTCTTTTTATTTTCAAACAAACTTTACCTGTTTGCAAATGCAGTGGATTTTTTTAAGTTATACAAAAAAAATTCTTCACTCATGTGCATAAAAATGGTTAAATAAGTTATTTGGAATTTCTAACTGCAAAATAAACTTTTACTAAAAGGCAAAACTTAAATTCATTGAAAAGTGCTAGCAATATTTAAAAAAAAACATTAAAAATGAGAATCTTAATGGGTATTTAAAGGAGAACTAAAGTCTCCAGGCAACATTGCCAATAGCCAGAGCACAATCACAAAGATACAAAGTGCGAAGTCTCACCTCTCCCTTTGCTGTGGCTGCTGGGTGATTTATAAAATGAATCTAAGAATACTAGGGTTCAGCTTTCATAATCTCCCTTAGCTGGGTGACATCTAGCTAAGTGTATTCATTGCACTCCACAGGAAGCTGCAGCCATGCTTACTGGAAGCTGAGAGGTAATTATGCTAAAGCTCAGAGGTCATCCCTCCCTCTGTCATAGAACAGGGATTTCAGTGCACTTTTTTTGTAAACATATTTAAAGGGCATGTCTACTCTTAAAACAAAAAACTGGTGACTTGCTGATTATCTGCCCCTAACTGCTATTTTTACCAGTTTATTACATGGTGTATAGGCGACATATTAAAGCTAAGGTCTATGAGGCTTTTGTGGTACATTTGTACATGGATACAAAATTGGTTGATGGCTATGATGCAGAGAGTAGTCAGGGCCAATTCTACCATTAGGCAGAGTGAGACATTTGTCTCAGGCGGCACCCCTGCACTGAAGAAGAAAGGCGGCAGAAAGGCAGTGGTGGAAATAAATGTTTTTTCCCTTGACTGGTCAAAAAAAAAATAAAAGAAATTTTCCTTAGTAACAAATATGAAGTTGTTAAAATAATTTTATATATTTAGGTTAGCTTTAGTTAGGTTGTTAGACTAGTTGGGTTAGTTATGGCCCTGCTGAAAGAGCCACAAAACAGCGGCTTCGCAGCACGCCTGGAAATAATCATGGTTGGCATTCAAAAGTTTGGCTCAGGCAAAAGAAATCCTAGAAGTGCCCCTGAGAGTAGTTGTTAATGGTGCTTCGTCAATATAGGCCACATGTTTATTAATGATTTGGAAGTGGGTATTGTCAGCAAGGTTTCTGTGTTTGCTGACGACAGACAACGTTGTCGACCGTTTAAATCTGCAGTGGATGTGTAATCGTTGCAGGTGGATCTAGATACATTGTCACATTGTGCTGCTGTCACAAGTGGCAGATGAGATTCAGTGTTGATAAATGTAAGGTGATGCATTTTGGTCTTAAAAATCCTTGTGCTGCTTATACTATAAATGGCTCTGTGTTAAGTGAATCTCTGTTGAATAATGGTTCTTGAGGTTTGGTGGATAACAAACTTAAATGTAGCAGTGCCAGGCAGCAATGGATAGAGCCATTAATATATTGTCTTGTATAATGTAAAAATATATGGACTATATAATTTTTACATTATACAAGACAATATCTTCCCGGACCCGGATTTTCAATATTTTCGGACTTTCGATAAATATCGAATGTTCGACCGTTCGAATATGCAAGTAAAATGCCTATTATACCTATACGCGAGCATCGAATCCGCGAGTAAAGTGTCTATTAAAACCTATACGCAAGCATCGAATCCGCAAGTAAAATGTCCATGGTATCTAGGCGCGAGCATCGAATCCGCGAGAAAAGTCTCCATTAAAGCCTATATGCGAGCATCGAATCCGCGAATAAAATGTCCATGGTATCCAGGCGCGAGCACCGAATCCGCGAGTAAAGTGTCCATTAAAACCTATACACGAGCATCGAATCCACGAGTAAAATGTCCATGGTATCTAGGCGCGAACATCGAATCCGTGAGTAAAGCGTCCATTAAAGCCTATACGTGAGCAAATCCGCGAATAAAATGTCCATGGTATCCAGGAGCGAGCACCGAATCCGCGAGTAAAGTGTCCATTAAAACCTATACACGAGCATCGAATCCACGAGTAAAATGTCCATGGTATCTAGGCGCGAACATCGAATCCGTGAGTAAAGCGTCCATTAAAGCCTATACGTGAGCAAATCCGCGAGCAAAATGTACCTAGGTGCAAACATCGAATGTTCGAACGCAAGAGCTCGAAAATAGCGCCAGTGAGAGTAAAATTGATTTTTCCAATGTCCTGGATATTCGAACATGTTCCCCAGACCATTTCCCAGGTCCCACAGCCATTTACATTAAGTTACCATTGATATTTTATTTGTATTTCATTAGAACTTTTGGAACTATTTGACTTTCCATATAGTTCACAAGTTCGAAAACGGACCGAACTTTCGAAAGTTCGGCCATCTCTAGTAAGGACAAGTATCAAGTAGAGGATGGTGACTAAAATCAAGAAGACTGAAGTGTCTTAGTTGCAGTGCATTTATTGTGCTAAACACATTTCGACCGCACAGAGTCTTTCTCAAGTGGGACTGTATTTGATACTTGTCCTTGGATATATAGACTGTATTGGGGCTACAGTGTTTGAAGGTTTGGTTACCACAGCACCACCTGGTTCAGTAGGTTACCTTATCTACTAGAAGAGGAAAATATTTCTCTCCCCCTTTGCAAAGCATTGGTAAGGCCTCATTTGGAATATGCGGTGCAGTTTTGGACTCTGGGGCATATTTACTAACCTGCAGTATAGGAAACTTCCGATACTGCAGGTTATCGTAAAAGTACGACCATGGACGTAAATCTACACCTGTGGTCATTCATGTATGATCTTATGAGTGTACAATAACATGCAGTAGTAAATGATCACAACTGTATGTTCGCAATCCTAAACTTAATGGTGTGATATCGCTATTTCGAGATACCTTGCCTTCAGAAATATGGCCCACTAAGTACAAAATATGCCCACTGAGGACATCTTGGAAATGGAAAGTGTTCAGAGAAGGCAACAACATTAATAAGGGGAATGGGGGAGCTTGAATATGAAGACAGATTGAATAAGTTAAAATTATGTACACTAGAGAAAAGGCGATTGCGTGGGGATATGATTACTGTGTATAATTACAATAACAAGCCATACAATAAACAATCTGGTGCATTGTTTCACCGATAGAACATGTCAGAGTGTACAGACACGTGGGCATCCCTTAGTCTGTACACGTTTCAGTCTGGGTACACTTGTCGGTCAGGCCACAAAAATCTGCGGCCTCTGGTTCGCGCAGTGCAGTCTTAAGACTGGAAGAAAGAGTTGCAACAACAAGGAAGCCTTCTTAGTTACAAAATGTATTCCACACAAGTTTGTTAATGCAGCTTACTAAGAAGAATCTTACAATGTATAGGTCCGTGGTGGTAAACCTATGGCACACATGCCAGAGGTGGTACTTAGGGCCCTCTCTTTGGGCAATCATTCACGGCAGAGTTCACCAGAGGGGTTTTTTTTTACCAGAAAGACAGAGAGACATGGCCCGACCGGCTCCCCATTCTGCAATACAGAGCTTAAGAAAGTGAAAAGGCTGTACGTAGCAGAGTGGCATCAGTTTCTGAGCTCTCTGCCCTTGAGGTGAGGAATTTCAAACCACTCAAACCATCAGCTCTGCATAGTTTGAAGGAGACTGGAGGTGTTTTTGTCTATCTGTCTGAGTTGTTTTTTCTAAAGTAAAACCCTCAGTATTCAGGCTAAATTATTGTGTTGGCACTATGCAATAAATAAGTGGGGTTTAGGTTGCAGTTTGGGCACTCTGTCTATAAAATTTTTGCCATCACTGTTATAGGTGTTCCGAGGAGAAAAGCTTTTACATCAGGTTTTAAATTTATTTGCACATTTTTTTTTTGGCTTTGGGGTACAGGAGAATACAAAATTCATGGAAATGAGCACTAAAGATACTATACACATGGATGATTTCCAGCAAATACTGTCGGATCTGAACATCACCATGTGTATGGACAGGTCACGATGCCAATTTACCTATAGATCCGAACGGAAAATTAACGTTTGAGCTTTATTAGCTCCCTAAATTACAGTATAGGGAGCTGATAACAATGTGACCGTGTCACATTGCAGTGGGGTGTTAGTTAGGGACACACTGAAAAACAAAATAAGGAATTAAATATTAAATATCATGGGAAAAGGGGTGGGTGGGATATCACAATCACACAGAACTAATATTTGGTCAATTATCTATAAAAAAGAAATACGGTATAAAAACAAAATAAGCAATAACAGGAATACTAGCCCTGAGGCAAAGATGACTGTCAGAGGCAGAGCCTACATAAAAGTGCAAGTGGTTGTTTTAAAAGATAGCCAACAGAAAATAATACTGCATTATAAATAATTTTGACCTTTTCCTTTACTGAAGCACATTTTTTGGTAGGGAGTTCATTGTAGTTCCAACAAGGGTTATTCAATAAAAGTTCTTATTGTTTAAAATGGTGCTAATTTTTCCCCAACCAATCAGATGTTAGCTTTCAAATGTTAAATAAGCTCTGATTGGTTGGGGCAAAATTAGCACCATTTTAAACAATAAGATCTTTTATTGAATCCCTGGCTGTCTGGGTCAGTGATCAAAAAAATGTATTTTACATGGCAAAGCATATGGAAAGACATTTTTATTCTAGGAGAAGGTCAAAGCCCCTGTGCAATACAAGTGTGATGTGCAAAGGATACAGAGTGCATCGGGACCTGTTAGTGGACACGGCGGAGGAGCTCCTTAGCTTCGTTCCCAGTTCCTGAACGTTTTATTGAAGAATGGGAAGTAAAACACAGTTCCTTTACCTCGTGTTCTTCAATAAAACTGAATGGCAAAAAATGATTTTACCAGTGGAGATACCCATTAATGTCTGTTAAATCTATTAAAAAAAGATGATTAAAGGGAAACTCCAGCCTCAGAATAACTTTACATGTTAAGAAGGATTACCCTCCAAAACCCCATTATTGCTGTATTCTTATTTTTTTCTGACGCTTGCTGGTCTTTTCTCCTCTTCCTGGTAATGACTGTCAGTCTTGACTGCCATTACTGATTAAGCAGTTATCAGTGAGCTTGTAACCAACTCGCAACAGAAGCAGAGCAGAAGGAACTTCCGGCGAGGGTTTTAGTCCTAATAACTCAGAGTGAGAGCGTTGAATGAAGTTACGAATAAGTAGGGGTTTGGGGGGTAATCCTTCTAAATATGTTAAGTTATTTTGAGGCTGGAGTCAACCTTTAACTATGCAGTTTTTGTGAATATAGAGGAAAATGATTACATAACATTATAAAGATAAAAAAAAGTGTCATGTATTCCCAATATTGAGACTGATTATTGCTGCTAACTCACATGGTGCTATTCTATCTTGTGTGTAATGTATATTGTGTACTTAGTGGGTCTGTAGCCCCTCTTGTTGGCCTGAAAAGGTGAAAGCTAAAGCTATAGGTTGCTTTAAGTGCTTTTTGTCTCTCATGCATTCAATACAACAAGTTAGTAGCTAATCTGTTTTGGACCTTAAAGGGTATGTCCACCACAAAAATATTTAAAAACTAACATGGCGGTTGGAGGTGGACTACTCTACACTACAGCAAAGGGTTTTTAAATGTAGGAGATAAGGCTGCCATCAAGGGACCCGGAGGGTGGGAGGACTCCCCTGTGCATGCCAGAGTCCTCTGGGGGGACAAGGAAGAAGCAGGGGAAGGATGACACACAGACAGCTGCTACTCTTCACTTTGAGGGATTTTGAACAGATACTGCATGAGAACCGTAAGGAGCTAAGGAGTAAGTTAAGGATTTTTTAACACTACACAGTGGGGCCAGTAGTGTGTTAAATTTTAGTTTTGGGGGTGGACATGTCCTTTAAAGGGCATGTCCAGCCTAAAATAAACCCTGCTCCTGTTTCAAGCTCGTTTCAAGCAAAAACAAGAGCAAAGGGCCTCTGTGCTGACAGCCACTCTACTTCCTGGTCGTCGCTGTCAGGCAATTTGATGCAACTTCACGTCACGCCTTAACTGACAGCTGCAACCAGGAAGTAGAGCGGCTGTTAGCCTCAGACAGAGGAGGAGTGGCGAGGGACCGGGTTAGGTGAGTCACTTCAGGGGCACCTTTGGCAGGGATGGATAATCCGAAACCTAGGTTTGGGGGGTGGTGAACATTTCTATGCAAAGTTTATTTTAGGCTGTACATGCCCTTAAAGAAGTTGAAAAATGGAAATACAATAATACAGTTGAATTTTATTTAAACTGTGTGCTAGCAGCTTTGTATGTATGGAAAATGCTTTTATTTACCTATGTTCATAGGTTTTCCATTCCCACCCCTGACCTGACTCAACAAATCTCCAATTAATTTAGCAATTTCTTGACTGCTTCTTTCCAGGATAATCATACAGTACCCTGTGGTTTGGAATATCTCCTGCTGCTATGGTAATGCCACCCTATTAAAGTCTGTGAGTGAAATGGGTTCTAAGAAATAGATTATTACCACTGGGTAACATGCATTGCAGGAATACAGTAACAAAGAACTATTTTTCATGCTCTGCTCACGGGAACTTTATTTTGAGCTTTTAACTGTCCTCTAAATCAGCTTGTTCATCATAATATTTGTTATGTTGTATTTTATATGAGGCTATAAATGACTTTCCTGCTTGAGGCCTCATGGGCAATCTACTCCCCTTTCTTTGAATAACAGCTTAGCAGACCAGATGTGAGCACTGAACAAGTTCAAAAACAAAGAGTAACAAGCACAGAGTTATAAAACATGGGCCAAGGATACTGCAGGAAAGCAGATGTATTTAAGTAGAAAAAATATCAGTGATTCCCAAGCTAACAAGAAAAGAGATGATCAATTCACATTCCTGGGCCCCATATACTATCATAATATCTGTGCTAGTGCAAACAGTAAAAACATGTTACAATTTTATGCAAAAAAGTGAAAAGTGATTTCCAAACTGATATCCAGGTTATTCTAAAAATCCTAACATCCACACATTCAGATGTAGCCTCGAAACTGACTAAAAGACCATCCTTAGAGATGATAATGTTTACGTTTGTTAAATTGTATTTGGGCCCCCCACATTTACTGAGAAGGCAGATCCTATATTAAAAAATAAATATTACTCTACCCTAAACTATTGTGCAAAATTAATAAAAAAAACCTATGGGGCATATTTATAAAGGAGCGTTATCTTTTGGCGGGCGCTTTTCCGGCATATTCGGAAAAAATCACTATTACTGCGATTTATAAATGCCCGGAAAGCGGTTGCCTCGTTAATTTTTTGTGCCTATCGCAACAGTTACCACCGCTTCTATTTATAAATGGCCGTTTCACTTCGCCACCTCGAGGGTGGCGAAAACGTCCGAGATTACAGGGGGCTGGGAGGGGAAGCCGGGAAAGGATCGCTACGTGTAGTCGCATTCCTCAGAGGGGCGCGACGGGGTGGTACGCCCACCCCGCCCTGGCCCCCCATGGCGGATGCGACCATCCGCCGCGACCCCTTCCCAGCCCCCCGCCCCGTACTCTCGTGGGGAAGGGGAGGGAAGGGCCCGCTGGGGGGGGTGGAGGGACCCTCCAGCGGGGGCACTGAAAAGTGCCTTTTGGGGCTTAAGGGGTCCCGCAGCTCAAGCCGGGACACCCCTCCCCGGCCCTATCAGGGCCCTTGCGGCACTTACAAGTGCCCTTGCGGCAAGTGCCTTTGGCGGGGGTCCCACAGCTCGAACTGGGACCCCAGTGAGCGGCTCTTAAAAGAGCCCTTTGGCAGCGTCTTCTTTCTTCCAGCCCCAGCGACACCAGCTGAGGGGTACCAAGAGGTACCCCTGCAGCTGCCAGGGGTACCCCCTCTGAGGAACGCGACCACCCGTGGCAATCCTTTCCCGGCATCCCCTCCCAGCCCCCTGCTCCGGGATTCGTGGCGGTATTGTACTGCTAAGTGCAGTATCGCTGTGAAGATAGTTCAAATTACCGCCGCACATCGTGGCCGCAAAACATTTCAGCCCGATGCCGCTGACCATTATAAATATGGCAATAGCGGTATTTTCCCGCGGCAATGTGCGGCGGTAATTTTACGGTGCTAATTTCGACCGTTTCTAAATATGGCCCAATGTATATTAGCAGTGCAGTGTTTTACACTTTATCTAGTCCCACTTGTTAACCTTACTCTTCTCAGTTTACAAAACATTAAAATCAGATAAAAGAAAAGTAGTTTTAGGTGATAGGGTATTCAACACTAAATAACCACATATTTGGCCATCTGTGAATAGGTTTTAACCTGTTGAGCCTTTTCAGCACAGAGCAGGTCCAAGTTTTACATTTTTATAAAGTGCACAGGCTTTTCAATGGGATGTGCAGGACAACTCCTGCATATAAAATTACACAACTGAACACCAGGCACGCAAACCAGTATTTATTGGTATCAACATTTTAAGCACAAAAATGTTACAAATAAACCTGTTTTTTGTTATAAATGTCATGTCATGTAGTTTTTGTCTTGGCTCCATTTTCCAAGATGGAAATAAATCTAGTAGATTACATTGTTACTTCATATTTATAGGGCATTGCATTATAAATATATAGGTTTTGAGACAGTTTTTAAAATGCTGTTCTTTGGCGCAAGAATTAGGTAGTATCAGGACTTAAAAGTATATACACATTTTTTTCCTCTCTTACTACCTTTAAAATATTAGTTTTATATTGTTTATTAGGGCAATTTAATACACCTGAGCAAGTATACAGACTATAGTGGAAATGTTTAATTGCTAGGCATTTCTTTAACTGGTTTGCAAACCTTAGGCTGGGTACACACAAGAAGATTTTTGGGGCCGACCGATATTTCTGTGTATTGGTCGGTCAGCCCGAAAAATCTGATGTGTTTTAGTTGGCACCCGCAACCTATATTGGTCACATGTTCATCAGCATTGGACAGAAAAAAGATCAGTTGAATCCACTGATTTTCAAAACTAGCAGTTCTGAAATGAAACAAAACCAGGTTTGTTTCAAGCCGGGACACATCTCGAGGTAGCACAGCTCTGTGCAACTAATAGTGTATCTATCTGAAGGTGAATCAAACCTTCAGAGCAGATAGACTTGACTCCATATTTGTAATATCCCAGTCCAGCACATGAACTGGGGACTTTGCCTCCCAAAAGACTATTTTAAATTGCAAATGACAGGAAAAAAACAAGGGGAAAGATTACTCTAAAGGTAGGTACCATATATAAATATGAGTGAAAACAAATGATACACATGGAGTTTTTAACACGTGCAAATGCCAGGTCCAAACATACACAAAAGGTAAGATTTGGAGTGCAACCCAAGGAGGAGCTATTCTGGGGTAGTTCTCTGTGCATCTGTCTTATGTGTTGCAATTACTTTGTCAATATTCTGTCCTCAATGAGGAGAGGGCCCTCAGAACTTTGTTTAGTTCAAACCCTTGCAATCATTCATTTAGCACTGTATTATTATTCCATGCCTCGTTGGATTTCTGGTCCATATAGAGAGATTGAAAGCAGCACAAAAATGCCCACATCTCCATTGTTGCAGACTCTCTCAGTAGGATCTAAACTTCTTTTCTCCATATTCAGTCTAATAGTATATTTTGTATTCTAACATAAAGACTATTCCTTTTAATCCTGGTTGTGTTCCCAGCAGCAAAAGCAAATCACTTTGGTACAGCAAGAGCCACACCGGATTCCAGTTCTACAGATGAAACATTTGCATTTATGTCAGCACTAATTAATACAACATGAAGCCATCATCTTCACAGTTAGATAGAGAAAGGTCTGGGCTTGTTGGATCCAAGCTCAACCTGCAGATTATGCTAAATTGCTTCGTTCACAGTCCCATCTCCTGTGCACATGTCAGAAGGACAGAATTTGTTCCCTCCAGTGATAAACAAATTATACACAAAATCAATTCCACTTCACATTTATTTTCCCTATTGGGTATTATCTTTCCTCCCCTGCTCCTTCTAGTTAAGTCTGCATCCTGCAACTTGCTAATGAGCCGGGGGCTTTCTGTTCCAGGTGGCACCCCCTGCCTGGAAGTCATGACATTTCCCATTTCGAATGCTGCTGGCATTTTTCGACAGCTCCTGCTAACTAGCCTTTTTGACCCACTATAAGAGCAACTCATCTGATCGAATCTTCTAACCTGCCAATCATCCGTGCAAATGATCTTCACAGTCACTCCCAAGGCAGAATAGAAAGGGAAAGCTAGAGAGAGAATATGAAGCAGGAAAGCAAGCTGCCTCTGCAGCGACCTAATGAGAATACTTTAGTCTCCGAGGCAGCTGAAACATTGAAAAACTGGTGGGAAATGAGGACAGCATGGAATGCCTAGCTCAGTAATTACTGGTTTCTTTCCGTACAGAGATAATTCTGTGAGCAACACCTCAGAGATGTTCCTTTTTTTTTCCCTCGACACCAGCACATTTTACCATATAAATAGAATAATATAGTCATCTCGGCAGCTGGTTGCAAGACGCAGATTTTATAATATAGTTGTGATCCTTAAAATCCCACAGTAGCTAAGCTTATAGTATGCTGATTAATTTTACCCATCTATGTTTGAATTCTGTAAATCATAATCTCTGTTTCATGGAGTCAAAAATGTGTCTCTCAAAATACTGCAAATACAAAGAAAATGGAGTTTAATGATGTATTGCGTCTGTATTCTGTTGTCATTTACAAAGAGAATTTGGTTTATAAAGACATAATCAATGGATTTAAAAAGTACATTTTAATTATTTAATAAAAAAAACTCATTCAAAATGTTATTTTAAAATGGAATAGAATTACCTGAGGATCCACAATCTATGTAAAGGGTTGGTAAATTGTTTATTTAAATTAAAGGAAAATTACACTCCAACCTTTCAACCAACCCTTGTACTACAGAAACCTGCTAAAGTTGTACTCAATGTCCTGGTTTGACCCTTCCCACTTTTTAAGTCCAGGACTTGTTCAATGTGAAGAAACGCTTTGCAAAAAGCATGTCTTCACATGTGTGTATCCTGGAACAGTCCTGAAGTATGGGAGGGGGCAGGGTCAGATTGGGACAACATTTAAAGGACAATTATACTCACCTTCCCTCCGCTCCTCTTCTTTGTTCATTAGCTTTTACCCAGGGTGAGGACCTGAACCGCTAGGTCCTCACCCCTGGGTTTGCGTAACTTACAGCAGTCTCAGAGCAACGCTGCTCTGGTAGGCTCCGCCCCCTCCTCCCGGTCAGCGACGAGGCCAATAGGAAGGCACACTTGTTATCTCACCCTGGGTAAAAGCTAACGAACAAAGAAGAGGAGCAGAGGGAAGGTGAGTATAATTATCCTTTAAGCAGATTAGTACAGAGGGATCTAGGAAAACCGGTTGATGACCTAGCATTTATGTCCTCACACTGGGTAATAGGCTTGTCCACACCCAAAAACTTATACTTACCTAGCCCCCAAACCAAATATTGTCATAGTAACTTACCTCCCCACAGTCCCTTATGCCCATAATACTTAGTATTCTGGGCTTCAGGGACCAAGGGGAGGTAAAATAGAGATTTACATGTGGTGGACATGCCCTTTAAGGGGGGGTTAACTTGCCTTTAAAGTGAATATGTTATTGTATATATGAATTTCATTAATATACATATAGATTTCTTATAATCTCTTACCCTTGGTCTGAAATCTGTGACCATTGGGCCATGATTTGTCATACCCAGACCCCAGCTTTTCACACTCAGCTATACTATACTATATATTTGAATATGTTTTTAACAGGTTCCCATTAACCCCTTTGGTAAAAAAAGAAAAAAAAGACAGTGGTTAATAAAGAATAAACCTTAATTATCTACAGAGTATCCTTAGAGGTCAGAAGAAAGGGGATTCATTGTAGGATCCAGTTAAAGTTGCGCTTACTGATTCAATATCGGTTAGTGTGACTTCGACCCCTTCCTTTGCGCTGGTGCTAATAGCTGCCATTAAAGTCCCCTTTCCGGATTTACCAACAGCTGAAAATTGCATATTGAATCTGTGAAAGGAGATTTAAGGGGATTGAGGCTCTGGGTAAATCTTCCTGTAAATGGGTAATTCCTGCTGTAAAAGGATACATAGCCTGAAAGTGCTGGCAGCATTACAGGTGAAATCCCAATTTTCATACTGGGAATTCCAGGAGATGTGCATATAGAATCACACTGCCTAAGGCACACACCATAATCCACCATTGACAGTTGACAGTTGAAGTAGTTCAATAGAACCTACTTTGCATTCTCCCACTAAAGCCAAGAAAGCAAGCAGCTTCTACTTCTGTATTAATGTATCTATCCATCTCATCAATTACTTTTAATGAAATGGAAAGCCTTTTCACATTTTAGCCTGTTTGCTATGCTTTCTACATTGGGTGTTTATGGTACAAAATATGGTTTCCCAACTACTACTCTACCACAAAATCTAAAAAAAATAATAAAAAGCTGTAACAAGTCTGTATAGTGGTGGAAATAACTGAAATGCTATAATTGATTCTAAGTTCAAAAGAGGCCCAGGCTGTATATCTCAGCTACTGCTTATGGTTATCTTTGTCTCTGTTTGAAGTTGGTCCATAGCAACTTCCACTCTCCCTTTTTCCATTTACAGTCAGTACACTGAATCATTTGCCTTTCCAGTCAATCCCCCTCCTTTGCTCAGGTTCATCTTATTACTTTAGAGACCTCAGGTCCAGTGACTGGAAATAATCAAAACCTTCTCTTTATCTGTATCTAATATAATGACTATAGTCAATTCTGTGTTTGGGTACACACCATTATTTTACCACTAATTTAAAGACATGTAGCCACCTCTTTTCCAATGAATTTAAATAAATACTGTAATGCTCTGGATTCCCAAGTATTCCTTCAGTACGAATACCCCAATCTACAACCACTATCTTTACCAATAGACAAGCCCCCGTTTGCCAGGAGGCTAGATGCTCCTCACCGAACATGGCTGCCCCATGGACTTAGAGTGCAAGGTATCTGAACTGAGGCCGGGAATACTGGAGAAGTCTGAAGTGAAACAGACAGGCAAGGCACAAGGAAGAAGAGACAAAAGTCAGAGACCAAAATACGAGGTACAGACTAGGAGCAGACAAGAGCAGAGTCAAAAACAGAGCAAGGGTATAAAACAGGAATTAGGCCTCCAGGCATGGTACAGAGGGTTGAGCAAGAAGCATAGTCAGCAATGAGCAGAGGTCAGGGCAGGCAGATACGAATCAAGGTCAAAAAACAGGCAAGGGTCAATAACAGAGAATATACAAAGAAAAGCACACCACCAGCAAGATAGATAAACTAACCGCTATAACGGGCAAGGATCAATGGGCTAAGGGGTTTAAAAAGACCAAAGGGACAGCCAAGAAGAAGAAGGGAGCAGATTGGATAATAGGAAGATTTTGAATAAAAAAAGAGTATAAGAAGGCGCGTGCCCGTGAAACGCGAGGATCGCCGAATCGGAAGTCACAAACTAAGCGAGAACGCCGCAGAAGACCGAGGAGTGCTGGAAGCCACCGGAGAAAGACGAAGGTGCTCGGACGTGGAGGACGCGCCGCGGGATCCCTGAGCAGGTCCGTTTTTCTTTACAAATACTTTATATTATCAGGTGGTAGAATTATTTTTATTCTCTTTTTTACAGATATATTTGCTCTGCATGTGTAAATCTTTCTCTATTAAATGTAAAGGTGATGCCACTAAAGCTACTGGAAACATAAGTCTTAGCCTTTTCACCACCATAAAGTTTGACAGGCTGCACTTAAAGGACACGTCCAACCCAAAAATAAAAATCTTTCTGCAGGTAGAGGACTCCCTATACTCACCTTTCTCATACTGAGATTTCCTTCCTGTTCTTTGCTGCCACCTCCTCTTCTATGGGCTTACACACTTCCGGATTACCTTTGACTGCAGAGGGTTCATGGAGGCTCATTTTCTGTTTACGCTTTGTGTGAGTGAGCGAAAACTCTAAATTTGTGAGTGGAGGGTGGGAGGGAAGAGTGGGGAAGATATCTTAGTCTACAAGTGTGATTATATTGTTCTTACATGTTAGGGGGTCCTCTACCTGCAAGGCAATTTTCATTTAATTTAGATTATTGAAAGAAAAGGCCACTGATTGCTACATGTAAGTGGATGGGGTGCATATTTCAATGATCATACACTTAATTAAACTAAATGAATTAGTTTTTTAAATTAATTAAAAAGTACATTGCTGTAGCCCTTACCATCTGCACCATGCAGTTACTGTTGTTTACTAAACAATTCTTCTGCAATATTTATAAAGGAAAACTAAAGCTTGAATAAAAAATTGAACCTCAATAGGCTGTATTATTTGTAATACAGTAACAGTAAGACCTGATACACACTACACAATTTTGTACCTATCTTCCAGACTAACAGATTACCAGAAGAAATAGTGTTGTAAACTATATCTTGCAGCAATATTCACCAACAAATTTATCGTTTGAATTGCACAAAAGTTTAACCCAGATCTGGCAAAAATGACGGCCAATATTTCAATATAGATGACCAAAATATAGTACCAATTGGTTGATTGGGCTGAAATATCAGACCTTGTGTACCAAGCCTTTGCTTTATAATTTGTTTTTGGAATCAGCAGAATTGTGGTAATATCTTTGTTTCCTGATGTCACTGCAGCTACTAGTTATAATTCACAGACAAGATGCAAATCTGCATAAGCTCAGTAGTTTACAACCTCATTATAAATGGGTGAAATCTAATATAGTTCTTGTTAGGTAGATTTAGGTCAAACACTATAGTATGACTAGTATTTTCACTGCATCGTGTATTTTTTAAATGTCTGTTTTATTACCGTAGTCTATTTTTCTGCCACATCCCTTGATAGCCAATCAAGCAGCGCAGAACACTAAAATGTATTATGTAACATACTATGATTCAGTCAAAGGCTGCCTAGAACTCTGCACAGAAAGAAAATACATTTTCAACAATAATAAAAAAAAACTCCAATTAGGCGAAGCAGATAAATTATTGTGTATGGTTCCATTTCTTAATGTTCAGATATCACAGATATCTTTTAACACAGTCAAAGCATTCCACACTCTCTCAAATATGCTTGGGGTGTTTTCAGATAAATCTGTTATCACTGCAAATGATATAAAGATATATTGCAGCCACGTTTTAATGATAACTTGCCAGCAGCAATTAAACAGCAAGTAAGTGAAACAAAGTCTAGATACAAAAGTATTTTAAAGGGCGCAACAAACATTTGGTTATACAATAGGTATATTGCATAGGGCATGTTAAATTAGAGGAGCTGGGTATCTGTGGCAGACAAGATCCATGCCATCTAAACTATCATCTGCGGGTACATAATGATACTTTTGTGAAGCCAATAATGGCCCTGCACATGAGCTGATTCTTAAAAAAAAAGCATAAGCAGTTACTTTATTGGGGTAGAATAAAATATCAGGCTGAACTTAAAGTGAGCTTCCATCTCTGAAATAACACGACATCCCAGATTCAGCAGGAGAGAGAGGGGTATTTATAAAGGGCTGAAGTGATATCAAAATGTGGAACATTACTGCTACTACCAGTGGGAAGTTTTATGAACTTTACATGTTGAAGACTGCATTACCAGCAGTTCATTTTCTGTAAGAACTAGGACCAATGACTTATAACTTAGAGAAGTTTATAAGCCTATATTTAAAGTGTTATACAATATTGCAACATGTACTAGCAATTCTTTTATCTGTCTGCTCCTAATTAAAATGATAAAATCTTATATTAAAGATATATTAAATCTCTATTGCTTAAATTATTATTAAATGTATGTTTTACATAATGTATTGTTTTATCATTATTATACCAGTTCTTGTAATTTTCTAAAATCAAGGAGCTAATTATGTATATGTGCTGAGTGTCGGGTGCCTGTAGCCCATCAGTGTGGTCTTCTCAAATAGGTAACTGTTGGAACCAATCACCTATGCTGAATACAGATGCCTTGCTCTTGACACCATTTTGTAGGCTGACCTCTTGACACCTATTACTTCTCATTGGGCTGATGGACTGAACAAAGTTCCCTGACCCTCACTATCTATGTTGTGTATAAAACTAGTCACTGTGTAGGGCATACTGAATGTAGGTTTAATCTTTGAGGATGAACCAATATGCTCTACAGGTATTTTAATTACATTCATGCATTAAAATGATTTTCTTTGATGTAAATATTTGGATTAAAGGGTTAGGCCACACTATTGTGTAGTCAATTGGATGGGGTATACTGAGCCTGAGCAAGTACTAGGTTAAAGACATGCAGCAACACACACCTCAGAGTAAGGGCTACTTACATGTATTTATTTATTTGCGGACAAACTACAGCGCACGGTAACTCACATGAAATGCTCATTCCTGTAATAAGCTGAAATCGGAGTACACGTGATTCTTAAAAAATGGTGACTGCATGCGCTCCAAAACGGATTGCATCGCACATGGTGTTGGCCATCCACAATGTGATATGCTGCCATACGTTTCTCACACGCTTAAAAACACAATTGTAAGCGTGTGAGAAACGTATGGCAGCATATCACATTGTGGATGGCAACACCATGTGCGATGCAATCCGTTTTGGAGCGCATGCAGTCACCATTTTTTAAAGAATCACGTGTACTCCGATTTCAGCTTATTACAGGAATGAGCATTTCATGTGAGTTATCGTGCACTGTAGTTTGTCCGCAAATAAATAAATACATGTAAGTAGCCCTTACTCTGAGGTGTGTGTTGCTGCATGTCTTTAACCTAGTACTTCCTCAGGCTCAGTATCCCCCATCCAATTGACTATGAGTGCAAATATATATTTTCTGTGCACATACAAAATAAAAATTTGACAACTACACACAACAGTGCCTTAATTTAAAGGGCATCTATACCAAAAAATAGGTTATTTTAAATTGACCATAACTGGAAACTATAATTCTTCCCAACCACCACAGTATAATTTTTTGTTCATCTGCCCCCTATATCTTTAGATCCAATCTAGAACTTCTTATATTGCAGCTGTCAATCAGGTTCCTTGCCCTCAAAAACTATTCTTCTGTGAGTAGTTTTAATGTAGCTGGAATGGTGACAGAGTTTTGACAGTTGGAATGCTTAATGCTGTGTGCAGGCTTGACAGTTGGTTTGTGGGAAAAAAGTCAGGTAGGATGGAAGTGGGAGTGGTTAAAAGAGGGAGGGGGAATTCTAATGATAAACAAAATGTGTGTTGGATTGAAGGCATGCAGCAACACACACAAATCAGAGTAAGTGCTACTTACATGTATTCAATTATAGATTAAGATGAGGCTAAGTAATTTTTTCAGTATAGTGTCCCTTTATGCAGAAGTTTGTGTAAAGTTGTGCGCATACCAGCAGAGGGAACACTGCCCCACTCCCTGATTAATCTGTGAGGCTAAGCATGCACAAAATTAGGCAGCAATGTGAGAGGGAATTCGACTATCCATTCGTCTGGATCAAACATGCTGGAAAACTGCGGCCAATTGTGCAGTCCCCTATGGACTGCACGCTCGGTCGAGACAAACTGTCGGTCGAGACAAAGAAATAGAGGCCAAATCAACCAAAAAAAACCAAAAACCTAAGTTACCCTTTAATGTCTCAAAAATGGCTCCATGAAAGTGAAACTTGTTTAGGCTATGAATTATACATCCTACACCCAAGAAAATAATTACAGGTTATTTAACCAAAGTTTTTTTTAAAAGTCCATTATTTATTTCTCAGCAGGAACTGAGTTTTCAGTCCTGAAAAACATACTCATAGTTTATCTTTTTCCTGTTGAGTCAAGAGAAAGAGCCAATTGCTTGTTTATTGAATATAGACTTTCACTGCAGTATAGTGGGAGTCATTTATCTGTTGCAAAATCCATAGAGTTTTGTGATTTATTTTTTCATGTTTATGTACACAGGAAATTATCTTGTGTTAAATGGATGCTTCTACTGATGAAGAGATAAAGTAGGAATGTAAAATTTTAAAATATACAATTGTAAGAAGAATGGAAACAACTTTCTTTCAAATGTTTAGAATTTAGTCGACGAATTTGACATAAGAAACTGTAAGTTCACTAATACACTGAACATTTGTCTTGCTTTAGGCAGCAGGAACATTCTTATATACAGAGTTGAAACTTCCATTTTTCTTCCAGCCAGGAGATAAAAGTATGTTAATTTATACTGTAATTAACACTGAGGGGGTTATTCAATAAAAGTTCTTATAGTTTAAAATGGTGCTAATTTTGCCCCAACCAATCAGAACTTATGTAACATTTGAAAGCTAACATCTGATTGGTTGGGGCCAAATTAGCACCATTTTAAACGATAAGAACTTGTATTGAATCTCCCTGTGAGTGTATTAAATAATAAACCAGCACACCCCCGATTCTTAAAAGAATCGGTTAACTCTGCATCTCTCCCCCCTCCCCTTTCTCTCCCCCCCCCCCCCCATCTCTTTCTCTCTCTCCTTTCTTTCACTCTCTCATGGTGTCTCTCGCGGTCGTCTCGCTCCTGGTGTCATCAACCCTCCTCCCACTGTGGAATACATGCACGCAAGTAGGGGTCACAGAGCCGGATTAAGACCAAATAAGGCCCAAGGCACAAGTCAGATTTTTGGCCCCCCCCCAACGTTCCATTACACAAATATCACTATTGTAACGGTCATGTATAATGTTATAAATATCCCCCATGTGATTGACTGCACCACCAGTGACCGACCCCCCCCCAGCATACCATCCCATTCCCAATCCCATCTGAATCTTTAAATTATATCCCCCTCCCACACAGCTCTGGATAATGTTATATCCCCCATCTGATTGATTGCACCACCAGTGACCTGAGCCCCCACCCCCCTTAACCGGGCATACAAGTTTGTTTGCATTGCAAATTTGCATAATACTAATTATATTGATGGGGTCATAGAGAGAGATGTGCACTGTGCCACTAGTCGTCTGGTCTACGGTACCATCTAGGCTGGCAAGCAACTTACTTGGGTCTTCTTAGGAAGTAGTTGGGAACTTTTACGCGGCACTCCTTCACATACCTGTGACCCAGCAGCAGTCAGTGGCACTTACACACGTGCAGGCACACTGCAATGATGCTCTGTGCACCACGACGTCTGCCCAAGGAACTGAACGGCTGAACCTGAACCACCAATGATTAGTATAGTATTAGTATAGTATTTGAAGTTGAATAAAGACATACGTCCATCCAGTTCAACCCATCTAGCAATATCCTCATTTCCTGCCTAATTGTTGATCCAGAGGAAGGCAAAAAAACCCCACCAAATTTATGAAGGGGGAAAAAATTCCTTCCTGACTCCAATTGGCAATCGGAAATTTCCCTGGATCAACTCTACTTTATGTATCAATACCAGTAACTTGCAACATTCCTTGTTTGCAGAAACTCATCCAGCTTTTTTTTGAAACTGACCAATGAACCTGCCATAACAACGTCCACTGGAAGACAGTTCCATAGCTTTACTGTTCTCACAGTGAAAAACCCTTTTGAAGCTTGAAGCCTAAACCTTTTTTCTTCAAGTCTTAAGGGATGTCCTCGTGTCCTTTGACATGTTCTATTGGTGAACAATGCCCCGTAAATGTATTTATACACAGTAATCATATCCCCATGCAAGCACCTTTTCTCCAGCATACATAATTGTAACTTTTCCAGTCTCTCTTCATATTCAAGCTCCCCCAATCCCCTTATTAATTTAGTTGCCCTTCTCTGAACCATTTCCATTTTAAAGATGTCCTTTTTGTACACAGGATTCCAAAATTGCACTGCATATTCCAAATGAGGCCTTACCAATGCTTTGTAAAGAGGGAGAATAACATTTTCCTCCCTTGAATCCATACCTCTCTTTATACAAGACAATACCATGCTGGCTCTGGCTGTTGCCGCCTGGCACTGCTTGCTACCTTTAAGTTTGTTATCCACCAAAACTCCAAGATCCCTTTCCAACAGGGATTCACTTAACACAGAGCCATTTATAGTATTTAAGTCCAAAATGCATCACCTTACATTTATCAACATTGAACTTCATCTGCCACTTAGCAGCCCAATGTGACAATCTATCTAGATCCCCTTGCAACGATCGCACGTCCTCTGAAGTTTTTGATGGTCGACAAAGTTTTGTGTCGTCAGCAAACACAGAAACCTTGCTGACAATACCCACTTCCAAATCATTAATAAATAAATTAAATAGAAGCGGCCCCAGCACAGAACCCTGTGGCACCCCACTTAGCACTTTAGTCCATAATGATGAAGCCCCATTAACAACTACTCTCTGCATCCTATTCATTAACCAATTTTCTATCCATGTACAAATGTGACTCCCCAGACCAACAGACCTCAGCTTATACATTAGTTGCCTATGGGGGACTGTATCAAAAGCCTTTGCAAAATCCAAGTAAACTACATCTACTGCTATGCCAGAGTCTAAATTTCTACTTACTTCCTCATAAAAGCCTAGCAAGGTAGTTTGACAAGATCTATTCCTCCTAAATCCATGCTGGTTACTACTTATAATGTCAGTCCTTGAAACATACTCTAGAACATGTTCCCTTATTAAACTTTCCAGGATCTTCCCCACCACTGAAGTTAAACTTACAGGCCTGTAATTACCCAACTGTGAACGACTACCCTTTTTGAATATTGGAATAACATCAGCCTTTTTCCAATCCAGAGGCACACCACCGGACATGAGGGAATCAGCAAAAATAAGAAACAATGGCCTAGATAAAACTGAACTTAGCTCCCTAAGTACCCGAGGATGTATTTTATCCGGTCCAGGAGATTTATTAATATTAACCTTATTTAGTTCTTTCTGTACCATATCCTCGGTTAACCAAAGTGCACCATTATTGCTACTATACTCTATGATATCAGTACTTGGATCTTCTATAGTGTGTATAGAGGGAAAAAAATTATTCAAGACATTTGCTTTATCGCCATCCTCCGTAACTAACTTATCCCCATTAATTTATGGTGCCACATTCTCAGTCCTCATCTTCTTACTATTAATATACTTAAAAAAAATTTTAGGCTTAGTGATGCTTTCTTCAGCTATCCTAACTTCATTATTAATTTTAGCTAGTTTGATTGCTTTCTTACACTCCTTGTTACAGTTTTTATACTCCCTAAAGGCCCTTTCCGTTCCCTCTGCCTCAAAGGTTTTAAATGCCTTTTTCTTCCTTTCCATTTGCCTCTTTACATCAGAATTCAGCCACATGGGCGCGGATTTATTTTTTTTACATTTATTTCCTAAGGGTATAAATTTAGATGTGAACTGGCTTAAAATCCCCTTGAACACAGTCCACTTCTGTTCAGTACATTTACCTGATAATACGTTATCCCAGTTGACATTCTGAAGAGCTGCTTTTAACCTGGGAAAATTTGCTTTCCTGAAATTAAATGTCTTTGTTAACCCAGCGCACTTTTCCTAGTCCAAATGCCACTATTTCATGGTCATTATTCCCTAAGCCTCCAGTTACCTTTATATCTATAATGCGCTCCACAATGTTAGATATTACCAGATCCAACAGAGCTCCTTTTCTAGTAGGAACCTCAACCACCTGTGAGAGAAAATTATCCTGCAGCAAATTCAGGAACTCATCGCCTTTTTCTGTGATGGCAGTTCCACCACACCAATCAATGTCAGGGTAATTGAAGTCCCCCATAATGAGCACACTCCCCAAACTTGCAGCCCTTGCCAACTGCATATGAAGTTGACTTACCTCCTCTCTGCTAGCATTTGGCGGCTTATAGCAGACACCAAATTGGGTAATATTTTCTTCATCCTCATTGGATGTCAGGGCCAGGCCCCCCTGGTCCGGATCAGCAGCGGCCGACACAGTAATACAGAGCGAGGTTACGGTGATGAATTTCTCAGTCTAAGTCATGCCCAAATATTGCCCAAAATTGTTATTGATGACACTTGCCTTGGGTGCCTTGTGGATAATCCGGCCCTAAGGGGTCGGATTCTCCAACGCCGTGTGGACAGTGGGAGGAGTTTTGATGACATGCCACTCAAGCTTCTGCGTCAGTGGCCCATATGATTTACACCTCGCGGTTAGTATATAGGATAATCTACCCCCTACTATAAATTAGGTATTAGACCGCAATGTATTAATAGCAGCTCTGGTCCATCTCTTACCCTCTAGATTATTGTTTCCTTTCCACGTAGTAACGTGTGCTTGAGGTCTTAGAATACTCTTCCCCCTTCATATCAAACATTCGGTTCTGAACCTCCGCACCACTTGCAATACGCCAGATAGCAGCTTTTGTGTTAAAAATGTAACATCTTTATTATAACTTCAAGTATCAAAATACAAAAGACACCATAGTAACAATTGTTGTCTGACGCATTTCAGGCTTGGTCAATCCTTAGTTATAGACATGGTTAGACCTCTTCCTTTTACACATGTAAAAGAGCTGCGCCATCAACAGTGTTGTGCGGGAGCCGCAGAACTCAATGACAGACAATTGATGTGAACGAAGGTAAACCTGAAGGGGAAAGTAAACGGAGGTTGGGGAAGTGAGGCAGGGGGAGAGGAAAAGGCAAGGCAATGTAAAAGAAGTTAAACCTGAAGGGGGGAGAAAACGGAGGTGGAAGAAGTGAGGAGGTGGGGGAAAGAAAGGAAAAAGTGACAGATGGTTATTCCTATCTATCCCTACACAGGGGGCTGGATGGTTCTCAAATGAGGAGGTGGTTTATACTAAATAATGCACCCCCTACAAAAAAATATTCGCATATTAGATGTCCCCTCAGAGTTTCGTGCCCTGTATAAAAGGCACTCGACCTGCGGCCTTGTGCTTTTATATGGTCACGGAACTCCTCTGTGACTTTTAATATCCTTGTAATTTACAGTAGGGGGTGCATTATCTACAATATAATCCCCCCCTCTATGGATCCCAATGGGATCCAACTATAAATAATAACCCTATACTTGGCCCACCTATTATGGTATAACGAAAGCCCGTTTGATCGCACATACTCTGCCTCCTCCTCGGTTGAAAGATCTTGTTTCAGGAAGAAGATAGTGGCCTAAAGGGAAAAGGGAGGAATTATAGCAGATAATGCACCTCTTATCAATATATAAGAAGTCCCCTCGGAGTTCTGTGCCCTCTAATGTCAAGGTGTGAATTGCACATTTTCATATTCATCTCATTCACTGAATGTCTAAATTCCTTCAATCAATGATTGTCTTTAATGTATACCAACAGAGTGCACTTGTGTTTTTGTGCATGCACACTCTGTTATACCAACGGTTGGTTGCAAGAATTTAGGGTAAATATAAGGAATCCTTCAATAAAACTTCCTTTAGAACAGGAATGTTGAACATGCTGCCCTCCAGATGTTTGGAAACTGCAACTCGTATATGCGGCCCTCCAGATATTTGGAAGCTACAAGTTGTATCTGCGGCCCTCCAGATATTGGAAAACAGCAATTTGTAGTTTTTCAACATCTGGGGGGCTGTAAGTTTGACATCCCTGCTTTAGAAATACTGGGATCAAAGAATTATATGGGTCTTATTATGTATTATATTTTTGGTCCCTAGTTGCACTTTAATATGGATGTATAACAGCCCTATTTTATATACCGTATATATATATATATATATATATATATAATAAGATAAAAGATGGATGCACTCCAGGGTCCTTTTCACAATTTATTTAGTGCAACAAATAAAGTGCATACAAAAGTGCAATCAGCAACGTTTCTGCTCATGCTGAGCACTTTACATATACTTGAAGTATGTTGTTACACTTGAATTACGTCCATTGATGATGATGTCATTTATTGTGGGAGTGACTTAAACTATATATAGTTCACAATGTGTGATCATTTGTTAGCTTGAGAAAGGTCTTAGAACCAGACCGAAACGTTGCTGATTGCACTTATGTATGCACTTTATTTGTTGCACTAAATAAATTGTGAAAAGGACCCTGGAGTGCATCCATCTTTTATCTTATTATTGATAACCATTAGGAATTGCACCAGGGCAAGGATTCTGATTGAGGAGCGAGTGCCCATTTTTGCTGTATTTGTGTATATATATATATAATATTGTTTATAAAGTATGCCAGTGTGCAGATAATATGATATTGTATGGGGCCTAGGAATTCCGCTAAATTGAGTTGTAAATTAGCCTAATTTGAGTGCTTCCACAATCCTTGTATTGTATTTATTGGGAGGCCTGGTCAAGCCTCCATGTGGTAATAGCACCCCCCAACATGCCCCTTTTATGTATAAATCACTAGATGGCCTCTTCCCTCATTTTTAAAAGCCAAAGGGGGGAAGTGAGAGAGCCTGTTACATGGATCCAGTGTGTAAGAATGAGAAATGCAAAAGTTCGCTAATCGTTATTGAAATAAAAGAAATTTAAAAAGTTTAGAAGTTAGGACCTTCCAGACTGGGGTTACCTTGACGTGGTTGGAAGGCTTTTCATTCATGTCATCACAGTAATGTATACTAAAACCCCTTTGTATGCCAGTGTGCAGATAATATGATATTGTATAGGAATGTGCATTGATTATCTTTTCTATGTTTGTATAAATGTTTGACCAGATCAGTAGCACTTCCGCTAAATGGAGTGCTTCCACAATCCTTGTATTGTATATATATATATATATATATAGTTCCCAGCAGAACGAGGCACTCACGGGACTTGGTTAAAAAGTAACTTTTATTGTAACAGATTAAAATGTATCAACGCGTTTCAGCCCTAGCGAGCCGTCCAGATTAAAATGTATCAACGCGTTTCAGCCCTAGCGAGCCGTGCAGGCCCGTCAAGCCTGCACACAGCATACAGCATTCCAACGTTCAAAACTCTGTCACCATTCCAGCTACAGTAAAACTACTCACAGAAGAATAGTTTTTGACAGCAAGTAACTTGATTGACAGCTGAAATATAAGATGTTTTAGATTGGATATCTAAAGAAATAGGGGGAAGGTCAACAACAAAAAAATGATACAGTGGTGGTTGGGAAGAATTTCCAGTAATGGTCAATTTAAAATAACCTTTTTTTGGTATAGATGCCCTTTAACACAGAGAACAAATATACAGAGAAAACAGGGAGAATAAATGGTATTACCAGCACAGCTGCAACACAAATTTGTACCGGATCACTGCTTTATGGAAGGATTATGGGTAGCATGGCACACAGTGTGTTATTCTGGTGGTCTGGCACAAAGCAGACAGTGCACATAAACAGGTTCCCCACATAACATGTGCAATAATCAGGGGTGTCTCAGTTTATGGTGTACCAATTTGAATATTGACCATGCCTGTATATTGTGTGTCCTTGTAAGTTGGTGTACACTTATTTGTTACCTCAGAGTTTGTATCCAATAAGGTAATTTGTCTGTCCAATAATCTGTCCTCCCAACAGGTGGTAACAGGATCTTATACACAGGATCTTGTATTGCAGTCAATATCTCTCCATCGCACACACCACAATCTACTTTCACTTTCTGTCCTCCTAGCCATAGAGAGCAGGGATGTCTTTTATTATTCACTGACACCACCTGCAGGCTGGAGATGGTATATAAGGAGCCTTGGTGTATATGTCTATTACAATACACATCACATCCTGTGTAGCAGACAGAAACTTTTTCTGGATTACATTTCCCTTTACATGGAGCAAACACAGGGGTGTGGTTTAAGCTGCCATTTGACTATTCTATTTTGAAATAGGGATCTCAGCTCTGAAAGTAAGTTTATGTATTTTGTATATTTTGTGTTGTACCCAATATAAGTCAGTGCTATACTTTATATACATTTATTGATCATCATTTAAATGGTAACAGTGAGATAGTGCACACATACATATACACCTTTCCTATAACTAATATCCTATACCCCCCGGCACATTGGTAGCTCCTAAAAACTGAATGCAATCTCCTACTAAGATAAAAATATATTTATATAATATAAGGGATATTGTGTGTTACAGTGAAGATCTGACCATGACCAAGTCTTCTGGGAGCTTGTATTCCACCCAGAGTTAGGTTATGTGCTCGTTTGAGCAAAGTACTTTAAACTAGAGAGTGAGCTTCAAGCATACAGGCCACACAGGAGAAGCTGTCAGCTCATGCAGCCAATAGGCAAGTACCAGTAAGCTAGGACCCAGTTATACAAAGCAACATTGATGTTTTGACTGGGCTTTAAATAATTTGGCTAACTTATTGAACTAATTGCTTTTATTTATCCAGGGCTTATGGCAGGCTCTCTGGAGCAGCAACTTTATGAAGATATAACCAATATGCAATTAGAATTGTTTGGCCACTAGAATTCCATTGTTAGTATGTATTTTTTTTTTCTCATTACACTTTAATATGGATGCACAACAGCCTACTAAGACCCATATATTATATGGGTCTTAGTAGGACTGAATGAGCATAGGTGCATTTGCAGGCATGAAGCCCTTGAATGTTTAGGCTGATGACAGGTTTGATATGTGAATGAAGAGTGAATATTCACACCCACCCCTTGTTTGATTGCTATTAATGTCTGTTTATAAATAGTCAATGTTATGTTAACCAAGAATAAAAACTAAATCTATAAGATGGAATAGCTGGGGGTATAAATGATAAAGCAGAAACAATATGGATGGAGCTGTGTACAGAATGCAAGAAGGTGTGCAAATTAATTGTTGGTGTCTGTTATAAGCCACAAAATGTCAGTGAGGAGGTGGAAATAGATCTCCATATGCAGCTGGCGAAGGCTGCTTGTATGGGGCATTTTATGGTTATAGACCATAAAGTAGAGTACCAGACATAGACTAGAGTAAGGGAACTTCCAGCTTTTAAAAGGTATAAAGTTCTTACAGTTTCTTTCAAAGATTAGTACTAGAGAGGATACATTGTTGGATCTGGTAATATCTAATAAGCCTGAGCTAATTTTGGAGATGAAGGTAATCAGAAGCTTAGGGAATAGTGGTGTCATTTAATATAGGATGCAAAAATTTGTTCTAAGGTAAAGATACTAAACAGAAGTAGACTGATTTTAAAGGGGTATTAAAGAATTACATTTCTAAATGGAAAGAAAGAAAATGGCTTTTACATTTTTGAAATCAGAGGGAACAGAACACGCTTACAGTAAGTATAAAAGCTCTAATAAGGAGTACAAGAAAGCAATTAAACTAGCTAAAATAGAAATTAAATAAGGATATCAGAACAAAGCAAGTCCAACCCCAAAATGTTTTTAAGTGTCTATAGTAAAAAGATGAAAACTGAGAATGTATATTAAATAATATTGCGCACACGTATATTTCTTCTGCCCCTTCCAATCTGATACAGACAAGGTGATACTTCTCTGTTAAGCTACACTTGGTAAAATGCCTTTGTCATTGCAATTTCACTACGATTATGTCTAATATATCTAAAGGTGGGTACACACAAGCAGACTTTTTGTCCTGACCGAGCATTCACTACTAGAGAGCGCTTGTCCGGATCAAATGACTGTCAGTCACGGCAACAGTTGCCACAAACAGGTGATTTACCAAGAGGTACGATCGCTTGTTTGTCTGATCCGGACGAACTGGTAACCGAGCTCAGCCGCGGCCACCCACACCATGCAATATTTCTGGCTGACAGACTGATACCCAGCTTTAAAGGAATATTTCAATGAAAAAGTGAACTATTCCTTTAATTCCGGATTGGAGGAAGGGGTGGTGGACATCGGTTGTGGCAGAAATCAGCAAAGATTTTTTGGCCCAACCGACCAATTACACAGAAGTATCAGTTGATTGGGGCAAAACAATTTGACCGTGTGTACCCAGACTAAGAACCACCTAGCCTGTTCTTTTATGCAATCTAAGTTTGATCACAAAATGAATGGGCCAGATAGGAACATCTCAAGATAAGAAACAGTGCTTGTAAAATTCAGTCTTTAGAAATAAAGACCATAGACGGCATTATATTCTTCTGATTAGATTTCCAAACGTTTAGGCAATTCGTAAATCCTTGTTTTGCTGATCTCATGCAGATTTCAGCTTGGAGGTGGGGTCGGAAGAAACTTTTCTGATTTGCCCAATCTTTGTTTTTCCAATAAACTTCTCAATATTGTCGAGCAAATTTATTGAATCGCCCAAAATATCAATAATGTATATGCCATGCTTAAGACGAATGTCTAATCTATCTAATATCTGCCGAGTGCATGGCCAGCTTTAGTAGTTTGCTTCATCAAAGCTGTTTATGCTGTTGTTGTAATCCTCAGACACTGATGTACAGTAACTATTTAGATGTAAGTTGCATAAAAACAATGGAAGCACTATTAACTGTACATCCAGGCTCTATGTATAATGCAAGATCTATAAAACAAAGAAATCAGCCTCCAGACTGTGTGCACCAAACTTAGCTGATTAACTCTTCTGACAGATTTGCAATGAAATCTGCTTTAAATAATTAAATGATAACTGTATTGCCTCAATGCATTTTTTTTAAAAAGAGTAAAGGTATGCAGCCCTCCCTATACATTTTTTTTCCTGATTTCGAGCCTCTCTCTGCCTTTAATTAGCCATGCTGTGAAGGGGGCGTAATGATTCTGTCTGCCTCTGTCACTCAGAGATAGAATGTGAGAAAACACTCCTGTACCCACCCTTGATTAGCTTGATTATGTAGGCTGTATTCTAGCAACAGGACAGTTAAAGTTTGATTGACTGGCAGAGGAGGAGGAGAGCGGTTGTAACAGACAATCCCACCAGCCAATGTTACAATATGTTAACGATGGCCCTGGGCTGTCTAGGAAGCGTGCTGTTAGCACTCCTCTTTGCTGTGTGATATCTAAGGGAGGGCAGCACGGTTGTAAATGAGAGTAAGTGATTTCAGCTGCTGGAAGTGTGGGCATGTAATGGGGGAGATGTTGTTTTTTTGGGTATTGTTGTCCTTTAATACTGCTGGTTACCTTGCAACTGGATGATTTGGATATATTTCTACAGAGACCAAATTCAAGGGAATCTGAGAATTATCCTGTCACATAAACAGAGTGCTGAAAGGCAGACATATTTGTGACATTACGAGTGGCTCAGTAAACGAGAGCAAAGGGGAATCCTGTAATTGTTCTATGTTTACAGAACCAAAGCAGGGTTCTTTAAATAAACCATACAACCACACAGAACTTTCCGCATCTTAATTCTACCACTAACTGTATAAAATATACACAGGGAAAGTGTTTTTATCTAAATTCTGCAAGGAACATTCAACCAAATTTAGTTATTTGGGAATATTTTCCACTAAATGCTAAAAATTACTTTTTAGAATGTTGTACTTCACCTAATTGATAACCAAGGTACAAGACTGAGAAGGTTAGATAGGCCCACTCCAGGAAATTATGACTAAGAATGGTTACATCCCAGACCCAGACAAGGGTCTGGGATGGCTAGCACCCGGACCAACACACCCATCGGGTGAGTCCTTTTGTATATTGTTTATATGCATTTTCACCATAGAAATGATGCAGTCAAACACTTTTTAATGGAATGGGGAGAAGGGAGGGAGACAGTGTCATCTACATAAGGCATGTTAACACCCAAAGTTTTCAGTAGAGAAAACAAGTGCACTATGTCCATCTAGCCCTTTATATTTATCCCTGCCTTTCCAGTTTCTGTATAAATTTGGGAGTCAAATTTTAGGCATAAGCTACATTGGGGCGGCACTTGGTGGGGTTATGCCCAGCAGACTACACATTTTTGTTCTATTACTAGATACTAAAGGAAGTTGATGCAACAAGGCGCTAACAAATATATTAAAAGGTATGGCTCTTCAGCTTCCTGAATGGATAATCCTGGTCTGCCAATAGAAAACTTTATGTCTGTGACCCATTGCCAGATTCAGCATCACATACACATAAATTGTCCATTTACTTCCTGCTACTTTATAGTTTCCTCTTTCTTCTCCTTATTGCTGAAGTTACTTATTTGAAATCCAACAAATAGTAAGATCGGTATTAATGACATATGCAGGGAGGTGTCAAAGTAAGTTGGATAAAAGAGAATTTAAAAGGGGAAGTTCAATCTAAAACTATTTTTCCTGACTTTTAGGAAACCTGACCTTAGCACAGCTTTGTGTAATGCACTTCTTAATAATGTACTTCTTAATAATGTACCTATCTGAGGATATGCATCTGTTTTTGTACAAATATTAACTATCAGGGCTGCCATCAGAATTCTCTGGGCCCCATACTATCTAATTTATGAGGGCCCCATACTATTTCAATTTCACCTCCCACCACCATGTCATTACACCCCCCACCTCCGCAACTTATGACCCTGTACAATCATTATGCTGGATTCACACTCACCCCCACCCCAAGAAGCCAGTCTACTCCCCCTATTTTCCAAAGTTAGACATGAAAATAGAAGTCTTTTTTAATAATTTTAGAAGACAGAGGAGGGTGAGCAAAAAAGCCATAAATCTGATTTGAGATCAACACAATGTACAGTATATACAGTATGGAGACACGTTCGTTCGTAGAATACCAAGCGGTAGTAAAATACCACAATGGTATTCTATGGGCCATCGATAATGGATAATTAAAGGAACACTATACTGAAAAAATTACTTTGCCTCATATTAATCTATAAATGAATATATGTAAGTAGCACTTACTCTGATTTGAGTGTGTTGCTGTATCTTCAATCCAGCACACATTTTGTTTAGGAGCAGTATCCCCCCTCCCTTCAGAGCATAACAATTCTGACCCACAATTTTGTAATATCTCAATCCAGCACATGAAGTGGAGACACAATCTCCCAGAATCCAGTGCAAAATCCATTAAAATGAGACTATATACTATGTGAGAAGGAAACACTGAAAAATATCTTCCAAATTCCAGGGGGAAAAAAAAGACTTGGAAGTAAGAGGGATACATAAAGGTGAGTAGGAAAAAGGTGAACATTCCATTAACCAAATAAAAATCAAGGTAAATATTACATATTACAATTTAGTATTTAGTGAGGGACATAGAAGCAGTTTGTTTCTAAAATAACATTTGAATACAAAAATATATCACATAGTTTTCTGTCAAATTTAGGAATGAAACAGAAATGTTGCCACATCTCACCTCTTTTCCACTCTGTAGGTGAACATCAGTGCTTGCTGTTTGATAGGCTTTTACTGAAAGTATTGCTTTTTCCAAACACTCTAATGCTCTCTCCAGCTTCCGTTTGTAACTTCACATTGGGTACCGTAAAAATGGAAGACACTGTCAAAAAAAAAAAAAAAATGCTATTAAACTGCAAACTGAATAAAATCCATTTCATAGATACATATGGTCTATGTTAGGAAGCAAAATATTCACATTGTATATTGAATGTGTGTCAAATGTGTACAATTTTATTTACACCAGGGGAAGGCAGCGCTATAAACTCTTACAATACATAAAATTCAGACAGGGATAAAATAAGCGTAAAGATATTATAATAAAGGGTCTTGAAGGCTCAAAGACATGAGAAAAAAAGGTCCCTGCTCCTGAGATTATATTACATACAAGTTAATCTATGGGTGTTTAACCCCTTAAACACCTAGAATTTCCCCAGTGCACTGTAATGCTATATTTGATAGCCCGGGGCTAAATAACATTACCCTATACTTAAAGATATGTTGTACACAGACTTTCTGACTCTATATATATATATATATATATATATATATATATATACACACACCATAAATATATTCTGTTATTTCTATTCACATTTTATACACAAGTCAGTATATATCATGAGAGTCCTTATTCTGCAACACGTCTTCTAATGATTATCTGCCAGGCACAGAAACCATATTTCTTTAACTGGAAATTTCACTAGAGGCGTTCAATGAAAACCTTTCCTTTAAAATATAATGATTTTTTTCATCTTTATTCCCCCCCCCCCCTTTCAAAAGGTTTCGCCGCTCCTGATGTTTAACGTTATGCAAAGACGGGTTTCAGCCAATGAATATCGCCTTATGGTTATGCTTCTGCAAATAACCTGCTGTGAGCTGATAAAAGGATTAATGCAGCCAAAATTCTTAATCTGTGAAATTACAAATTAAATTCTCATATTAAAAATACCACCCTGAGGTATTTTTTTGTGGTTTTAATTCCCCTCTGGTGTTCTGCATACATTGTGCTTGTTAATGACTAGGACTTGTCTCTCCCGGCTGGCAGCCTGCTGCAGAGTGATAATATGGAGGCATTTATTTAACTGATGGAGCTGGAATTAACCGCTGACTGATAAACTAAGTGGCAACTGGGTAATAACTTTATATTAAGTGAAAAGCACTACTAGAGAATACAATATTCAGAGAGTATCAAAATCCTAGCTGTGCTTAATCATTCATTCAGATCGGATTGAGATGTCACAAATGGAAAATGATCACAGCTGAATGGTCTGCTATGAGAGCAAAAAAAGAAAGAAGGAATTGTTGTATTTTATTTTGCAAAGTAGCAGCACTATTTGCAACAAATCACTAGCGACTCCTGTAATGTAAAAATCACCCACTCGGAGGGAAGAACAACTCATTCTGGGCTACAATTCCCATCAACCTTTACGAGCCACAATAATCTACAATAGAATTTGTAATAAATTGTGATAGGATGTAATGCATGTACTGTATAACTGTTACTTTTTCTGTCAGTTATTAATAGTGCAGTAACTAATGTATTATCTTTTACATGAAGAAATGCAGAGGTAAAGAAGACAGTTCTCCTATGTTTGTTATATTACCATATAGAACATTTCACAAGATGCAAGGAGAGCCGCACTGTGAGTGACTGTGGACATTGGTGGAATTGTTCTTAAAGGAGAACTAAAGTCTCCAGACAATATTATCCCAATAGAGAGAGCACATTAACAAACCTACAACAAGCTGTGTCTCACCTCTCCCTTTGCTGTGACCATTGAGTGATTTATGAAAATAACCTGTGAGTAATTGGAGTCAGCTCTCACAATTCACCTTAGCTGGGTAAACTCCTAGCTAAGTGTCTGCGTACAGGCACATGCTCTGTAGTGCTCAACAGATCAAAACAAGAAAGTTGCAGACTTTGAAAGCTGCCTGTTACCAAGCAGTTTATTTTCCAGCAACTCCCACTGACTAGTAAATAAATTGCAGAGTAATAAGCAGCTTTCATAGTCTTTTCAGGGACTTCCATATTGGTGTGGTACCTACCCTCTTCCTCACCCCCTGTCCTAGTGAAAGTACCAAATTCAGTAAAACAAGATTCATAAAGCTGGTTCTGGCTCCGCCCACCACCAAAATCCAAACATTGATCAATGGAAAGGCACATTCTGAAAGGACTTAGGGTACTTTTATGTGAGTGGGGGTTATTGCCCTTTAACCCTCCCAAACTAACCCTCTCTACAATTTCCGCACATCAGAGATTTAGTAACACAATTGTGGCTCATTTCTGGCTACACTTTTGCCTGGTTTAAGTACATGCTTTCACTCAAAACCATTGCAAATCATGTCTTAAAGTTTAATAGAATTCTTTTTATTATTATTTAGACAAATAATTAAAATGAAGGGATCAGATGTAGTAGCTTCGAATGTGAAGTAGGTCTTCTGCAGAGGCTTCTTGTGTATAGCTTCTTTAAAAGCAAAAACTGGTCACTTGTCAGTTACCTGCCCCCAACACCAAATTTATCTTCAGCACTTTACTAACCAATGCTGCCTCCTCTGCACAGGCTCAAGCTGGCAAAAAGCTCACTGAGCAGAGAGAGGAGGTGGATACCAGAACGAAAAGGAACTTACCATTAAATATCAAATTCTTTTAATAAATCTGGTTACAGGCAGATTTGATTTGTCTATAAATGTGAAGATACTGAGAAATGATCTCTTTGCCTTTTCTACTAAATCATAACCACCATACTCTTACCTTTCTGTGGTCTGTATTACTTTAGCGAATCACCAGCCACTAAACATTAACAGTGAGATGTAATAATATCAGGTAAGCTTGGCATAAACTCCATTTTTCTGTGTCCTGCACCGTTTTATGTTAATAGCGCAGGCACCCAATGTAATTGCCTCTGGCTGTAAAGGCCTCCACCTCTGCCCACCCACTGTCAATCATAGCCTTGATAGCATATGTCGCAGCCAATGTTTTACTTGGGATTGGCATGCAGCCTGTCTTACTTGTGTTATGCTCAAGCTTGGAACAATCTTGTAGACCAAGTAGCAGAGGGGGAAATCTTTAGTATGATGTGAGTTTTGATGCAGAATACAACGTATGCTTTGAAAGATAAGAATATGGTGGTTAAAATGTATTTAAAGGCAAAGAGGAGTAACTTTTTGATTTTAGGAACGCAAAGATCTAGTTTCAATGATCTAAAACTATTTGATTAACCTTGTCCCCCAAACACTTTCTTGTGTTTACGTTCTTTTTTTAAATAGAAAAAGGCACAAGCCTAGTCTTGGTGGGAATACAATAATCTGGCAGAGCAGCATAAACATATTCATCCAGTTTATCTTCTCTATTGTATGGTAAATAGAGCACACTGTTTTATTAAAACAGACATACGAGTTAGCAGGAAGGAAATGCAATCATTTGACTCAAACAGCCCACAAGTTAGCTTTTGTTTAATATAATGTTTTCCACAAACCTTTTATTACACTTTCGAATTGTTTAAAATAAAAATGGCTTTCAAAGAGAGTTTTTGAAAATTATGAACAGCTAAAAAAATGATTTGAAATGTCTTTGCTTTTTCTGGATGTCATGCTGTGTTAAATCAAGAGGGAAATGATTCTTCATTGAAAATTCAAAGAATCTGAAATGCTTGATACTTATTTCTATATTTGTGTTTTTCTTTGCTTGAGGGGTAGCATGCAAGACTTTCCATTTACTTCTGCATAATCTGTATGCTCTTCCCAAATGTCACTCTAGCAATTTGCTTCCAAGTGTTTTTTCTTGCTATACTTTTCATGTTCAGCACATATTCTAAGGTTATAACTTCCTTTTCACACATTTTAAAAGAATCTCTGATACACTGTTCTAATGGACAGGGCTTCTTCCTACTTTTTCAGTGACAATTTAGACTTGTTTTACAAAAGACAACTAGTAAACCTTTGGATATAGCAGGAAAACACCTGGAAACTATCAGGGAGATTCAATATCATGATGTCATATCGGTATCATACACTGCATTGATGTTCCTAAGGGGTAATTTCAGTGTATGTGGATATACAAATCTAGTTTTATTTCTCTTTTTACATACTCCACTAGGCCCTGTTCTATGGGACTTCTTCACACTACCACACACTGGGCCATATTTATAAATTATTATTATCAGTAAGTAACGGTTGTTAAAAAACAACTGTGGTGTTAGTTAACGATACCAATACTTAATTAATGAATGCGGTTTTAGATACGGCCTAACCATTATGTGATGATTCCTTTATTTAAAGGATCTCCAAGAATGATGTCTCTAGCATTTCTGGTTCTTAGGTTATAGGCTTGTAAAGTTACACTCAGACAGTCAGGATAAAAAAAGTATGTGACAGTCACATGATGTGCTGTGTAAGCAGCTCAAACCCCAAAAAAATAATATTTTCTGAAGCTTTTAAAAGACTGTTACAGCAGTAGGAGAGTGGGCATGGGGGAGAGCAACCACAGCTTTATAAATATGACCCACTGTTTCCTTTTATTTTTCCAAAACTTTTAGAGCAATTTTTTTCATGCATTATTTTAAATAAAATGTGCAATATGTGTTCATTGATAAAGATTAGATTGAACAAGCAATAAATACATAAACATACAGCTTTAATCAATAAGAGGTGCAAAATTTTGCCTGAGCTGTTAATTTGCTTCAACCACTTGGATGATACCTTTTTACTGGTCTGCTACAGTTTGAAAACATTTGATAACATCCGATTGGTTGCTGCAGATGAAGAATACAGACAAATGGTGCAACTCTTATTGAAAAGGCTGCAAGTCCTAAAACCAGGCTACATGTAGACTCAAAAGGGAATTCATTAAAATCTGGTTCTATTTGATGGATAGTATAGTATAGTATATTTTATAAGAAAATATTTTAGGTAGAATAAAGACATATGTCCATCCAGTCCAACCCATCTAGCAATATCCACATTTTCTTGCCTAACTGTTGATCCAGAGGAAGGCAAAAAAAAACCCACCAAATTTATGAAGGGGGAAAAAAAATCCTTCCTGACTCCAAGTGGCAATCGGAAATTTCCATGGATCAACTCTACTTTATGTATCAATACCAGTAACTTGCAACTGGATGAGTTTTCCTTGCAGAAACTCATCCAGCTTTTTTTTTTTAAACTGACCAATGAACCTGCCATAACAACGTCCACTGGAAGACAGTTCCATAGCTTTACCGTTCTCACAGGGAAAAACCCTTTTTCCGAACTTGAAGCCTAAACATTTTTTCTTCAAGTCTTAAGGGATGGCCATGTGTCCTCTGACATGCTCTATTGGTGAACAATGCCCCAGATAGGTTATTGAATGGCCCTCTAATGTATTTATACACAGTAATCATATCCCCACGCAAGCACCTTTTCTCTAGCCTACATAATTGTAACTTTTCCAGTCTCTCTTCATATTCAAGCTCCCCCAATTCCCTTATTAATTTAGTTGCCCTTCTCTGAACTCTTTCCATTTCAAAGATGTCCTTTTTGTACACAGGATTCCAGAATTGCACTGCATATTCCAAATGAGGCCTTACCAATGCTTTGTAAAGAGGGAGAATAACATTTTCCTCCCTTGAATCCATACCTCTCTTTATACAAGACAATACCATGCTGGCTCTGGCTGTTGCCGCCTGGCACTGCTTGCCACCAAAACTCCAAGATCCCTTTCCAACAGGGATTTATTTAACACAGAGCCATACCATATTCATAAAACAATAAAGAATCTATTAAATATTGTAAAAAAAATTAATAACATTTTGTACAAAATTTACATTACAATGTATAATACACAATCAGGCTCATTTACAGAGAAGGCACTCGCACTGCAGTCCCACAGCAATTTACCAGAGGTTGGGCTAATAGCACAGCCTCTGGTAAATCCTGTACGGGAGATGGATATTTCTGCATATGTCTTCAATGCCAGCTGATAGCAATGGAAGGGTGAAGGCAAATGGTAAAATTCAGGACAGAAAGCTATGGGAGCTCTAAGGTATAATACCATTAAAAAGATGGCTGTATTTTGTCTCTACTTTGGGATTTGCTGCTTTTTTTAGCTTCTAGGAACAAAATAATTTTATTGTACTGAAATTATATAAAGGCTTAAACAACTTGAACATACAACGGCCGATTCTGGTGGTTCCCGCATTCAAATACTTGGAAATTTACATAACCAAAAACCACAAAGAGTTTTATAATTTGAACATAGCTCCACTAAATACATTTGCCAAGAGAAAACTGCTACATTGGCTACACTTACCTTTGAATCTCATCGGCCATATAAACCTAATAAAAACTACTTTTTTTAAAGCCCTCAATAGCATCATAATTCCCTTTCTGTGGAAACATAAAAGAGTACAACAATTGCAAGCACCCAACACGCACGCCGGCCTAGCCCTACCTAATTTCCGACTCTACTATCTAGCCAGCCAAGGTATTGAGATGTTGGCTATTATAGAGAACTACCAACTGAATCTGAACATATGCTAAATAAATACCACAAAGGAACAACGCTTGCTCACATGCAAAACCCTGAAGCCCATACTTATGGACTGGCAACAACATACACAGGCAGCCAAAGTTTGGAAAGATATTAATAAAATTATTCCAACATTAGCTATACCAACGGTAATGCCACTATGGAACAACCTCAACTACCCACACTTAGCCAAATTTCCCCTATCGCAAGAGTGGACCAGGAAAGGTATTACAACTTTGGACATGTCATACAAAATAAGAATATAAAAGACTATGAAACACTAGCTAATGAATTCAAATTACCCCCATCCTATAAATCCCGATACTAGCTGCTAAGACTGCATGAAAACAGAATTCCCGACTGGGGAGATCAAAGTGAAACCCCACCCTATACTTACAATTCTAAGCAGCCCTGAAACCAGGAAGCTAAAATACAATGTATACAAAGCCAGAACACTGTCAAAAGCAATGGCAGGCCCAAACCTGCAAACACTTATGACCAAGTGAAGATATAGCTGAATCACCCCAATTAGCCCCTCCAGATAATAATAATAATAATAGAAACAAATAGAATATTTCCTACTTATCAAGCTTATTTAACGCCCCAGAAACTATCCAAAATACATCCTCCACGCCATATACCATGCTCTAAATGCGGTATACATAATGCAGATTGGCATCTCATGTGGTCCTGTCCGCATATACTGTAGTCTCCTACTGGTCCAAAATAATAAACTTTATTGTAACAGAACTGTCAATATCTATATCAATTACACCAGAAACCTGTCTCTTTGGCCTACTGGAACATGATAACAAACATACAAGAACCTTACTCCAATATTTACTGTTTTATGCTCGTAAAGCTATTGTTCTCAAATAGATGTCCCCAGAACCCCAAAAAGAAAACAATGCATCAACCTGGTAAATAAAGACCTAGCATATTTAAAAATCCTTTATCATACAAAATACAATAAAATTTAGAACTCATGGATCAACTCAAACTCAACATCTGATGGATAAATGGCCGGGATACCCAGGGTTACCCCCCTCCCCTCTTCCGCGGCCGAATTTGCGAACGATCAATCATATGGTCCCACAGGGAACCGCACAATCGATAGGAATTTAAAGACACGTCCGATCGTTCGTTCGTCCGATCCAGACGACCGACCGACCGAAAGTGCCGTGAATCGGTCGGCTGAAACTATCTGCTGGTGTGTACCCAGCCTTAGTTTGAAAAGCTTTGCAGCAGCTCACTTATCAGATGTGCTTTCCTGCATATTACAGAGGTGACATACTCAATTAGTATGCATGCCCTGTCTAGCTGGCCCAATCAGCATATCTGCATATCAAAGTGCGCTTTTCACTGGTTGGTCGGTGACTGGAGGTAAAAAAGCTATACCATATACTAGAATCAAGGCAGAGGGCTGATAAGCAAACTGCTGCAAAGCGTTTCAAAGTAAGAAATCCAACCTTTTTAAAGGGTCCAATTAGGGTGTTGGGGTTATTTCCCCTTATACATACTGTATTTAGCCTCTTTTCCTATGGAAGTCAGATACAGGTGGGAGCAAAAACAAGAGCTGCTAAAATGACCAATAGTGTAACGAAATGCATTTCTATGTAATTTGACAGTATTGCTTTTAAGAATCACAGTTTTTTATTTTAAAAGTTTACAGCTAAACTTTAGTAACACGAAATTTATAAAAGTTTCTTAAATATTTTCAACAGTAAAATAGAGTCAAACTATCATAAAAGCTTTTCAAAAAGTCACAAAGTGAGATCACCCATGAGTACTTACTGTCACTTAGTTCCCAGAGCCGAGGGGGAAGATCGCTGAAATAATCATGGTTCAGAGCTGCTTGCGCCGACAGCCTGTTCTTTGGAAAACACTGCAGCAGCTTGGAGGCTAGATCTTCTGCATGATTCACATAGCTCAGCCTGAAAAGAAAGAAACATAAAATACATTAGTACCCAAAGAAATAAAATAAACATGAAAGTTCATTTTTTCTATTCAGCAAGCAATGTCCACGTTCTGTATGCTTAGAGAAATGTACAATATTAACTTAATAAATAGGGTAATGATAACATGTTCAAATAGTACCATAAGGTGATCAAATCTTTACTGCATCTGATTTAAAGAGCAGTTATAGCGTTCCCACCCACCCTTCTTTATAATTAATCTCATTTATGTACATTGGAGCGAGGACCTAAAACACTGGGTCATAAGCCCTGGGCTTACTTTAGAAGTGCTGCAATCTGGTACTGAAGTCCCAATAGCTGGTTGGGTTTAATTCGGCCCCCACTTCAGTCCAGACAATTGGAACATGTGATTGGCTAGGACACAAGTTTGGGTGTGGCGAACTGGGCCAGTGATTGAAACTCCAGTGACAGATTGAGGATGTCCTAAGCTATGCCCAGGGTTGAGGACCTACAGGGGAATCCAAAATATATTTTACATTAAAAAAATAACTATCAGTCCTTACTTTTCCTTTAAAAACTAGGACCATTTTAGGAGATTACAAAACAAAGAATTTTATGTGGGATTAAAATATATAGCAAGAATAAATAAAAACTCCTGATGTGGATCAGATGTAGCCCCCAGAATAATAAACACAACATCCCACCATGCAAAAACTAAAGATATCCCACTAACAGACAACTAACGAGATTCTCAAAGAGTCTTAAAGTAAAGATTCAGTTTCAATAGAAAAAATATATTCCAGTAGAATATAATGTCAAATATCCTGATTGAGTTATGTATGAACATAAAAATAACAGTCTAGGTATTAATGCACAAACTTTACAGGAATCCATACCTACTAGTCATACACAAGTTAATATAAAACCCTCCTTATAGCTCAGTTAGATTTTTATTTGCTATAAACCTGCCCTAGGTTTGTCAAAACTAATATTTGTCAGCCCTTGGGAAAGAGACAGCGGTCTATTAAAGGTAACATGTCCTGGTTCGCTATCTTTGTGTTTAAGGATTCAGATTCTGAGAAATTCTGTGTGTTTCTTTCTAAACTGCTGTAAACATCAAACAAATTATCAAGGATTGAAAAAATAGATTTCCCAAGTAAATCTCTAAATGAAGCACGTGCTTAAAGATTGTAAGCAAGCTGTAAACAAAAACATCATTGAAGATGAAGTATACTTACCATCTGATATTTACATATTTACACATTTTTTTCCTTCAAAATCACAGCAGCATTCTTCATAATATTTTTAGGATTTTACAACCAACATATTGTTATTGAATAACATTCAATTAAAACAAACAATATAAATGGTGGCTCAAAATGCTATAGGATTATCATACGGCATAGAAAATATGTTATACAAAATCCTTCCTGCAGGTAGCTACCAGGGTAGCAGGGAGTATGAATGCACTAGGGCTCAGGGCAGATGGGCATGCTACATTATACCTACCCATCAACGGATACAAGGCACCACCCCAGCAGTCACTGTAAAAAAACATGTAAGGGGACTGAATGGCATTTATAGTTTAGAGGGGGGATGTTGTTCAAAGGCAAAAATGGTATGGCTTGGGTACATGTGTCTGAATGGAAACCTAGGGCTTATGTTATTAACCCTGACAGGCTTTACATATTTGGAACCAGCAAAAAACATGTTCCCTAAAGAGAAATTCCTCTACCTACATTTATAAGGCTTGTTCTATGTTGGGTGGAAATGTTACACAAACCAATAATCTATTATTGTAAAATATACAAAAACACGTCCTAATGTTTAACAATCATCTAGATTCTAGAGATTTCTTGAAACCTTACTTGGTGCTTGGGGTGAACCAATTATTAGGGATCTTTTAACTGGTTTATTCTGGATCATGCTGAATACCATCTTGTCTCTTAATTTAAAATAATTCAAAATAAGTAATAATTTAAATGAAATGAAAGTAAAACCCTTCAAGGTTATCCTTTCCTATAGAGAACTGTGTAATAAATGATTTAACAAACATATCAGATTTTTCATGTAATGCTTTTTACAGGCTTAAACTGAACTGAGTAAAGAGAAAATCACCTTTTACAGTATGATTCTGAAATGAAAAATAGATTTTGTTAGGCTTTTTAGCAGACTGCATGGTGAATTTATATCATCTCTATTGAATCTTGGCATAGGATAAAAGGAAAATGAATGCACCAGTACATTTAACATTCCCCGGCATTCTTTCTTCTCCTCATATACATCTGGACTAAAGTCAAAATAGGAATAAAGAAAAAACGCTTTGAAAAAAAGTGCAGGGATTTTCCCAAGAAATATTTGCTTACCTGAATTGAAAGAACCTGTCTGGGAATGCTAAACTCTATGCAAGGTTACCTTTACTGACTCCATGTAATTTAAACTGTAGCTGTCTGTGAGATATTTTTAAAGGAGAACTAACCCAAAAACAGGATATCAGCAACTGCAGAATAAATATATACATTTGTGCATGTCCACACACACACCCAAGACTAAAATGTAACCCACTACTGGCCCCACTGTGTAGTTTAAAAAAAATCCTTACCTTACATCCCTGCTCCTTATTATTATTCTCCTGCAGTGCCTGTTCAAATTTCAGAAAATTGAAAAGTAGAAGCTGTCTGTGAATCATCTGGTCCCAGCTTCTTGTCCTCTAAGAGGATTCTGGCATGTGCAGGGGAGTCCTCCCTTCCTCCCTCTGCACCCATCTTGACTTTTCCATCCCCTAAATAAAAAAGCTTTTTCTGTAGTGGAGCCCACCATAGCCCACACCCAACTGCCAAGTTTCTTTTGTAAATGAAGCAGCAGAAATGTACCAGGAAACACTGAATCTGTTGAATTGCTTTATATAGTTCTCCTTTAAAAGGGCAACTGTGGTCTCAGAAGAAGTTAGTGTTAAATAAAAGCCTGAAGTCTTTCCTTTAAAGGGCATGTCCACCCCCAAAACTATAATTCCCCCCACCACTGGCCCCACTCTGTAGTAAATAAAAATCCTTACCTTACATCCTAGCTCCAAATGGTTCTCCTGTAGTCCCCCCCACCAAAGTAAAAAAAGTGGCCACCAGGAGGATAGCAGAGTCCCTCCGGGAGAAGTTTGGCATGCGCACTGCAGCCATTCTCTCCTCCCGCCTCCCTCCCCCTCCCGTTTTGGACTCCCACCCCCTAGCTCAAAATCCATTTTATATAGTGTAGGGCTTAGTCCCCCAGCCCCAACCGCTATATTTTAAATGTAAGAAACTTCCCCGATCTTTACTTACCTTCCCTCTTTCCTCCGCCGTTCAGATCTACCGGCAGCCGCGTCCCTGATTGGCTGCCTCTCAGCCAATCAGCTTGCATTTTTCTGCTTGCATTTTCAGGAAAGAGGGAAGATAAGTAATGTTTGGGGAAGTTTCTTACATTAAAAATATAGTGGTTGGGGCTGGGGGACTAAGCCCTACACTATAAAAAAATTGAAAAGAAGGGTGGACATACCCTTTAAAATGAGATCTGGATCTCATCTCTAGCTGCAACCTGTGAGAAATTATATTTTGGATAACTTCCCACTTACAGTAACTTGAGCGTCATCACCTGACCCTTTGCTCCTCCCCTGTCCCCTTTAAAGGTACAATAAAAGGCTTTTATTTAACCATAACTTGGGGGCCACAGTTGCCCTTTAAGCTGGAGTTACAATAATAAAATATTTAGGTGACTTCCAGTAATAACAAAAGATCAATGCAACATTCCATGATGTTCCTAAAACTGCCTGGTCCTTTTACTTTGTAAGCATTCATCGACCAGGGAATGTCACAGAAACCTTGCAAGTTAAGGACACATTTTCTTACCCTGCCATTCCACTGATTCAATTTGCTTTTGGATTAAATGTCGAATTGATGGAACGGGTAAGTGTATGTCCAGAAAAAGATTAATGTTGTCTGTGTGCCAACTTTTTCTCCAGATCACAAAGCTTGAATATACACATGTAGAATTAAAGATGAAATCATGGAATCTGCAACTTGTTATGCATCCATATACTTCATGTAAAAGGCCAAGTGTAGGAGAAAACTGCCACATTTCTAACATAAGGGTCTATAGATGGGGAGGATGGAAAAACTGTATTATTCTGAAAACGTTAATGCGGGGAGTGCAGGATACTTTTAAAAACCTACAGGAAGATTCAATAAAAGTTATTATCGTCAAAAATGGTGCTAATTTTGCTCCAACCAATCAGATATTATTTAACATTTGAAAGCTAACATCTGATTGGTTGGGGTACAATAAGCACTATCTTTAACGATAAAAACTTTTAATGAATAACCCTGCTAATGTGCTGCAAGTTAAAGGGTCAACAGTGAGGGATAACATCTGCAGCCACAAGTGCCCATAGGCATACGCCTAATTTTAAATCTAACCCTGGTTATCAACACCATAAGGTGTTGGGATGTCACAAGTCTTCAATATGTAGTTTAAATCCAGGCAATTTACCATTAATGCATGTAAGTGCAAACCTCAGGAGGTCCTTTACCCTGAAATAGCGCAAGCAAAAAAATTGAAGTGCACACTACTTCAAGTAAGTGAATAACACACCCATATGCATCTATATGGCAAGCTTTAAAGACTTTAATGGAGATGTTCAAATGCAAACACATATTTATTACTGCTTTCTAGCCCAAAATTCAATGATAAATGGATTTATAATAACTAATGTTTATTGCTCAGTTTGTGAAAACACAGATTGCCTGAAATATCCACTATTGAATGTGGAACACAGGTTAAAGTGAATGTTATTTAGAGGCACATGGTGGTTCAAATAACCAAATTTGGCCCAGATTTATTATTTTCCCTTTGTAAATACACATATTAATACACCTATTTAAATCATCCTCTACGGTCACATCTAACCCCTCCACTATTCTTTTCTCAAACACATTTTGTATACATGTACAGATCTATATTTTTATGTGTATAGTGCCACTCATGTATTCATCACTACATTTTAACAATACATAGGAGACAAGAAATGGAATAAAATTACAAAAACAGGCAAAAGTATATGTTCCCATATATAAAGCAAACACTGATATGTGCTGTGCCTTAAACAAATGAAGAATGAGGTCCATGCCCTGAAGAGCTTATGATCTAATTATGCAATCTAGTTTATTTGTATGCTCCTTTACATTTTTGGACCAATTTTACCAAACAACAATACAGATTTAAATTCTCTACCCTGGGTTTGCCTTGGTTCTCTATCTCGTACTGCTGGTCTAGCCCTACCTTCTCTGAAAGAGCGCATTTCTTCCCTTATTAGGGCCTCACCCTGGGTACTATTAGGGGATGGAGGATGGTTATTAGCAGTATCATTGCCCTTTCATTCAGTGGCTCCCCTTTGAGACAAGGGAACTAAGACAATAGCCTCCTCTATTTTGCCCCGAAACATGGAACATGGTATTGTCACATTACTGCACGTTGTTTGTCTCCCATTTTATTTTTCAAGTACTGTGAAAAAAACTGCAACTTCATAGAAACAATTTACTATAAAGGAACAAACATTCATATTTGCATTTTCTGAAGACTATATTAAATAATCATATATGGATTGTACCTATGAGAATCAAACAGTAAATGCAAAAAGTTCTGCTCAGATTGTAACATGCGAAAATGGCTTTGTTCTTCCTATTTCCACCTGGCACCACAGATGAATAACACAAGATAAAAGCTCTGCATCAGAAAAGATGGCTTAGCAAGAAATACAGTGTTGCTGCATCTGCCTTATTTCTATCAACATATTTATTTTGTAAATTAAAAAAAAAACAAGAAACTAGGGCCCTTCAAATATGTGTTTTCAACAAACAAAACCTATTAAAAATATATAGGCTAAAAAATAGGCTTAAAGGAGAAATAAACCTTAAAAATAGTAATGACAAGCTGAAATTAGATATGTTTTATTTTATAGCTTAACATTTTAACTTTAGTTGTATGTATGTGTAGGGAACTGCAAACTAGTTAACCTTTAGTCTTCTTGTTCTGACAGGATTTGACCAGTAGGGGCTACTGTGTAAAAGTATAAAAGGGAGAGCAACCATGTGCTCAGCCTCTTTCTGACTTGGAGTTTCCCCAGAGAAGCAAGGGGACCTAGATAACCGGTAGGCCTAGTAAGTGTGAGAATAGTCTCTGTTATAAGTCATTCTAGGAGTGATAGATAGGGGTAGGGTAGCTAGTGAGCAGCTTGAGCTCCAACAAGGAGATTTAGCAAGGATTAGAGTCCTGGGTATACCACCCAAAAATAGGGACATAGTGCCAGATATAGGGGTAGAAGATTCCACTACAGTGACCTGAAAGCTGGGGTGGCACTTACCAGCTGATTGTTATAGGTCACTCCAGAAGTGGTATATTAGAGTAGGGTAGCTAGTGAGCAGCTTGAGCTCCAACAAGGAGATTTAGCAAGGATTAGAGTCCTGGGTATACCACCCACAAATAGGGACACTCCTGATAAATAAAGAGTGCATAGAATTTGGGTAAGGTTGACAGTGTCTAGAGCAATTAAGTACCCCCATTTTACTATCGCTTTACATATGTATATATAATTTAATTTATAAAGCGCCACTTGGGTATGCAGCGATGTATATTATAAAATACAGATAATTTAATAAAAATTAAATACAATTTCATATAGGTTAAGAACACATATATATAAATTATAGATAAATTGATATAAGTGCAGCATGCCTTGACACATTAGGAATGAGATCCCTGCTCTACAATCTAAGTCTAACAATTAAGTTATTCTTTAATACAGTGCTTAAGAAATTGCAAATAGTCTTTATATTAAAGGCAACTGTAGGGGCCTAATACCTAGCTATCTCCACTTTTAGTACCAAGGATGAGGACCTAAACCACTAGGTCATCACCTCTAGGTTTGCCCTAATTCTAGGTTCTCAAGAAAGTACACCCCAGCACACCTTCTTTGGCACGGCCTCCAATTGATAGGTGCAATCCTCCCAGCCCTCCACCTTAAGGGCCACAGCAATACGGCAAATGCAAGAAAGTTGGAGGAGCACACTATTTCATTTCCAGTCTTTATTCAAGCAAAAAACATACAACGTTTCGGGGGATGTGACTTCCCCTCAGGGCCGCGGCCCCTTCCCAGCAGGCCCTCCTAGCCTCCCGTTCCGAGATTGCCGCGAGCGGGGAACGGGTTGGGAGGGGCTGCTGGGAAGCGGCGGCGGGTGGTTGTGGGCGGGGTGGGCGTGTCTCCCGGGGCGTGTGCGACCACCCGCCGCGGGTTGCCTGCCCATCCCCGCCGCGGGAGGCTAGTATCGGCTGACTTCGCCACCTTCAAGGTGGCGAAGTAAAACAGCCGATACTAGCAGAGCGAAACCAGTACCGCCGCTTTATAAATAGAAGCGGCGGTAACAGGTAAGTATCGCCGCGAAGGGTTAACGATTCGTTAACTTTTCGCGTCCGTTTTCGGACATTTATAAATCGCGATTTATGCGTTAATGTCAGTGAAAACGGCCGCGAAAACTTAACGAAGCTTTATAAATATGCCCCTAAATTTCCTGTTGCTTTTTAAAGACTCATTAAATATAAAACAGGCTATATCTGTATCTGCATATCTGAAACTATATAACCACATGTTAGAATAAAGCAAAGCAATGAAAACCTAAACTAATGTATAGTCATACTTCACCAAACCTATTGCTATTACTGATTAATCTTCAACTAGAACATTTTGCTTTGAGACAGTCATTACCAACTACAGAGCTAGTCACTACCATCTACACAGCTAGTCATTGCCAACTACAGAGCTAGTCATTACCAACTACAGAGATAGTTACTACCTTCTACACAGCTAGTCATTGCCAACTACAGAGCTAGTCATTACCAACTATAGAGCTAGTCATTACCAACCACAGAGTTTGTCATAACCAACTACAGAGCTAGTCATTTCCAACTATAGAGCTAGTCATTACCAACTACAGAGCTAGTCATTACCAACTACAGAGCTAGTCATTAACAACTATAGATCTAGACATTACCAACCACGGAGCTTGTCATAACCAACTACAGAGCTAGTCATTACTAACTATATAGCTAGTCATTAGTCATTACCAACTATACAGCTAGTTATTACCAACTATAGCACTAGTCATTACTAACTATGGAGCTAGTTATTAGTCATTACCAACTATACAGCTAGTCATTACCAACTACAGCACTAGTCAGTGGCGTATCTACGTTAAAACATTCGGGGCACGTGCCCCGGATGTTTGGCAAAGTGCTCCTAATGTTTTAACTGCCTGTGCCCCGAACTTCCGGATTTCCCGGCTGTGCGAACCTCTGGGCACGTCGCGCAGCCGGCGCATACAATGACGTCCTACCAGCGCGCCGGCGCGCGAGAGAGAAACCGGGGCTCAGGAGGGAGTCCAGATAGGTAGCAGTGGCACTGTAGCAGTAGCAGCAGAGTCTAGATATCAGATAAGATAGATAGCAGCCAGTTAGATAGATAGATAGCAGTTAGATTAGATAGATAGCTAGCAGAGATATATAGATAGCAGTTAGATAGATAGAGTTAGATAGATAGATGTTAGATAGATAGATAGCAGAGTTAGATAAATAGCAGTTAGATAGATAGATAGATAGCAGAATTAGATAGATAGATAGATAGATAGATAGATAGATAGATAGATAGATGATAGATAGATAGATAGATAGATAGTGAGCATATTAGCATCATAGATTGTAGAGAGATAGATAGATAGATAATAGAAGTAGTATAAATGGGATGATAGATAGCAAGGATTAGATAGATAGATAGCAGGTGAGAAGATAATAATAGATAGAAGATAGATAGATAGATAGATATAGATAAGATAGATAGATAGATAGATAGATAGATAAAATAGTATAGATAGATAGAAATTAGATAGATAGATAATGATAGATATAGATAGCAGAAGTAGATAGATAGTTAGATTAGATGAGATAGATAGTCAGTTAGATAGTATATAGATAGATCAGATAGATAGATAGATGATAGTGATAGATAGATATATAGGTAGATGATAGATGCAGGATTAGCTAGCTAGACTATATAGTGATAGATAGATAGATAGATATAGATATAATAGATAGATATATAGATAATGACTAAAATATCAGAGTTAGACAGTAGATAGATAGATAGATAGATGATAGATAGATAGATAGATAGATAGATAGATAGATGATAGATAGATGATAGATAGATAGATATTAGATAGATAGATAGATAGATAGATAGATAGATAGATAGATAGATGATAGATGATAGATAGATAGATAGATAGATAGATAGATAGATAGATAGATAGATAGATAGATAGATAGATAGATAGATAGATGATAGATGATAGATAGATAGATAGATAGATAGATAGATAGATAGATGATAGATAGATAGATAGATGAGATAGATGGATGATAGATAGATAGATAATAGATAGATGATCGATACACATACAGATAGATAGGCAGATAGGCACACAGACATATAGATAGATAGTATCTGTAGTTACAGTTTGTGTAATATTGCATGATAATCATTGTTACATTGTGTATGATCTATAGTTACATTGAGTGTGGTGTGTGTGTATATATATATATTTACACACACAATTTAACAATCCATACACATATATACATACACTCATTTGCACAATGTAATAATCTAGATTATACTCAATGTAATGATTATAATGTAATATTACATAAACTCTACATGTGTGTGTGGATTGATATATACAGTGTATATAGGGGAATGGGGAGATACCGTGTATATAGGGGAATGGGGAGATACCGTGTATATAGGGGAATGGGGAGATACCGTGTATATAGGGGAATGGGGCCAGAACGAAAAGGAACTTACCATGTAAATATCAAATTCTTTTAATAAATCTGGTTACAGGCCAGATTTGATTTGTCTATACAATGTGAAATGACTGTAGAAATGATCTCTTTGCTTTTCTCTAAATCATAACCACATACCTCTTACCTTCTGTGGTCTGTAGACTTTAGCGAATCACCAGCTCACTAAACATTAACAGTGAGATGTAATAATATCAGGTAGCTTGGCATAAACTCCATTTTTCTGTGTCCTGCACCGTTTTATGTTAATACGCAGGACCCATGTAATTGCCCTCTGCTGTAAAGGCCTCCACCTCTGCCCACCCACTGTCAATCATAGCCTTGATAGCATTGTCGCAGCCCAATGTTTTACTTGGATTGGCATGCAGCCTGTCTTACTTGTGTTATGCTCAAGCTGGAACAATCTTGTCGACCAAGTAGCAGAGGGGGAAATCTTTAGTATGATGTGAGTTTGTTGATGCAAATCAACGTATGCTTTGAAAGATAAGATATGTGGTTAAAATGTATTTAAAGGCACAAGAGGAGTAACTTTTTGATTTTAGGAACGCAAAGATCTAGTTTCAATGATCTAAACTTTTGATAACCTTGTCCCCCAAACACTTTCTTGTGTTTACGTTCTTTTTTTTTAATAGAAAAAGGCACAAGCCTAGTCTTGGTGGGAATACAATAATCTGGCAGAGCAGCATAAACATATTCATCCAGTTTATCTTCTCTTATTGTATGGTAAATAGAGCACACTGTTTTTATTAAACAGACATACGAGTTAGCAGGAAGGAATGCAATCATTTGACTCAAACAGCCCACAAGTTAGCTTTTGTTTAATATAATTTTTCCACAACCTTTTATTACACTTTCCGAATTGTTTAAAATAAAAATGGCTTTCAAAGAGAGTTTTTTGAAAATTATGAACAGCTAAAAAATGATTTGAAATGTCTTGCTTTTTCTGGATGTCATGCTGTTTTAAATCAAGAGGGAAATGATTCTTCATTGAAAATTCAAAGAATCTGAAATGCTTGATACTTATTTCTATATTGTGTTTTTCTTTGCTTGAGGGGTAGCATGCAAGACTTTCCATTTACTTCTCGCATAATCTGTTGCTCTTTCCCAAATGTCACTCTAGCAATTTGCTTCCAAGTGTTTTTTCTTTGCTATACTTTCATGTTCAGCACATATTCTAAGGTTATAACTTCCTTTTTCACAATTTTAAAAGAATCTCTGATACACTGTTCTAATGGACAGGGCTTCTTCCTACTTTTTCAGTGACAATTTGACTTGTTTTTACAAAGACAACTAGTAAACCTTTGGATATAGCAGGAAAACCCTGGAAACTATCAGGGAGATTCAATATCATGATGTCATATCGGTATCATACACTGCATTGATGTTCCTAAGGGGTATTTTCAGTGTATGTGGATATACAAATCTAGTTTTATTTCTCTTTTTACATACTCCCACTAGGGCCCTGTTCTATGGGACTTCTTCACACTACCACACACTGGGCCATATTTATAATAATTATTATCAGTAAGTACACGTTTTTTAAAAAACAACTGTGGTGTTAGTTAACGATCCAATACTTAATTATGATGTGCGGTTTTAGATACGCCTAACCATTATGTGATGATTCCTTTATTTAAAGGATCTCCAAGAATGATGTCTCTAGCATTTCTGGTTCTTAGGTTATAGGCTTGTAAAGTTACACTCAGACAGTCAGATAAAAAAAGTATGTGACAGTCACATGATGTGCTGTGGTAAGCAGCTCAAACCCCAAAAAAATAATATTTTCTGAAGCTTTTAAAAGACTGTTACAGCAGTAGGAGAGGGGCATGGGGAGAGCAACCCAGCTTTATAAATATGACCCACTGTTTCCTTCTTTTATTTTTCCAAAACTTTTAGAGCATTTTTTTCATATGCATTATTTTAATAAAATGTGCAATATGTGTTCATTGATAAAGATTAGATTGAACAAGCAAAAATACATAAACATACAGCTTTAATCAATAGAGGTGCAAAATTTTGCCTGAGCTGTTTAATTTGCTTCAACCACTTGGATGATACCTTTTTACTGGTCTGCTACAGTTTTGAAACATTTGATAACATCCGATTGTTGCTGCAGATGAAGATACAGACAAATGGTGCAACTCTTATTGAAAAGGCTGCAAGTCCTAAAACCAGGCTACATGTAGACTCAAAAGGGAATTCATTAAAATCTTGTTCTATTTGATGGATAGTATAGTAATAGTATATTTTATAAGAAAAATTTTAGGTAGAATAAAGACATTGTCCATCCAGTCCACCCATCTAGCAATATCCACATTTTCTTGCCTAACTGTTGATCCAGGGAAGGCAAAAAAAACCCACCAAATTTATGAAGGGGGAAAAAAAATCCTTCCTGACTCCAAGTGGCAATCGGAAATTTCCATGGATCAACTCTACTTTATGTATCAATACCAGTAACTTGCAACTGGATGAGTTTTCCTTGCAGAAACTCATCCAGCTTTTTTTTTTTAAACTGACCAATGAACCTGCCATAACAACGTCCACTGGAACAGTTCCATAGCTTTACCGTTCTCCACAGGGAAAAACCCTTTTTCCGAACTTGAAGCCTAAACATTTTTTCTTCAAGTCTTAAGGGATGGCCATGTGTCCTCTGACATGCTCTATTGGTGAACAATGCCCCAGATAGGTTATTGAATGGCCCTCTAATGTATTTATACACAGTAATCATATCCCCACGCAAGCACCTTTTCTCTAGCCTACATACATTATTGTAACTTTTCCAGTCTCCTCTTCATATTCAGCGCTCCCCCAATTCCCTTATTAATTTAGTTGCCCTTCTCTGAACTCTTTCCATTTCAAAGATGTCCTTTTGTACACAGGATTCCAGAATTGCACTGCATATTCCAAATGAGGCCTTACCATATGCTTTGTAAAGAGGGAGAATAACATTTTCCCTCCCTTGAATCCATACCTCTCTTTATACAACAATACCATGCTGGCTCTGGCTGTTGCCGCCTGGCCTGCTGCCACCAAACCTCCCTCAAGATCCCCTTTCCAACAGGGATTTATTTAACAACAGAGCCATACCATATTCATAAAACAATAAAGAATCTATTAAATATTGTAAAAAAATTAATAACATTTTGTCAAATTTACATTACAATGTATAATACACAATCAGGCTCATTTACAGAGAAGGCACTCGCACTGCAGTCCCACAGCAATTTACCAGAGGTTGGGCTAATGCACTCCCTCTGGTAAATCCTGTACGGGAGATGGATATTTCTGCATATGTCTTCAATGCCAGCTGATAGCAATGGAAGGGTGAAGGCAAATGGTAAAATTCAGGACAGAAAGCTATGGGAGCTCTAAGGTATAATACCATTAAAAAGATGGCTGTATTTTTGTCTCTACTTTGGGATTTGCTGCTTTTTTTTAGCTTCTAGGAACAAATAATTTTATTGTACTGAAATTATATAAAGGCTTAAACAACTTGAACATACAACGGCCGATTCTGGTGGTTCCCCCCCTTCAAAACTTGGAATTTACATAACCAAAAACCAAAGAGTTTTATAATTTGAACATAGCTCCACTAAATACCATTTGCCAAGAGAAAACTGCTACAATTGGCTACACTTAACCTTTGAATCTCATCGGCCATATAAACCTAATAAAAACTACTACTTTTTTTAAAGCCCTCAATAGCATCATAATTCCCTTTCTGTGGAAACAAAAAGAGTACAACAATTGCAAGCACCCAACACGCACGCCGCCCTAGCCCTACCTATTTCCCGACTCTACTATCTAGCCAGCCAAGGTATTGAGATGTTGGCTATTATAGAGAACTACCAACTGAATCTGAAATATGCTAAATAAATACCACAAGGAACACACGCTTGCTCACATGCAAAACCCTGAAGCCCATACTTATGGACTGGCAACAACATACACGGCAGCCAAAGTTTGGAAAGATATTAATAAAATTATTCCAACATTGCTATACCAACGGTAATGCCACTATGGAACAACCTCAACTACCCACACTTAGCCAAATTTCCCCTATCGCAAGAGTGGACCAGGAAAGGTATTACAACTTTGGCAATGTCATACAAAATAAGAATATAAAGACTATGAAACCTAGCTAATGAATTCAAATTACCCCCATCCTATAAATCCCGATACTAGCTGCTAAGACTGCATGAAAACAGAATTCCCGACTGGGGAGATCAAAGTGAACCCCACCTATACTTACAATTCTAAGCATCCCTGAAAACCAGGAAGCTAAAATACAATGTAATACAAAGCCAGAACACTGTCAAAAGCAATGGCAGGCCCAAACCTGCAAACACTTATGACCAAGTGAAGATATAGCTGGAATCACCCCAATTAGCCCCTCCAGATAATAATAATAATATAGAAACAATAGAATATTTCCTACTTATCAAGCTTATTTAACCGCCCCAGAAACTATCCAAATACATCCTCCACGCCATATATCCCATGCTCTAAATGCGGTATACATATGCAGATTGGCATCTCATGTGGTCCTGTCCGCATATACTGTAGTCTCCTACTGGTCCAAAATAATAAACTTTTTGTAACAGAACTGTCAATATCTATATCAATTACACCAGAAACCTGTCTCTTTGGCCTACTGGAACATGATAACAAACATACAAGAACCTTACTCCAATATTTATAAACATACGCTTTAACATCATACATATTGACAGAATTTATTCTGGATTATACTACATTAGCATTAATCTGTGTGTCTTGTACATCCTAGAGACTCCTCTTTCCTTGTGATTGCCGTTGGTACGTCACAGGACAATGAGACATTGTTCCTCTCAGTCCCCACCTCTTTTAGCTGGGTTTTTTGCCCATCACTCATGGCAACACTACATACGGTCGATCCGGAGGTCTTACACCATAAGCAAGTAACAAAACTACACCTAATATATCATCAAGAGTAGTGGCATATGTATGTGTACTGAACGACGCAACACGTATCCTTTTATTTCTAATCCTTATTACTATGTTCCGCACAACTAGTTACTTAGCGCCAGAATCAGTATTCTTTCACGTGCGGACATAGGATGTGTGCGTTCTCAATTTACACGAAAATGGCGGCAGCGATACTGTTGTGCGATACTTCACCTCCACATCACTCCCTCCTACTCCCTGGCTCATTTCTTCTTTGATTCTAAATGTGCGACTCCTAACACCTCCGACATTGTTATACATCGCTAGGGAGGGACTTACGCCAATTGGATAGTAATGTTACCTACAGCTGCAGCAGGGCCATGCGTCTGCTCATTGTGGCTCTACTACACTAGCCCAAAGTCTGGGTTTTTGTTTAATCCTTTTAACGTGTAACTTGCCTTGTAAATCATCTTCTAAACATGCTAGTACTGCAGACACAGGCCATGCTAAATCGAGAATATTTTGTGTTTTCATGCCTACAAATCGCCTGTGATGATAACACTGCTGGAGAGCCATGAACAATCTGACACTCTGCTCACTCATAGTGCTGCAACACGCGCACAGCACCCCACCAAAACATATCTGTCCTTATTTACTCTGGTACGCTGTCCCCCGGACGTGTTGAGTAATCCACAGTAACCAGATCTTTCCTCAAAGCACGCGTGTTTTGTATGGAATCAGGATCAAATTATTAATGAAATGAATCATAAATAAGTGTGTCAACAACATAAGTGTTACTGCTGTGTGTTTCATCTTTTTAGGCCCATTCATTTTCACCTGAATAGGTATATATATTGAAAATATAATGTAATGTAAAATTAATAAATTAGAAGCTTATAGAATTCCATGACCATATGCCTCCAATTCCAAGAGGTATGTGATTATTGACTATAGTACAATGTTAAGTTACAGATCTGGTTTGGACACTGAGCGTGGATCATTCTGACGACATAGCCGATAATGCTGTTTCATACTTTCAAATGAACCTGAAGCTTCTGATAGCAGGGCACATATATACAGCCATCGATACGTGCCCGATACATACATAGTGTCCGCTGAAATTCGGTATCTGCTAACGAGAGAACAGATAATCTGTCCTGCGATGTTTCCTCAGGTGCTCACAACACATGCGCACAGCGGAACTACTTAGGTTTTGAAAATAAGCATTATGTCAGCAGCTCAGTCCTTTCAGATGTGCTTATCAAGCTGCCATATTACAGAGAGGTGACAATTAAATACTCAATTAGTAGCATTAGATTGGAACTGCCCTGTCTAGGCTGCGGTAGACCACACAGGTATCCAGCATTATCTTAGTATTCAGACGTGCGCACTATCTTGTCCATCATGGTTGTTGGATTACGGTTGCCTGTGTTAAGGTAAAATATTACAGTCATACTTCCAGAATCCAAAGGCAGAGGGGTGATAGCAAACTCGCTGACAAAGCGTTTCAAGTAAGAAATCCAACCTTTTTAAAGGTCCAATTAGGGTGTAGTGGGTTATTTCTTTCCTCTCTATACCCCATACCTCGCTAAACACCTTTGAGCCTTTTCCTATGGAAGTCCAAATACAAGGTGGGCATGGCAGCAAAACACAAGAGCTGCTAAACTATGAACCCAATAGTTTTAACGCCAAACATGCCATTTTTCCCTCTTCGCATATTGCATGTATTTGACGATACAGACTCACAGTTTTTATTTAAAAAATTTTAAAAAGTTTACAGCTAATTTAGTGAAACACGAAATTTTATAAAAGTTTCTTCTAAATATTTTCAACAGTAAATAGAGTCAAACTTCATAAAAAGCTTTCAAAAAGATCACATAAGTGTAGCATCACCCGCAATGAGTACTTACTGTTCACTTAGTTCCCAGAGGCGCCGACGGGGAGATCTCTGAACATAATCATGGTTCAGAGCTGATTGCGCCGACCAGCCTGTATCTGTATGGAAACACTGCAGCAGTCTGGAGGCTAGATCCTACTGTCATATTCACATAGCTCAGCCTGAAAAGAAAGCAAGACAAGAAACTAAAATACATTATACCCAAGTAAATAAAATAAACTGAAAGTTCATTTTTTTCTAATATCAGCAAAGCGAGGCAATTCGTCCACGTTCTGTTTAGTGCTGCACTAGAAATTAGTACAGTACTCTAAACTTACATAAATAGGGTAATGATAACTATGTGATTCAATGTACCATAAGGTGATCGAAATCTTTACTGCAATCTGATTAAAGCAGGGCAGTTATAGCGTCTCCCACCCCCCTTGCTTTATATGTCATATAGTTCTAATCGTACCACTGGATTGGAGCGGGAACCGGTAAAAACCCTGGGTCAAGAGCCCTGGGTTACTTTTAGAAGTTGCTGCAATGCTGTGTTACTGAAGTCCCAATAGCTGGTTGGGTTTAATTTCGGAACGGTTCGTCCCCACTTCAGTCCAGACAATTGAACATTTGATTGCTACACAAGTTTGGGGTGTGGCGAACTGGCCCAGTGATTTGAAACTCCAGTGACAGTGAGGAGATTGTCCTAAGCTATGGCCCAGGTTGAGACCTACGGGGAATCCAAAATTATTTTTACATTACCAAAATAAAACTATCAGTCCCTTACTTCCTGTAAAAACTGGAACTCTTTTAGGAGATTTACAAAACAAAGAATTTTATGTGGATTAAAATAATATAGCAAGAAAATAAAAACTCCTGATGTGGATCAGATTGAGCCCCCAGAATACTAAACACAAAATCCCACCATGGCAAACAAAACTAAAAGATACCCACTAAAAAACGACAACCGAGATTCTCAAAGAGTCTTAAGTAAATGTATTCAGTTTCAAAGAAAAAATATGTCCAGTCAATATAATGTCAATATCCTGCTTGAGTATTTCTGTATGACATCGATAACATCCGTCTGGTATTAATGCACAAACTTTACATGAAATCCATACTATAGGCATAAACAAGTTAATAATTAAAACCCTCCTTATAGCTCAGTTAGAATTTTTATTGCTATAAAACCTGCCCTAGGTTGTCCAAACTAATTTGTCAGCCCTTGGGAAAGAGACAGCGGGTCCTATTAAAGGTAACATTTTGTCCTGGTTCGCAATATCTTTGTTGTTACGATTCAGATCTCTTGAGAAAATTCTGTGTGTTCTTTCTTTCTAAACTGCCTGTAAACATCAAACAACATTATCAAGGATTGAAAAAAATAGATTTCCCAAGTAAACTCTCTAATGAAGAACGTGCCTTAAAGTAGCTGTACGGTAAACAGAAACTCATTGAAGATGAGTATACTACCATCGATATTTAATATTTACACCTTTTTTTCCTTCAAAATCACGGCATCATTCTTCATATATTGTTTAGGATTTTACAACAAACAAATATTTGTTATTGAATAACATTCATTAAAACAACATATAAATGGGCTCCAAAATGGCTTAGATTATCATACGGCATGAACAATATGTTATACAAAAATCCCTTCCTGCAGGTACTACCAGGGTCAGCAGGAGTAATGATGCACTAGGGCATGTCAGGGCAGATGGGCATGCTAGGCGATTATAACCTACCCCATTCACGGATACAAGGCAACCCCAGCAGTTCACTGTTAAAAAAACATGTAGATGGGACTGAAAATGGCATGTATAGTTTTTTTTTTTTTTTAGAGGGGGGAGTTGTTAAAGAGCAAAATGGTATGGCTTAGGGTACAATGTGTCTGAATGAACCTATGGCTTATGTTATTAACCTGAAGGCTTTACATATTTGGAAAACCACAAAAAACCATGTCCCGTGAAGAAGAAAATTTCCTCTACCTACATTTTATTAAGAAGCTGTCTATGTTGGGTGGAAAATGTACGGGACAAACCATAATCTATTATTGTAAAATGTAACCAACAAACCGTCCTAGATGTTTCAATCATCTAGATTCTAGAGATTCTTGAAACCTTACTTGGTGCTTGGGGTGAACCATTATTAGGGATCTTTTAACTGGTTTTATCTGGATCATGCTGAATACCATCTGGTCCTCTTAATTTAAAATATTCAAAATAAGTAATAATTTAAATGAAATGAAAGTAAAACCCTTCAAGGTTTCCTTTCCTATAGAGAACTGTGTAATAAATGATTTAACAAACATATCGATTATATTTTTCATGTAATGCTTTTTACAGGCTAAACTGAACTGAATAAAGAGAAAATCACCTTTTACAGTATGATTCTGAAATGAAAAATAGATTTTTAATGTTTACTTATTTGCAGCAGACTGCATAGGTGAATTTTATATCATCTCTATTGAATCTTGGCATAGGATAAAAGGAAAATGATGCACCAGATACCTTTAACATTCCCCGGCATTCTTTCTTTCTCCTCATATACATCTGGACTAAAGTCAAAAATAGAATAAAGAAAAAACGCTTTAAAAAGTGCGGGATTTTCCCAAGAAAATATTGACTTACCTGAATTGAAAGAACCTGTCTGGGAATGCTAACTCTATGCAAGGTTACCTTTACTGACTCCATGTAATTTAAACTGTAGCTGTCTGTGAGATATTTTAAGGAGAACTAACCCAAAAACAGGATATCAGCAACTGCAGAATAAATATTACATTTGTCATGTCCACACACACCCAAGACTAAAATGTAACCCACTAAGCCCCACGTGTAGTTTAAAAAATCCTTACCTTACACAAGACTCACCTATATCCTGTATGATCATCCACTGCCGGGACCTTTATTATTCTCCTGCAGTGCCGTTCAAATTTCAGAAAATTGAAAAGTAGAAGCTGTCTGTGAATCATCTGGTCCCAGCTTCTTGTCCTCTAAGAGGATTCTGGTTCTGGCAGGGGAGTCCTCCCTTCCTCCTCTGCACCCATCTTGACTTTTCCATCCCCTAAATAAAAAAGCTTTTCTGTATGGAGCCCACCTACCCACACCCAACTGCCAAGTTTCTTTGTAATGAAGCAGCAGAATGTACCAGGAAACACTGAATCTGGTTGAATTGCTTTATATAGTTCTCCTTTAAAAGGGCAACGTGGTCTCAAGAGTTAGTGTTAAATAAAAGCCTGAAGTCTTTCCTTTAAGGGCATGTCCAACGCCCCAAAACTATACATTCCACCCCCCACCCCCCACTCTGCCTAGGTACATAAAATCCTTACCTACATCCTAGCTCCAAATGGTTCTCCTGTAGTCCCCCCCACCAAAGTAAAAAAGTGGCCACCAGGAGGATAGAGCAAGAGTCCCTCCGGGAGAAGTTTGGCATGCGCACTGCAGCCATTCTCCTCCTCCCTCCCCCTCCTCCCCCTCCCGTTTGGGACTCCCACCCCCTAGCTCAAATCCATTTTATATAGTGTAGGGCTAGTCCCCCAGCCCCAACCGCATTTTAATGTAAGAAACTTCCCGATCTTTACTTACCTTCCCTCTTTCCTCGCCGTTCAGATCTACCGGCAGCCGCGTCCCTGATTGGCTGCCTCTCAGCCAATCAGCTTGCATTTTCTGCTTGCATTTTCAGGAAAGAGGGAAGATAGTAGTTTGGGGAAGTTCTTACATTAAAAATATAGTGGTTGGGGCGGGGGACTAAGCCCTACACTATAAAAAATTGAAAGAGGTGGACATACCTTTAAAATGAGATCTGGATTTCATCTCTAGCTGCAACTGTAGAAATTATATTTTGGATAACTTCCCACTTACAGTAACTTGAGCGTCATCACCTGACCCTTTGCTCCTCCCCTGTCCCCTTTAAAGGTACAATAAAAGGCTTTTATTTAACCATACTTGGGGGCCACAGTTGCCCTTTAAGCGGAGTTACATAATAAAATATTTAGGTGACTTCCAGTAATAACAAAAGATCAATGCAACATTCCATGATGTTCCTAAAACTGCCTGGTCCTTTTACTTTGTAAGCATTCATCGACCAGGGAATGTCACAGAAAACCTTGCAAGTTAAGGACACATTTTCTTACCCTGCCATTCCACTGATTCAATTTGCTTTTGGATTAAATGTCGAATTGATGGAACGGTAAGTGTATGTCCAGAAAAAGATTAATGTTGTCTGTGTCGCACTTTTTCTCCAGATCACAAAGCTTGAATATACACATGTAGAATTAAAGATGAAATCATGGAATCTGCAACTTGTTATGCATCCATATACTTCATGTAAAAGGCCAAGTGTAGGAGAAAACTGCCACATTCTAACATAAGGGTCTATAGATGGGGAGGATGGAAAAACTGTATTATTCTGAAAACGTTAATGCGGGGAGTGCAGGATACTTTTAAAAACCTACAGAAGATTCATAAAAGTTATTATCGCAAAAATGGTGCTAATTTTGCTCCAACCAATCAGATATTATTTAACATTTGAAAGCTAACATCTGATTGGTTGGGGTACAATAGCACTATCTTTAACGATAAAAACTTTTATGAATAACCCTGCTATGTGCTGCAAGTTAAAGGGTCACAGTGAGGGATAACATCTGCAGCCACAAGTGCCCATAGGCTACGCCTAATTTTAAATCTAACCCTGGTTATCAACACATAAGGTGTGGGGGATGTCACAAGTCTTCAATATGTAGTTTTAAATCCAGGCAATTTACCATTATGCATGTAAGTGCAAACCTCAGGAGGTCCTTTACCCTGAAAGCGCAAGCAAAAAATTGAAGTGCACACTACTTCAATAAGTGAATAACACACCCATATGCATCTATATGGCAAGCTTTAAAGACTTTAATGGAGATGTTCAAATGCAAACACATATTTATTACTGCTTTCTAGCCAAAATTCAATGATAAATGGATTTATAATAACTAATGTTTATTGCTCAGTTTGTGAAAACACAGATTGCCTGAAATATCCACTATTGAATGTGGAACACAGGTTAAAGTGAATGTTATTTGAGGCCTGGTGGTTCAAATAACCAAATTTGGCCCAGATTTATTATTTTCCCTTTGTAAATACACATATAATACACCTATTTAAATCATCCTCTACGGTCACATCTAACCCCTCACTATTCTTTTCTCAAACCCATTTGTATACATGTACAGATCTATATTTTTATGTGTATAGTGCCACTCATGTATTCATCACTACATTTTAACAATACATAGGAGACAAGAAATGGAATAAAATTACAAAAACAGGCAAAAGTAATGTTCCCATATATAAAGCAAACACTGATATGTGCTGTGCCTTAAACAAATGAAGAATGAGGTCCATGCCCTGAAGAGCTTATGATCTAATTATGCAATCTAGTTTATTTGTATGCTCCTTTACATTTTTGGACCAATTTTACCAAACAACAATACAGATTTAAATTCTCTACCCTGGGTTTGCCTTGGTTCTCTATCTCGTACTCTGCTGGTCTAGCCCTACCTTCTCTCGAAAGAGCGCATTTCTTCCCTTATTAGGGCCTCACCCTGGGTACTATTAGGGGATGGAGGATGGTATTAGCAGTATCATTGCCCTTTCATTCAGTGGCTCCCTTTGAGACAAGGGAACTAGACACATAGCTCCTCTATTTTGCCCCGAAACATGGAACATGGTATTGTCACATACTGCACGTTGTTTGTCTCCATTTTATTTTTCAAGTACTGTGAAAAAAACTGCAACTTCATAGAAACAATTTACTATAAAGGAACAAACATTCATATTTGCATTTTCGAAGACTATATTAATAATCATATATGGATTGTACCTATGAGAATCAAAACAGTAAATGCAAAAAGTTCTGCTCAGATTGTAACATGCGAAAATGGCTTTGTTCTTCCTATTCCACCTGGCACCACAGATGAATACCACAGATAAAAGCTCTGCATCAGAAAAGATGGCTTAGCAAGAAATACAGTGTTGCCTGCATCTGCCTTATTTCTATCAACATATTTATTTTGAAATTAAAAAAAAACAAGAAACTAGGGCCCTTCAAATATGTGTTTTCAACAAACAAAACCTATTAAAATATATAGGCTAAAAAAATAGGCTTAAGGAGAAATAAACCTAAAAATAGTAATGACAAGCTGAAATTAGATATGTTATTTTATAGCTTAACATTTAACTTAGTTGTATGTATGTGTAGGGAACTGCAAACTAGTTAACCTTTAGTCTTCTGTTCTGACAGGATTGACCAGTAGGGGCTACTGTGTAAAAGTATAAGGGAGAGCAACCATGTGCTCAGCCTCTTTCTGACTTGGAGTTTCCCAGAGAAGCAAGGGGACCTAGATAACCGGTAGGCCTAGTAAGTGAGAATAGTTCTGTTATAAGTCATTCTAGGAGTGATAGATAGGGGTAGGGTAGCTAGTGAGCAGTTGAGCTCCAACAAGGAGATTTAGCAAGGATTAGAGATCCTGGTATACCACCCAAAATAGGACATAGTGCCAGATATAGGGTAGAAGATTCCACTACAGTGACCTGAAAGCTGGGGTGGCACTTACCAGCTGATTGTTATAGGTCACTCCAGAAGTGGTATATAGAGTAGGGTAGCTAGTGAGCAGCTTGAGCTCCAACAAGGAGATTTAGCAAGGATTAGAGTCCTGGGTATACCCACCCAAAAATAGGGACATAGTGCCAGATATAGGGGTAGAAGATTCCACTACAGTGACCTGAAAGCTGGGGTGGCACTTACCAGCTGATTGTTTAGGTCACTCCAGAAGTGGTATATTAGAGTAGGGTAGCTAGTGAGCAGCTTGAGCTCCAACAAGGAGATTTAGCAAGGATTAGAGTCCTGGTATACCACCCACAAATAGGGACACCTCCTGATAAATAAAGAGTGCATAGAATTTGGGTAAGGTTGACAGTGTCTAGAGCAATAAGTACCCCCATTTTACTATCGCTTTACATATGTATATATATTTAATTTATAAAGCGCCACTTGGGTATGCAGCGATGTATATTATAAAATACAGATAATTTAATAAAAATAAATACAATTTCATATAGGTTAAGAACACATATATATAAATTATAGATAAATTGATATAGTGCAGCAGCCTTGACCATTAGGAATGAGATCCCTGCTCTACAATCTAAGTCTAACAATTAAGTTATTCTTTAATACAGTGCTTAAGAAAATTGCAAATGTCTTTATATTGGCAACTGTAGGGGCCTAATACCTAGCTATCTCCACTTTTAGTACCAAGGATGAGGACCTAAACACTAGGTCATCACCTCTAGGTTTGCCCTAATTCTAGGTTCTCAAGAAAGTACACCCCAGCACACCTTCTTTGGCACCGGCCTCCAATTGATAGGTGCAATCCTCCCAGCCCTCCACCTTAAGGGCCACAGCAATACGGCAAATGCAAGAAAGTTGGGAGAGCACACTATTTCATTTCCAGTCTTTATTCAAGCAAAAAACATACAACGTTTCGGGGGATGTGACTTCCCCTCAGGGCCGCGGCCCCTTCCCAGCAGGCCCTCCTAGCCTCCCGTTCCGAGATTGCCGCGAGCGGAACGGGTTGGGAGGGCTGCTGGGAAGCGGCGGCGGGTGGTTGTGGCGGGGTGGGCTGTCTCCGGGGCGTGTGCGACCACCCGCGCGGGTTGCCTGCCCATCCCCGCCGCGGGAGGCTAGTATCGGCTGACTTCGCCACTCAAGGTGGCGAAGTAAAACAGCCGATACTAGCAGAGCGAAACCAGTACCGCCGCTTTATAATAGAAGCGCGCGGTAACAGGTGTATCGCCGCGAAGGGTTAACGATTCGTTAACTTTTCGCGTCCGTTTTCGGACATTTATAATCGCGATTTATGCGTTAATGTCAGTGAAAACGGCCGCGAAAACTTACGAAGCTTTATAATATGCCCCTAAATTTCCTGTTGCTTTTAAAGACTCATTAAATATAAAACAGGCTATATCTGTATCTGCATATCTAAACTATATAACCCACTGTTAGAATAAAGCAAGCAATGAAAACCTAAACTAATGTTAGTCATACTTCACCAAACCTATTGCTATTACTGATTAATCTTCAACTAGAACATTTTGCTTTGAGACAGTCATTACCAACTACAGAGCTAGTCACTACCATCTACACAGCTAGTCATTCCAACTACAGAGCTAGTCATTACCAACTACAGAGATAGTTACTACCTTCTACACAGCTAGTCATTGCCAACTACAGAGCTAGTCATTACCAACTATAGACTAGTCATACCAACCACAGAGTTTGTCATAACCAACACAGAGCTAGTCATTTCCAACTATAGAGCTAGTCATTACCAACTACAGAGCTAGTCATTACCAACTACAGAGCTAGTCAATACAACTATAGATCTGAACATTACCAACCACGGAGCTTGTCATAACCAACTACAGAGCTAGTCATTACTAACTATATAGCTAGTCATTGTCATTACCAACTATACAGCTAGTTATTACCAACTATAGCACTAGTCATTACTAACTATGGAGCTAGTTATTAGTCATTACCAACTATACAGCTAGTCATTACAACTACAGCACTAGTCAGTGCGTATCTCAGTTTAAAACATTCGGGGCACGTGCCCCGGATGTTTGGAAGTGCTCCTATGTTTTAACTGCCTGTGCCCCGAACTTCGGATTTCCCGCTGTGCGAACCTCTGGGCACGTCGCGCAGCCGGCGCATACAATGACGTCCACCAGCGCCGGCGCGCAGAGAGAAACCGGGGCTCAGGAGGAGTCCAGATAGGTAGCAGTGGCACTGTAGCAGTAGCACAGAGTCTAGATATCAGATAAGATAGATAGCCAGCCAGTTAGATAGATAGATAGCAGTTTAGATTAGATAGATAGCTAGCAGAGATATAGATAGCAGTTAGATAGATAGAGTTAGATAGATAGATGTTAGATAGATTAGCATAGTTAGATAGATAAGCAGTTAGATAGATAGTATAGATGCAGAATTAGATAGATAGATAGATAGATAGATAGATAGATAGATAGATGATAGATAGATAGATGATAGATAGATGATAGATAGATGATAGATAGATGATGATAGATAGATAGCAGTTAGATAGATAGATAGATAGATAGCAGAATTAGATAGATAGATAGATAGATAGATAGATAGATAGATAGATAGATAGATAGATAGATAGATAGCAGGATTGGATAGATAGATAGATAGATAGATAGATAGATAGATAGATAGATAGATAGATAGATAGATAGATAGCAGGATTAGATAGATAGATAGCAGGATTAGATAGATAGATAGATAGATAGATAGATAGATAGATGATGATAGATAGATAGATAGATATAGATAGATAGATAGAATAGATAGATGATAGATAGATAGATAGCAGAATTAGATAGATAGATAGATAGATAGATGATAGATAGCAGAATTAGATAGATAGATAGATAGATAGATAGATAGCAGTAATAGATATATATAGATAGATAGATAGATAGATAGATAGATAGATAGATAGATAGTAGATGATATAGCGGATTAGCTAGCTAGATAGATATATAGATAGATGATAGATAGATAGATGATAGATAATAATAGATAGATAGATAGATAGATAGTAGTAGAGATAGATAGATAATAGATAGATAGATAGATAGATAGATAGATAGATAGATAGATAGATAGTGATAGATAGCAAATGATAGATAGATAGATAGATAGATAGATTAGATAGATAGATAGCAGAATTAGATAATAGATGAATAGATGATAGATAGATAGATAGATAGATAGATAGATATAGATAGATAGATAGATAGATAGATAGATAGATAGATAGATAGATAGATAGATAGATAGATAGATAGATAGATAGATAGATAGATAGATAGATAGATAGATAGATAGATAGATAGATAGATAGATAGATAGATAGATAGATAGCGATATTAGATAGATAGATAGATAGATAGATAGATAGATAGATGATAGATAGATAGATAGATAGATAGATAGATAGCAGAATTAGATAGATAGATAGATAGATAGATAGATAGATAGATAGATAGATAGATAGATAGATAGATAGATAGATAGATAGATAAATGGATAGATAGATAGATAGATAGCAGTTAGATAGATAGATAGATAGATAGATAGATAGATAGATAGCAGAATTAGATAGATAGATAGATAGATAGATAGATAGATAGATAGATAGATAGATAGATAGCAGAGTTAGATAGATAGATAACAGAGTTAGATAGATAGATAGCAGATAGATAGATAGATAGCAGATAGATAGATAGATAGATAGATAGATAGATAGATAGATAGATAGATAGCAGTTAGATCGATAGCAGTTACATAGATAGATAGATAGCAGAGTTAGATAGATAGATAGATAGATAGATAGATAGCAGAGTTAGATAGATAGATAGATAGATAGCAGTTACATAGATAGATAGATAGATAGATAGATAGATAGATAGATAGATAGATAGATAGATAGATAGAGACATAGAAAGATAGATAAGAAGCAGACATAGTTAAATAGATAAACAAGAGGCAGATATATAGATAGATAGATATACAGAGAGAGAGGGAGAGATAGATATACAGAGAGAGAGAGGGACAGATAGAGATAGATAGGGGCAGAGGTCCATGTAGAAGGTACAAGAAGGTCTCCCTGGCTAAAGGTGTGGGCAAGCATCTGACTACAACTGAACACAACAGTAAGTTTAAAATGACCAAATTGCTACCAGTATATATGAAATTGCCAGTTTACTGTACCCGCCGTTGTGTCATTAATTTGTGTCTCTCTGTCCAACTCTCTGATCTCTATCTCTGTCTGTCTATTTCACTGTCTTTCTGTCTGTTTATCACTATCGGGCTGTGTGTCTATGTTTGTGGTTGTCTATCTGTCTGTATCTTTTTGGTAATCTCTATAAGTACATAGTGGGTGTGTCCTAATTGGGGGCGGAGAAAGGGGCGTGGCCTGAAAATTTTCGCCGCGCATGGAGTGCCCAGAAGTGCCCCTGATCTTCTTAGACCCTAGATACGCCCCTGGCACTAGTCATTACCAACTATGGAGCTAGTCATTAGTCATTACTAACTATACAGCTAGTCATTACTAACTATAAAAAGGTTATGAAGTTTTGCATTCTCACAGTCAATGCTTGAAAAAATTCTGCTTTAATTGGTGAATCCAATCTTTCATTCTTGGGATTTATTTCCTTTTGGTATTTTTTTTTTTTTTTAGCTTCTTCTAATGTCAAGATTTGGCAAGAAATATGTTTTCTCTGTGACTTTGAAGTATTTCTTTGCTATTCTGCAGCTCCTGTTTCCAAACTGCCTTACCTCAGGATCAATTTCCATCACATAGACTGCAAAAGCCTAGTATGCACTGTTGTTTGGGAGTAAAGAATCTTACAGCTTTGCTCTTAGGAAGCCTTCCTTTTCTTATCAGTTGTTTGCTTTAATAGTTAGAATATTTTTAGTTTTCCAATACATAAGGTGCACTGTAAGCTATGCATTTTAGCTGATTACATGAATGTTAAGTACTACTGTGCCTTTCTTCTAAATCTATATTGACACAAGTATAAAACAAACACAGCTGGTATCTCCTCTGTATGTGCATCTGTTTAGCCACAGAAGGATTTAGCTGGACAAACATCACAAAGAAGTTGGCCGATTGCATTGTATTTCTAATCAAATATTCAACAGTGAAAGGACAGCGTAAGATCAATTATTGCATGATTTAAATAATTTAATGGCAAGTGACTGTATTTGGCATCTGAGTTTTTGAATAAAATCTTCTGGGAGCAAGTTCAGTGGATATGCACTGAACTAAAAGGCTTAAAGTTTGTTCCACAGTTATTTAACTGGGTATTTTCAACAAGGTCTCAGTGCGTTAGTACATTTCAGAAGGAGAGAAAGTTACCTAAATGATCTTCTTAGCTATCTCAACACTGATGTTTACCTATTATTATTAATGCCAATCTGGCACTGGGACTTCAGTCAGCAGATGCTGAGCAAATATCTCCCAGCAAAGCATCGCTTTAAACTTAAATTAAAACTTAATATCAAAGAACAGTGCGGCAAGCTTTTGTTTTAATTTCTTTCATGGCATAGTGTATTTTATTCTCTAAAAGCTGTGGTTTTAAGCAACATACTGCCTTTTGGTATAGCTTATAATGCAGCCATTGTTCTCGAGGCATATAGTCATTTTTACATAGAAATTGTGCCTTAGGGCTTTGAATTGACTTTAAGGCTGTGGGAAAAAGTTCACATCCCATTGGATTCGGGTGACTTTGTGTCTTTAAGCAATAGCATGCATACCATAGATATTCCCTATAGATGTCATCCATTGCTTAGTACTAAATATAGACATAGAGCGATTACCAATTTAAAATTGTTCTTCTTAATCTTAGTTCAAGTTATACATTTTGGTAATTATTTAAAACTCAGTTAGGGCTAGGCCACATCAAAGTGTTTTAATACGTGATCTAATGGCGTGTAAAAGCGCACACTAGCGAGGCCCTATTGTTGTCGCTCCACTAGGTGCGCTGATGTGCAGAGCAATCCATTAATCAGAGCACATGCGATCCACATTTTTTTCTGCGTGTCCATTTCTGGAGCACCCGTACGCACTATTTGTGGCCTTATTATTTGTGTTTGTCATTATGAGAGCTGATCACTTTGAAATAGGTAGAGCTGGCCAAACTTGCACTACCCTTGTAAGTAACATATATATTAATGCAACTGTAAAGCGTCAAGTAAGATATTAGCGCTATATAAATCTACAATTATAATAATAATAATAATACACTAATTCAAATCAAATAGATTGTAATGTCTAGTGGAGGAGCGATATTACTTGCCGGCATGTATATAAACATAATTACAACTGCGAAATCATCATGCCAGGTGGTTGTCAGAAAATCATTGGAAATTTGTTCTTCAATAAAACCTTCAGGAGCAGGGACGGATTCTGTACTCTGTATTTGCGCATGTGCATAGACTACTAAGTCCGTTGGGACCTGTCAGTTGAAGTGGCAGAGAAGCAAGCTATGGGTAAGTACCTTCCCTTCGTTCCCGGCTCCTGAAGGTTTTATTGAAGAACAGGAGATAAGACACAGCTCCTTTACCTCCCGTTCTTCAATAAAACTAAATAGAAAAAAGAGGGGTTTACCATTTGAGAAACCCTTTAACATATTTTTTTTTAATTGTCCTGCCATTTTTTAAAAAAATTTTTATATTTTCTTTTAGAAAAGGCAAAAACAGGTGTTAGACTATTTACACAATTTGGTTGAAAAATCACCTTTTGATATTATACTATTTGTGCAAAATTGTCCAACTTAACGCTAAATTTTTGGCATTAGCATCAGATTTCTCCTTGGTGTCGAAACATTCATAACCATTTGTCTACAGTTAGAAAATAAACAATAATAACGCTTGTTTGTAAACATGGCCTTAGGTCTGGGCTTGGTAAAACTCTTACTGAAATAAATAGAATATCTGTTAAGAATAAACAGGAGGTAGAGAAATACACAGTTTATTTGGCATTCTGCATTTTGAAGGATTAGCTAGATGGTGCTGCCTAAACTAAATGTATTATTACCTGAAATTGTTTATATACAGACAGACATCATGAAGAAAGCTTTGGTTTCCTGCTGCTGCAATCAGACAACTACCTGACATTACCTTTTACAGATTCTTACTCTTTTTACCAAAGTATTGTGAAAGGTAGGGAACACAGAACAGCATTCTACAATTATGGAAGTGCTTAGAGGCCTGTAAGGTTTTTGTCTTCAGTGTGTTATAGAATCAAAAATGCATAAACGTATTGAAAGAAAAGATGCCGGAAAGTAAAAATGCTGTTCAGGCTGATTTAATAAGAGGTGCAAAATTTTGCCCGTGTTCTTTATCTGCAGCAGCCTAGCAATTTTTTTACTGGTCTACTGTATTAAGAAAATGCCCACATAACCTTTAATTTTCGACAGTGCTATGTTTCCCCACACACACACATTCACGGGATGTCAGAAAACAGCCTTGCCCAAACTTTTTTGCGATCTACTTGAGATAGCAAAATTAATCACAAGAAATGCCCATCAGGCTAGTATCTGGCACCCGGGTATGTTAATCTAACTTTGACAATAAGTCATTTCATTAAATTTTAAGCTCCTCTGAGTAGTGGGTAAGAATGTTTGACTTAAACAACATGTAGTTCCTTTAGAACTAATAGTATGAGAATACGCTAGACAGTCCCTGGACAGTCCCTTGTTTCCTACTAAGTAAGACTTAAAAATCTAAGAAAAACTTAAGAAAATATATCCATTCCTATTTATACTATAAACCTGTGTAGAGATTCATATTACTAATGTTTTTTCAAAAAAAAGTTAAAAGTGAAAAGTACCTGGGGCAGGCAGGCAAGATTGGTAATTTCTACCTTCCAATATAATTTTGTTGAGTAACGGCAGGACAAATAAAAATGCTTTTGCCAGGCTTCCTGGGTGCTTCAGCACTTTCTTTAATACAGGAAGGCCCAGGGCACTAACCTGGAACATGAAAACTGTACGTACTGTAGCTCCTTAACAAAATGATATTGGGAGGTAGGAATAATCAATTCCCAGGTACTTTTATTTTTTTTAAAAGTTAATTTATACAGTATAGTTGTACTTTAAAGCAGAATAAACAGCAATTGCAATAATAAAACTGATAACATTATATTTTCAAACTAGGCTGGTTGCTGGATGTTGGACTTCATTACGGGAGACGGGAAGCCGTGCTGGTCGTTACATCTTTGATTATCCTATTTGGTTCCCTGCTCGGCCGTCTGCCTGGAGCGGGAGGTGGAAGCTGTGCTTGGGTTTGGGATAGGAACAGTGCAGCGCTGGAGCTTGCACGAGTCGCCTGCCCCCAGTCACGGTCTTCTGCCGGACCATTTTGTGTGTCTCAGCAGAGAGCAAACTTTCGGTTGGGCTTCTACATCTATGGAGGAGGAGAATAACACCTTTATTGGGAGCGACTGTATGATACACTGTCGGTACAGGATAGAGGTCCCGGACAGGATCCATACTACTTGGTGAGATCGCTCCATTATCTAATTTTGACCATTATTACTATTATTGCATTTGACTTACCCGTGGAGACACTGTTCTATCGTCTATCTCTCGCCAGCCCGCCTAGGTTATAACTATATTTATTGTATTTGTATTTTTGGTGCACTATGTGTTTTTATATTGGTATTTGATTGGGGATATATTTAGTATATGTTTTAGATATTCGTTGAATAAAGCTTATATATTTTTAACCCTCTATATTCTGACTGATCAATTTTTGATCATTTAAAACTCCATACGATTGATTATTTATTTAGCAGCATGAGTGCCCCTATCACATATGATTGGGTTTAAAATGGTACTGTGGCACATCTGTTGCCTCTTTTAAATTGTCTATATTTATATACCATTGTTAGCACCGATACTATTTGTATCTAGCTGCATTTCATTCTTACCCCATCTGAGTATCATTTAACTACTGTTTTAACATTATATTTTCAAAGGTAAAACATTTAAAGGCTTGTACACATGTCCGATAAGCCGAACGACTCCCAATGAACGGCCGAGGATCAAAGAATGATTTCTGACCAAACTACTACACACTTAGCAGATGTGTACGAGCCTTTAGAAACTGTAATTATATCATAGATTTTATAGGTTTCCAATATGAAAGAATAAAATGTATTTTATGTACATTTAGTATTATAATCAGCAACATAAATCATTTAAATGTTTTACAATTAAATATCTGTTGTATTCAATTAGATCAACTGGACTTGAAGTTTAGATCTTGAAGAAGTTTCACTAGTCATCCGACTGGCTTTCTCAATTCAGAATGACTTGTACAAGAATCTGTGGCAATTACGTACCCTGGTAAATCCCAATTAGCATATCACAGCCAGGTGTTAAGGGCGTGATTGGATAGTGGCTAAGATGTGTTATAGGAACGCCCAGAGTAAGGTGTCAAAACAGCATTGTACATGGCATTTACAATTAAATAATTTTAAATAAATCTAAAATAAAAAGGGTTTGTGCACATTGGAGATAAAGTGTGTTCATTGAATGATGTTTTTATTTAGGCATCACACAATAACCTTCTACAAGTGTTCATGCTTCCCTAAAGCATAGGCCAAAATGACCACTAAAGGGGAAGTTCAGTGTAAATACATGTGCTTTTAAGAAGAAAAGAGCAGTATCCCAATGACTTTAACCTTCCCATTCAGTATTCTGTCTGTGGATAAATAAATGCTTCCGAAATACTGACTTCCTGTTTGCAGGACCCCTAATATTGACTGTTATGGTCTTGCCCTTGACCCTGGGCCTGGGTTGATTCAGTTGCTCTGTAGAGATCTGAATATGTTTGACCCATCCAACAGCCAATCAGTAGAAATCACTGTTATGAACATTCCAAGGTAGTGTGCATTCTGGCAAGAAGAAGGACTGTTAGTCTGTTACATTAAGGACTGAACATTAAATGTCAGCTCAACAGCAGGGAATAGCAAGGGGTATAAATTCAACTGATTTTTCAAAATGGAAGAGAATATTTAGAATAACTATGCATCATACAAACTAAGAATTTAAAAAATAATCATATTTTCCACTGAACTTTCCCTTTAAAGGACAACTATATTGTAAAAATTAACTTTTTAAATGAAGAGTAGCTGGGGCAGGAAGGTAAGGTTAATTATTCAAACCTCCAAATATTGATTTGTTGAGGAGCTACAACACTTTTCATCTGCCAGGTTAGTGTCCTGGGCCTTCCTGCATTAAAGATAGCACTGAAGCACTCAGGAAGAGCAGCACTTTTCATGCTGCCCCTCCTCAAAGAAACTATATTGGGAGGTAGAAAGTACCAATCCTATCTCCCTGCCCCAAGTACTTTTCATTTTAAACTGTTTTTGAAATAAAGTCATATGCAGTATAGTTATAGTTCACTGAAAAAGTGAACTATTCCTTTAATGCATTGATTGAAGAACGGGAGGTAATGGACCTATGCCTTACCTTCCATTATTCAATCAATTATACAGGAGCCTGGAGCGAAGGTGAGTAATAAGTCCTTTACCTCCCGTACTTCAATCAATGCATTAAAGGAACAGTTCACTTTTTCAGTGAACTATTCCTTTAATCACATCTTAAAGCCAGGAATTATTTAGAAAATGTTTTAATATAAAGAAAAATGTGAAAAATATAAAGGATAACAATTGTCTAAAACAAATGTTCTCCCACCCTGATACTGCTAATTACAATGCTGCATCACTACCATTCCATATAACGCCTAACCATAGATACACTTAAATGTCCAGTGGGACAGGATTTGAAGTTGAAATTTAAACATCTGAACTGATATGGACATTTTAAATTTCAGGTCAGACATGATCGACCCATTATTAGAAATGTGCGTACCAAGCTTTAGAAAGAAGCAAATCACACTTGCAGGTGTAACAATGTGTCATTAGCATACATTTCACATACATAGATTAAAGGGCATGTCCACCCCACAAACTAAAATTTAACCCAATTCTGGCCCCACTGTGTAGTTTTAAAAATCCTTACCTTACATCTCTGCTCCTTATGGTTCTCCTGCAGTGCTTGTTCAAAGTTCAGAAGGCTGAAGAGTAGGAGTTGTCAGTAAGTCGTTCAGTCCCTGCTTTTTCCCTTTTCTCTGAGAGGTTTCTGACATTTGCAGGGGAGCCCCCCCCCCCTCCATCCCTCTGCACCCAACTTGGCTTCTTCATTCCCTAACTAAAAAAGCTTTTTCTGTAGTGTAGCCCACCCCCAACCACCAATTTTGTTTTGTAATAGAAGCAGCAGAAATATACTTACAATCCTTTGTTCCCTCTGCCCTCTGCATTGCCAGCAGCCTTATCTGTGATTATCTCAGCCAATCACAGACACGGCTGCCGGTCCAGTCCCTTCCGTCAAGCAGAGTGTTGGAAACAGAGCCCCGAGGGATCGAAGGATTTAAGTACATTTCTGCTGCTTCTGTTACAAAACAAACTTGGCTGTTAGGGGTGGGCTAGGGTGGGCTACACTACAGAAAAAGTAGTGTAGTGTCATTAAAGGGTATCTCCACTGAAAAAATAAAGTTTGTTCATTTATTTTAATTGAAGAACGGAAGGTAAAGGAACTGTGTCTTACCTCCCGTTCTTCAATAAAAAGATCAGGAGCCAGAAGAGAAGGCACGGTACTTAACCGATCGCTCCCTCCCCGACGTCTAGTCTGACAGGTCCCGACGGACTCTGTCTTCTACGTGCATGCGCAAGTGCGATGTGGGTAAGAAGCTTACTTCTCTCCTGGCTCCTGATCATTTTATTGAAGAAAAGGAGGTAAGACATAGCTCCTTTACCTACCATTCTTCAATAAAACTAAATGGACAAACTTTAATTTTTGAGTTGAGACACCCTTTAAAATTCAAATGCCTTTCACATTAAAGAAGTTTTCCATTTCAACCAATATTTCCTTCCTACCATGACTATTCAATTACAAAAGTGATAAAAATGCATCTTAAACTATGACTGAGTCACTGTATGTTTTTTTCTCTAGAAAAAAGGGCATGTGTACATTTCACACTATGAGGTTTGTCTACATGATAAACAACTTGAATTGCATGACTCTTCTAGAAAAGAATGAAAGATGTAAAAGTAATTGAAACTCGTTTGTATGAATCTTCCCTTCTTTATTTACCAGTGCTTCTGGGCACCAACATTATTGTTGTAAGCAGCTCATGTGTCTGTGGCCGCTTCTCATTTTAGCACAGGCTAAAATGCTCTTGTTTATCTTTTAGTACCTCAGGCATTGGTATTAGACTGTAGGCTCCAACAAAAACTTACTGTGCCTAAACAATTATTTGCAGTGTAACAAGGAAACTAGCAGGGCTATATATAGAGTTTTGCTTGGGGATTACAAATTAAAAAACTAAATCCTGCTTATTAGATTCTGGTATCCATAAGCTCTTGTGTAAATGTACTGTATATATTCGAGTATAAACCGACCCGAGTATAAACCGAGGTACCCAATTTCAGCTAAAAAATCTAATAAAGTGTTGACTCGAGTATAAACCGAGGGTAGAAACTTGGCATTCAAGATGTTTGGAAACTACAACTCCCAGCTAATAAAGCATGCTGGGAGTTGTAGTTTCCAAACATCTTGAATGCCACCCTCACTTGGCATTCAAGATGTTTGGAAACTGCAACTCCCAGCTAATAAAGCATGCTGGGAGTTGTAGTTTCCAAACATCTTGAATGCCACCCTCCCATCCAGTTCAGTTTGTACCTCCATCCAAGGGCTTCCTGTTGCTGGCATTGAAGGTACCGTAAGTGTCTTCCCCATTCCGGCAGCAGCGTCCTCTCCATTCCAGCAGCAGCTTCCTCTCCATTCCGGCAGCAGCGAGCTCAATCCCTGTACTGGTGCGCCGGCTGACGTCACTAATTGGCGGCGGCCTTGGCGCCGGGCAGTGACGTCGGCTGGCGCGCCAGTACATGGATCATGCGGCTGCCGGAATGGAGAGGACGCTGCTGCCGGAATGCAAAGGATGTTACAGGTACTTAGTGACTCGAGTATAAACCGAGTCCAAGTTTTCAGGCTGGTTTTACAGCCTGAAAAACTCGGTTTATACTCGAGTATATACGGTATGTGAAGAGCTAAAAATAATTTTTAAACAATTTTAACACAATTTGAGTACTTCTAACCACTGAGAAAATTGCTAAAAACTTAGGGGAGATGCAATATTTACCTCCGTGCTCCTCTTCCTGCCGAGTTCTCGATGCAGTATTCAGCATGATTTACTGCATCACAGGAACAAGGCAGGTAAGGAGCGCAGAGGTAACGGCACCATTGAAATCATGTTTGTTTTTGTGTAGCGCAAAAACTTTTTTTGTTTTGCATCGGGCACCTGTACCGTTAAAAGGAAACGGCGCAGGCCCCTGGAAAAATTGAGTTAACCCCACGCTAACCCAATATAACATCAGGAAGTGTGAGGTTAATTCCATTTAACCCCCGAGTTAAGTTCTTATAGTTAAAAATGGTGCTAATTTTGCCCCAACCATTCAGATCTGAAAGCTAACATCTGATTGGTTGGGACAAAATTAGCACCAATTTTAATGATAAGAACTTTTATTGAATCTCACTGTTAAGGTCATGCTAAACTTTTTGCGCCATTTTACAAAAAAGACAGGTCAGAATATGAATCAAGCAAAAGTGTATAGAGAATGGTGAATTACAGACAGTGACAAATGCATTTCACCTACAATAACGAGCAACTGCAGCTCTTTGTAAACTTTACCCTATATCTTATTACATGTAAAGTACTAGCTCTCCCTGCGCAGTCCATTGTGTTTATTCTGTTTAATTTTTACAGTTGTGTACAACCTGGTGAACTGTAGGAGTTACATTAAGAGAAAAAAAAAGTTTTGGATTTCCCTTAAAATATGAATGGGCTAACATACCGTATGTGTAATAATCATACTTTTTATTAAAAAAAAATCAACTGTTCATTAAAACCACAATGGGAAAGAAACGTTTTAGGCATACATGTGGTGTTAAAGGGGAACTAAATCCATAAATATTAACTTTTAGGATAAGTTAATGCAGGAATACAAAAATATTTTTTTTTATTACTTTTTTTCCTTTAAGGTGTGCAACAGGAAGGCACTATAGCATTCTGATCAGTCCTTGTAATTAGCAGTAATGTAGTGAAATGTAACAATGCAAATAAAAAGTATATTAACTCACTTATTCCAAGCTTGTCTGAGATTCTTAGGGCCATACTGTGTAAACCGTTCTGCAAAACACAAATAGATCATGTTGAAGAGATATAAAACATCCACATGTATCAAGTTATGTAAGGCTTCGTTCACACTAGATCAGTTTCCGTCCGTTTCAGGACAGAAACGCTCATTGCGGCCTGCTTTCTCAAGGGATCAGATTGACCTGGTCCGTTAAAAAAAAAAAACTACTGCTGCAAGCATTTCTGACCGGAAATGGACGCGTTTTGATTTAAATGGCTTAAAATAGATCAAAACGGACAAAAAAATGGACTGTCCACTGAGGTCCTTTGTGGTCCATTTTGTTTCGTTTGTAGTGTGAACATAAAATTATAGGGAAAGTGTTAATGGAAATGTCTCTCAATACTGAATATATATATAATATATATACTTAAAAAAACGTCCAAAACTCCCCCAATTATACGCTATATAACTATACATAAATACAGCTTTATAACACATATCATAATCCTCTCTCTCATCTGGGTTATTAACCAAATGGCCCTAACTAGACCAACCAGAAAATATATAGACAGCTAATGTGATTTACAACAGTGGTCCCCAACCACCAGCCGTTGGGCTGGTACCAGTCTGTGGATCAATTGGTACTGGGCCGCACAGATCATATGTAATTGCAGTATCAGGACCAACAATGGAAGTGGCTTATTTAGATAACATGGAATTGAACTGTCTTTCAAAACGTTTGTTCTGGGATGAAACACAAAGCCTCTTAAATGGAAATAAAGTATTTTTCTATATATGATGAAAAAACAGAGCTTCTCATGAAGTATACTAGTTTATTATTATACCTTAGTCCTCATTTAAATGGTGGATACCTTCATCTGTTCATAAATAAAAGTAACTGACAGCAAGTATAGTATAGTATAGTGTAGTATTTGAGGTTGAATAAAGACATACCTCCATCCAGTCCAACCCATCTAGCAATATCCTCATTTCCTGCCTAACTGTTGATCCAGAGGAAGGCAAAAAAAACACCAAATTTATGAAGGGAAAAAAATTCCTTCCTGACTCCAAGTGGCAATGGGAAATTTCCCTGGTTCAACTCTACTTTATGTATCAATACCAGTAACATTCCTTGTTTGCAGAACCTCATCCTGGAAGACAGTTCCATAGCTTTATCGTTCTTACAGTGAAAAACCCTTTCCGAACTTGAAGCCTAAACCTTTTTTCTTCAAGTCCAGGATGTCCGCGTGTCCTCTGACATGTTCTATTGGTAAACAATGCCCCATAATTATACATAATTACAACTTATCCAGTCTCTCTTCATATTAAGCTCCCGTAATCCCCTTATTAATTTAGTTGCCCTTCTCTGAAAAAAGATGTCCTTTTTGTACACGGGATTCCAAAATTGCACTGCATATTCCAAATGAGACCTTTCAAATGCTTAAAGGGCATGTCCACCCTTAATATGAAATTTTCCCATATGATAGAGTACCCTCCCCCAGCCCCAACCGCTATAAAATTAATTTCAGAAAGTCCCCAGTTCTTCACTTACCTTCCCTCTCTCCTCCGACGCCCGGCCTTCTGCTTGCAAGTACGCATGCCAAACTTCTCCTGGAGGCCAGGTAGGAGACAGAGTCCTATATGGACTCTGCTATCCTCCTGGTGGGCAGTTTTTGGGACTTTGTGGGGGGGACTACAGGAGAACCTTATGGAGCTGGGATGTGAGGTAAGTATTAAACTACACTACATGATGGGGCCAGTAGTGGGGGGGTTATAGTTTTGGGGGTGGACATGCCCTTTAACATTTTTCTCCATTGAATCCATACCTCTCTTTATACAAGACAATACAATGCTGGCTCTAGCTGTTGCTGCCTGGCACTGCTTGCTACCTTTTGTTATCCACCAAAACTCCAAGATCTCTTTTCAACAGCGATTCACTTAACACAGAGCCATTTATTGTATAAGTAGCACAAGGATTTTTAAGTCCAAAATGCATCACCTTACATTTCTCAACACTGAATCTCATCTGCCACTTAGCAGCCCAATGTGACAATCTATCCAGATCCCCCTGCAACGATTGCACATCCTCTGAAGTTTTTAATGGTCGACAAAGTTTTGTGTCAGCTGAAAACACAGAAACCTTGCTGACAATACCCACTTCCAAATCATTAATAAATAGATTAAATAGAAGCTGCCCCAAGACACAACCCTGCGGCACCCACTTTAGTCCATATTAACAACTATTCTCTGCATCCTATTCATTGACCAATTTTCTATCCCTCTACAAATGTGCCTCCCCAGACCAATAAACCTTATCTTATACATTAGTCGCCTATGAGGGGCTGTATCATAAGCCTTTGCAAAAGGCAGGATTTAAATTGTCAGGTTTAAAATTATTGAACTGACCAACTGCAGCAATTGATTTAATATTAAAAAAAGTTATTACAATGAAGTATGACTTGTCTTTATATGTAATTCCTATAACATATTGCTGCATTATAAAGATACGGAGTGATCTGAATGTTCTGTCAACAAAGTAGCTGGTTGAAGAGCTCCCACGAAGCAGCTGGTTGAAGAGCTGCTCTCACTTTCCCTGGACAAAAAACACTGAGCATGTACTGGTCATAAAACAGGAAATGGGGCATATACCTGGTGCCTTATCTACCTGGAAAAATTAGAAACTTTTTAATAGTGAATTTCCGCGAAGAAAGAAAAATTATGCATTATGCAAAAAAAATCTACTTTAGCTAAATGATTCCTTAAAGTTTGTTTGCCTGTTTACACTACAATTTACTATTCCCAAAGATAAAGTATCTGTGTGACCTGTACATACTGCACAATGTTGATGAGCAAAATATTTCATAGGACAAACCAATAACATCCCTTAGGGAGTATCTGTGTGTTTCTCGCCTTTGCACAGTATCTCCTTACAATTGCTGCAAGTGGTGGCTATAAATGAAGGCAAAAATACAGCCACAAGAATGTGCAAAGTGTCTGCAACAAAACTATTCCTGGTAATTATTTCGCTTCATTGCTGTAAAACCATAAATCCCTCTGAATTTGCCCTGGTATTAAATAGTAAATTGCTATTATTTTAACCTAAAATGTTTCCATAGCCTTTACTTCAACGAAAAGACTTTCCATTTCCTCAGTAAGCCTCATTACAAACACACATTGTGTCCTGAAAACATTATCTGCCATTCGCAATGACAAAGTTTCTTGGATTCATTCTGCAAGTAAGACTGTTAAGGAAATTGTTTGGATCTCATTACCAATTTCAACAGCACAAGTGCTACATTCGTTTAATAACAGAGGCTATAATGTAGTAAAGAAATAAGTTATAAATATGAAAAAAAATGGATTTCATTAGGTATCTTTCCAATAGTAAGTTAGTTTAATGTTCTGTCAAACCCAGCAATGTTTTATAAAGTCAGTGAAGTAAATCAGCGGAATGTTCTTTCAGAAAGGACCAATTAATTTTAACCTCCAGGTACAAAGAACGTTTAGCAGCAGGTGAGGAACATTCAGCGGATAAATAACAGACACAATAATAATATCACGTCATCTTCATTAATACATAGAAACTGATCTTGTTAGTCCCTGGCAAGTAGCTGTGCACTTGGCAAAACGACTGTCGCCTCCAGCTCTTGAGCCCACACAAATATGGACCACACTCAGTACTCTGAATTAGCTCATTATTTTGCCATTTGCCTATTTCCCAGAAAGACACATATCCTGCTTGCAATGTACCCAAGAATTCCTGCATTGATTTAAAAGCTTCCACAAAGGCAGGCCATGTAATCAAATATTATCCGCACTGTTAATTGCAGGTTTTCAATGACAACTCACTTAAGGAGCTTACTGCTTTTTAAACATAGGGATCCCGCTGTGATAGCAATATTCATATGTATTTATTTATTCTTAATGAGATACGGAGTGATTTGAATTTTAATTCCCTTTCATTTGCATAATTTGACAATAATACTTAGAAATACCATTACTTACTGCTAAGTTCACTAATCACCGAGAAAACTTTCTAGTAAAGAAGATTTTCTGTTGATGCTAATAAAGTCTGATCGCTGTAACACTAATATTTCTTTATGGTAATTAAACGTCTACTGTATAAAAATGGACTAAAAACCGAAAGTAGAGAATTTATATATATGCACCCGCCTTTGGATTGCTAAACACCCTAAATATAATGTATTTATACAATATAACATACTGTAGATATTGTATACAATATATTGTGTGTGTACAGGACTTCTTTAGTTTAGATCAGTGTTTCTCAAAGGGTGTAGCCTTTTTGTTATGTTGTAGACTAAAAATCTATATTATGATACAATTTAAATGCTTTCAATATGGTGTCACTTTACTCAATCAAATTTGATTACAATATAGTAAAGTACATAAAATATGGGTAACAACATTTGGGCCAAAATATTCCGTGGGGAAAATTTGCAACACCATCTGTGCCATGAACTGAAAAAGTAATGTTAATAGCAAGCCATGATCCAAACACCATGGTAATGTTGGCAGGTAAAACTGCTATACTGGTCACCGTTCTGATTGTTTTGCTGGTTATGTTGGATAAAATGTTGAATTGTTCTTACGATGAGCTAGTGTATGGCCAGCTGTGACGCTCCGGATCCCCGTGTATTCTTTCAGCCCAGATACCCTGATTTAACATCACTCGTTTTATGAACATTTGGAACTAAGGATCACTATTCGCCCATGTTAATAAAAAAAAAAAGCATGATGAATCGCCGTGGGATCGGAGACAAGGTAAGGAGCTCCGGCAAATACTGACACCATTTGGTATTTCAGTTATCAGCCTTACTCCATAATAAAATGGTCGATTGCACATTTTTTTCTCTACTACATTTTGGGGCTGATGCAGAAAGCAAAGCAGCATTACTTCCCGAGATTTACTGCATTACATTTTTCGCTATGTAGGCTGTGCTGCGATATTTCCTAAAAAATTTAAAAGCAGCGCAACCACCATAAAATTAAGTTTAAGACTCATGCTAAACTGAGTACATTGAGTAGCATGAGATTTACACTAGTGGGCGGAAAGGCATTGTCCTCTTCTTTTTCTACTTACACACAATGGCAGTTTAGAACACATCAATGCAATGAGAGTCACTATCGCTCTTCCAATTGAATAGAACTCTGATCACTTCTTTGCATTACTTTAATGCCAACTATAAGCTAGAAGTCATGTGAAGAGATGCTTTATTATATCGCTTCCAGCAAGTGCATGATGAAAAAATAGATGTGCAGCCACTGCAACACCCATCATAAAGCTGCACTAAAATTATTACATTGGTTAGCAAGGTTGTAATATGAACATTTACAACACAGCCGTGCATTATAAGAATGAATGACTAAATTATCAACATCATAGGATATTAAAAAAGATTTGACAGATGCAGTGTCAATTTAGATTTAAATAATGCAGTTGTATTTGTAGAGGAGAACGTGTTGGTATGTGCCATTCCAAATGACATAATGCACATGCAGAACAAGACTGACAACTATGTGCTAGTTTTTACCATTCTAGGCTTTAATTGAGAATTTTTGAATGAAGTGATGGTAATCTATTTCATGTGTCTGCCCCTCAACAGCTCATGCAACTACAGTTTTCACAATAACATAGTCTGTTGAATTGCTTTTGTCTTCATACCCAAGGACAAAGTAAATCAAGCTATTAATTCCTTATCTCTTGCTACTGAATAATTAACCGGGGGAACCATTGTGCAATAGAATTTCCTTTTATTTCTGGCACGAAGAGCAGGGGAGGACTGGCCCAGTAGGCTGAGGGGCAAATGCCCCCCGGGCTAGTCTCCAATAAAAAAATTATGATGTCACAAAAGCAATTAGTAAGTTACGCCTTTCCAGATCAGATCAGCTTAATAGAAGCAGCACAGCAGTGTCTAAAGTTTAGAAGATTACTTACTGACAGTCCGGACAGCACATTGAAGGAAACTGAGACCACAGCAATATATGGTGGGTATATAATCACATTTTTTGTTAGTCACCCCTTCTGATCCTTAGCCAGTGTTGTCAGCCCTTCAGATCATTACCCAGTGTTGTAAGCCCTCCGGTTCATTAGCCAGTGTTAGTCAGCCCTCCAGTTTATTAGCCAGCCCTCTAGTTCATTAGCCACTGTTACATCAGCCCTCCAGGTCATTAGTCAGCCCTCCAGATCCTTAGCCATTGTTGTCAGCCCTCCATATAATTACCCAGTGTTATCAGCTCTCCAGATCATTAGCCAGTGTTAGTCAGCCCTTCAGTTTATTAGCCTGTTGGTTATCTTAACTACATCATACACTTGAAAATGTTGCAGGAAACCATGTAAAATGGGAAAAGTAGTCTTAAAAATAAATGTAACTTAAACAAAGTGTGTGCGACCTTAGCAAAATGGGCATGGTCAAACATTTTGCCCCCCAGGCCAAAAGGTCCCAGTCCTCCCCTGATGAAGAGTGAGGGGTTGAACACACACCCATGTCCAGCATATATTTCTGCCCTCAGCCTTTCACAGCCCTGAAAGGGTTAACTCTAACAGGCCATAAACACGATTATATTTGCATGAGTGTGGTCTGAATGCCACATTGTTATGCCAGGCATTTCTTCCCCTTGCCCATAGTGTTGAAAGAAAGTGATCAGCAACACATGAATGATTCTAAATATAATCTGCCATGGTTTCAAGTTTGCATTGATAGAGACATGGGGGGATGTTTAATAAACCAATATACAGCGTAATATTTTGCTGTGCTGAAGAATAAAATAAATAAAATGAAATGAATTGCAGAACAACACATGGTATTAAGGGTCACATTACAGAACTAATTAGAACACAATGCTGAAGTGTCAGGAGAATGACTTGAGACGGTAACAGGCCTTGTGAGGAAACTAGTGCTAGTGGACTAAAGTGGGACAGTAATGAGATCAATAGACAAGAATAGGGTTACTACGTCTTAAGCCTGGCATACCCGGGTGGGTATTTCAAAATGTTTCAATCAGTCCAATCAAGTCATTTGGAAAAATTGATTGTGTATAGTCGTCTGGTCGTAAGACTGCCCGGAGATATTGTACAGTCTTTTGAGCAGAAGGGAATTGGACTTGTAGGAAACATTCAATCCCACCCACATTACTTTGGCACAGGAGAAGTGGCAGCACTAGAGTAAATACGTTATAAAAAGAGTTCATTAATCAGTCACCTATTGCATAATATGCTATCACCATAACTAGTTTTATGCATCAACTCTGTAACATACAAGGTGGCAAAATACCTAGCCAACATCTTAGGGCCATTGGTTGGAAGTTCTAAGCTTCACATCCAGAAATCCCAGGATTTCACCAACAAGATTGAAGATATAGTACTTGGTGCAGAAGAAACTATGGTGTCCTATGATGTGACATCTCTCTTCACCTGTATACCCACCAAGGAGGCTGTTGATATGGTGGGAAAATGGCTAGTCCAAGACAGCACCCTTACCAGCAGAACAGATCTTAACCCAGAACAGGTGTGTTCCTTACTGGACTTGTGCCTGAATACCACCTATTTCAAATACAGGGATAGGTTCTATAAGCAAAAACATGTGCTATGGGATCTCCAGTTTCACCCATTATTGCAAACCTTTACATGGAGGAAGTGGAAACACAGGTGCTTAATACATTTAAGGGCATAGCACCCAGCCACTGGTTCAGATACGTGGATGACTCCTGGGTTAAAATCCGCCAGAAGGAAGTACAAGCCTTCATAGAACACATCAATGCTGTAGACCAGAACTTTTACAAGGGAAGAGGTACATAACCACACACTGGCTTTCTTGAACTGTTTGGTAAAAGTCATGGAGAATGGTAAACTGGTAGAGGTTTAGAGAAAACCAACCCACACAGATCAGTATTTGATGTAAACTCCCACCACCTTTTAGATCACAAGCTGGGTGTCATCAGAACCCTGCAACACAGAGGAGAGAACATCCTCACACAGAGACGAAGGCTAAAGAAATAAAATAAATTTGTAGTTACTCTCACCCTTGCCTATTGCATTCAGAAGAGTAGGCACATGGGAAGATCAGTTTCATTGCAATTGGTAGTTACTCTCACCCTTGCCTCTGGCATTCAGAGGCAAAGGCATGCGGGAAAATAATTTCCATTGCTGTTGGTAGTTACTCTCTCCCTTTCCTATGGCATTTAGAAGAGTAAACACGTAGGAAGATCAGTTCCATCTCTATTGGTATTTACTCCCTCTTTCTAACCAGATTAAGGATGGATCCAAAGCTGCTAATCTCAAAAAATGTAATCTGTTAGAAGGAGTCTGTGTTCTGGATTGCAGCCTCATCTACTGGTAAAGTTTTATATTTACATTTTTGTTCTCCTAAACATTTATGTTCTACAGCAGGAAAAATAACATATATCAGCATTATGGCATCAACCATAAATGTGGGATCACCATGGACCCTAACTCTGAATTATAACTCAAATAATCAGATTTGTCAATGTTTTCCTTTTTTCAGATTATCTATAAAAATATGGCACTGCTATACACCATTTCTCTAAAAACCTTAAGGCCTTTGCATTTAGTTTACACACAAACTTGTGCTTTCATTCATAAGGTCAGATAAATCAAGTTGACCCCACCCAATAAAAAATGGTGCACAATGTCTTTTAACATGTGATCTTATACGCCATATTTACTGGATCTCTTACTAAACGGTGGTTTAAATTATGGTTTACAATGTTTTTAGTGTAATGAATTTGTAATTGATGGAAAATATCCACTTTATTAACAAAAAGAAACAGTTCTTTCCATCTGATTTTTAAGGGCAGCATTGAAATCCAGTGGATAAGAACAGAGCAGTATCGGTTCATCAGACACGGCTGACTGTTCCCAGTATTTTCTCCAGAAAACTAAGTTTTCCGGTTCTAATGATCTAATTCATTTGTATTCAGTGAAATTTTGTGCAATAAAATCTGTAAACAAAATAAAACTGGCCAGTCAAATGTTAGGACTTCTTTAAGAATACTTACAATACCTGCTAACATGTCTAAATGATCTCCATTCCAAACATCATTATATGCCTAATAAATAGGCTATATTTGACAGCTGCGTGTCAAGGACAGGTTCAAAAAGAAAAGAATTTCTGCGGAAGCCACCAGTGAGCTTATTAGCAGACTGTTCAGCTACTGGTCTGCTGTGAGAATTGGAAAAAAATAAGTACTTGCATTTTAAGTAACATTAAACAAGAAGAGCTTTTTTCCCCTTCTTTCATCAGACACAAGCCAGATGAGCTTCTCTTCTTTTTTTTTATTTTTATTTTGGACATGGCAATCAACAGACAGTGGATAAAGAGAGACACCTAATGGAAACATGTGAATTGCAATTTGAAATTCTAGGATCAATTATCTATGGCAATTTATTCTTGGTGGCTGAAGATCAGAAACAAAGTCTTGTTCTAAATGCAAGCTGAATAATTATTTCTTCTAATGAAAATCTGTAATAATAAATCAAATCAATTTTATTATTTAATCTTTCTAACACAACCTCTAACTCTGCACAAAAAACGCGTGGTTTAAAAAAAATCTGGTCAAAATCTGGCTTCATAATAATCCCGCATTGCATGCAGGATTTATATATATATCCTTCCTAAGCTATAAAACAATTTACATTTAAAGGAGATTGCATTCATTTTTTAGGAGCTTACAATGAGATGGGGGTTATATATTATTAGTTATAGTTAGTTATATTGGTGGGTATATGAGAATATATGTGTATATAATACATAAGGCTCTAGCATTTCAATGGGGAAGTGCAGTGGCGAGAATCTATATTACAGTCACTCAGTGATGTCACTGAGTGACTTCCTGTATTCCACTGCACCTCCCCATTTCACTCTCCCTGCCTGTATTAGTAATGTAGATAACAAGCCCGTTTTTGTACACTGACTGACTGAATTACTGTGCTGATTAAGAAGGAGCGAGCGGCCGAGTCAATTATGACTCACAGGAATACGTTTGTTCCTCCTTATCAGCACAGTAATTCAGTCAGTCAGAGTAACAAACCAGAACAGCAGCGGGTGAGAGACGATGTTTATTGTCTTCTTTTAGTTTGAGATAGAAACGTCAGTTAACTATTTGTATGTACAAAAACGGGCTTGTTATCTACATTACTAATACAGGGAGGGAGAGACACGGAGTGGGGAGAGAGGGAGAGGGAGACAGTGAATGTGCTGGATTTTTCTTTTTTTGACCTTATATATTATATGGAATAATACGCTACCTACAGAATAATATATGGATATTACTTCACCTTGGAGTTCCCTGACATCTATAAAAACACGAGGCCTAACGGCCTCGTGTTTTTATATGGTCAGGGAACTCCTCAGTGGCATAATATCCTTGTATTACACTGCATGTAGCGTATTATCCCTTATATAAAGTATAGTAGCGAGTTACACAAGCGATACAACAGAAAATGCCCGCAAAACCCTAAACCCCTTGTAAACTCACACAAAACATTAATTAAAGGTTAAGTTTACTAGTCACTGTAAAATCAGACCCTCGGTTCACCAGTGTTAAGCCCTCCTTCATGCACTACAATAAAATACAGGGGTGGTTTAAAATATTTGTTTCATTTTATTGAATCTCCCTGCATGAGTTAAGTTTTAAGGTGGATATGCCCTTGAAGCATGCTGAATGCTGGGACAGAGCATCATCAACTACCGTATATACTCGAGTATAAACCGACCCGAGTATAAACCGAGGTACCCAATTTCAGCTAAAAATCCTAATAAAGTTATTGACCCGAGTATAAACCGAGGGTAGAAACTTGGCATTCAAGATGTTTGGAAACTACAACTCCCAGCTAATAAAGCATGCTGGGAGTTGTAGTTTCCAAACATCTTGAATGCCAAGTGAGGGTGGCATTCAAGATGTTTGGAAACTACAACTCCCAGCATGCTTATTAGCTGGGAGTTGTAGTTTCCAAACATCTTGAATGCCACCCTCAATGGCATTCAAGATGTTTGGAAACTACAACTCCCAGCTAATAAAGCATGCTGGGAGTTGTAGTTCCCAAACATCTTGAATGCCCCCTCCCCCTCAGTTCAGTTTGTACCTGTGGGCTCTTCTCCCTGTGGACTCTTCTTGTGGACTCCGTGGACTCTTCTCTTCTCCCTGTGGACTCTTCTCCCTGTGGACTCTTTCCCTGTGACTCCTGTGGACTCTTCTCTTCTCCCTGTGGACTCTTCTCCCTGTGGACTCTTCTCCTGGACTTCTCTCCCTGTGGACTCTTTCCTGGACTCTTCTCCCTGTGGACTCTCTCCTGTGGACGACTCTTCTTTTCTATCTTCCCCATCCATCCTGGCAGGTACGGTATCAGCATTCCGGCAGCCGCGCGCCCATTCCTGTACCGGCGCGCCGGCTGACGTCACTGCCCGGCGCCGGGCTTGGCGCCGGGCAGTGACGTCAGGCCGGCGCGCCAGTGCAGAAAAGGATCGCGCGGCTGCCGGAATGCCCAGGTAAGTGGTTGACTCGAGTATAAAACGAGTCCGAGTTTTCAGGCTGATTTTACAGCCTGAAAAACTCGGTTTATACTCGAGTATATACGGTAAATCATAAGCCCTGCCCCTAAGCTTTTTATTTATTAAAATTCACCATTCATTAAAGCTAACCACAAGCCTGAAAAGAAATAAAACTTTTCCAGAGAATGCAGGTCTGTAACTAGATTCCGAAAATAATGATTTTTCGGTGTGGGGATTATTAGACAGCTTATAACACATGCCTGTCACAGTGACACAGAACAGGGCCGTCTGGGAAGTTTAAATTTACATGCTTATAACCAGAGAAGCTAGAGACACCATCCTACACTTGATTGAAAGGTATGAAGACCACTAAGTATCTTCAATCTATATTAACCTCCTCTCTAGAATCCAAACATGGCAGATCTCACAGTGCCCCTAACAGATATCACTAAAAGGGTTTGTCCACCCTAAAAAAAAATTTTTTACCAAACATTCCCCCTGTCCCCCCAGCCCCACCAACGCTATATTATATATATTATATTATATTGCCCCAAACTTTACTTACCTTCCCTCTTTCCTCTGCCGCACTGCCAGGCCCTCTGCTTGCGAGAAAATGCAAGCAGAGGGGCGGGACCGGCAGTCGTGTCTGTGATTGGCTGAGCGGCAGCCAATCACGGATGCGGCTGCTGGGAGTTCAGTGCAGCAGGAGGCAAGAGGGAAGGTAAGTAATGTTTTGGGCATTTTCTGATCTTACTAATAGAGCGGTTGGGGCTGGGGGGGCAGGGGGAATGTTAGGCAAAATGGATTTTACGCTAGGGGGAGGGAATCCTAATCGGGAGGGAGTGGGAGGGGGAGAAGGGCTGCAGTATGCATGCCAAACTTCTCCCGGAGGCCAGGTAGGAGGCAGAGTCCTATATGGACTCTGCTATCCTCCTGGTGGGCAGATTTTGGGACTTTGGGGGGGGGACTAAAGGAGAACCTTATGGAGCTGGGATGTGAGGTAAGGATTAAACTACACTACACAATGGGGCCAGTAGTGGGGGGATTATAGTTTTGGGGGTGGACATGCCCTTTAAATAACACGCACAAACAATGGGCAGTATTTATAAAAAAATAAAGATCAATATCTGCACTTTTGATTCTTTATCACCATCGAAAAAAATATCATGCTGCAAAATAACATTGAGATTGTAAAATACTGATAACATTTTATTACAACAGTGATTCTTTATGACTTCAATGTAAAAGTAATGCTGCGCCAGGTAAAAAGGATCAATATTGGTTATATCGATATCAGTCATTTATAAATACCCCCCATTGCGTGTTACATGTTTTCAAAAAACTACACAATTCTAAACGTAGGGTCATTCCATTTTGAGTTGCTGTATTTAGGGTCACTTGGTAGAAGACTGAAGATAAGTATCAAACAAAAAGTGTACAGTTATATTTTTGTGTTCCAACATTTAATATGTTTCTAAGACACAATCTAACAGGATTGCTGCAGAACTCAGAAAAGTGTAAAAAGTATATTGCCCCTATCTCTTAGGCTGAGGCCACACTGTAAAGCGTTTGTGCGCGCCCTAAAGCGAGCGAACGCTCACATTTGCAAGTGCGTTCCCGGCGTGCGAGAGCACACTGGCGTGCACTCGCGATTGCGATCGCCCAGTGATTTGCAAATGGGGTGCATGCAATTGCGCAAAAAATGCGGATCGCACATGCAGAGCTCCCTAGCGCACTAGTGTGACCACATCAACTGGATTGCGCTTAAAAGTGCTTCATTAAAAAAGAAATACACTGGACATGAATGGATGTAGAATTGTACACAGTATTTTTACAAATTATATATGTAAAAAAGAATGCACCACCCACTTCTTTAAAATATTACCATATCAGACGCCATCTGGGAGTTCCATAACCTGTAAAAAAGCCCTCAGTCAGAGGATTAGGTCTTTATATGGCCATGGAATTCTTCCAAAATGTGGAAAATCCACAAACACTTAAAAATTCCTTAACAGATAGAAGAGAAATCCCTGCAGCAAGAACAAACTTGCTGTAAAAATACAGACCTAGAGTTCATACAATTTATTTCAGAACAGACTAGTAACATATACAGTACTAGAATATGTTACATTTCAAAGTGCAGCTATGTAAAATAAACATCTTCATGTGGCATTATGTTCATTTATCCTAGCTGCCTGGTTATTTGTCAGGTGGGAAAATTGCCATTACACAGTGTTGTATTCTACCATGAGATCTAATGTGTGGTCATCAGAGCTGCCAGTTGGCATTTATATTGGCAGACCTTGTAACATGTTAAACAATGACTAGGTCTGTCCTTCCCTGTAGAGTGCCAAGGGCGGTTGTGAGATTTCATTTTTCAGCTTCATGTGTGGATAGATCTCATGAGAAGCCTCTAGCACTAGCAATGTTCCAAATAAATGCTCACAGACACAGCTAAGATTACACTGGAGTCACAGCTAGCATTTAAAACTGCGTAGAAACCACCTTTTCTGAACCAAGGCAACTCAAATATCTACAAAGACAAACTTACAAATAACCATACCAATGCATATATGAAATGAAACAATATTTAATGGTTTGGAACCTAAATTATATAAATATAGCAGAACATTAAAGAGAAACTATAGCACTTATTACTCCCCTCTCAGTGTACAATTACTGACAGCCCTAAGGCCATCATTTTCAGCTCTGACTGCAACCTTTGTGCTCTGATATTTACCACGATACCTTGAGTCCAGAGCAGTCCTTCCCTTATAACAGGTAGCGTGAATTTTCATTGGTTGAAATGATGACCAAGAAAAGAGGTAGAGCCATTGCTTCTGAAAGTATTGTGGTCCATGGCAGAGCAGGGCAGTCCTCATAGGACTGTCACTAGTAACTGTACATTTATGGGTGGGGGGGGGGGGTTTGTTCAATTATGTTCTTCTATAATGTTTCATTGTACAGTTGCACCTGTCTTTAAAAGTATTAAAAGCAAGGGAGAGTGTTTAATGTCCTTATCTTCTTGTAAAAGCTTATATTTAACTCTTCATTTTCCTTTAAAACATGAACATAATTACATTTTAGTATAATACGAAAAACAGTATTTTCTACCCCAAAAGACTTTCAGAAGTGCAGAAGAAAAATGTCCATAATTATATTTAAATGGCCATCTTTCATCAATAAGAATTATTGTATTAAAATAATGAAATAAGGATAATAAAATCTGAAAATATTCTTTAGTAACTTTCTATTGAGGTTTCTTTTTGCAATGCCTTGGAATTCTGAAATAAAATCACTAGCAAATGTACAGGAGCCTTTTTGTCACAGGCCACCATTTGCAACGCATATTGGGCCATGGCTGCAGGTGGGATATGCAACAAAGCTGCACAGGATTGGACTGGCCTGCCAATAGTCTGGCCTGCTCCTCTGTAGTTTACTCCCCAATGTAGTTTACAGTGAGATTCCTTCACTTGCTCACACTTGGGGTTAAAGGGGTTGGGAGATTCAAGCTCCTGACTGCTCTCCAGTATAGTGGTAATAATTAACAGAACCGTGAGTGCCAATAAGTAAAGGAAACTGTTTACCCAGGGAGTAGTCACTATGCTGAATATGCTCAATATCATTTTTTAATAAAATGTAGAGCATCCCTTTCTCCCCCCCAATCACTATATTAGATTGTTAAAAAAGAAGCATAACTATACTTACTGCACCTCGCTCCTGCGGCGCTCTGGAACTGGCATACAGGGGCCAGACTTGGGGTGGACATGTCCTTTAAGAGTCACGTGTCTAGCAACAGCAGTGGTGGTCGGGTAAGTTGCTGAAGACAGTGTGGGTCCTGACAGTAGTTACCTCTAAAACATTTCCTGATTATTGAGGCAGAAATATCTGTTATAGAAAATTTTTGAACTGCAAGTCGAGGATGGTGGTCTATATGATTGTTTGCCCTTGTGGCTTACTGATGAAGTTTTATACATGAAACGCATTGCATATCTGTTTTTGGGTTAATCCATATATCATTATCTTTTATTGTTACTCTATTGGCTATTTTGTTACATATTGCTGATCTAATCATTTGTATCCTGTTTGCAGCCAGACTGACCCAGCGCCAGGTTCCCAGACCCTTCCACTGTGATTCAACTTGGAGACGCTGCCGGGAGACCCACGTGATCACGTGATCCGCAGTGGTTTGGGGGATCCTACACCGCGGTGCAGGAGTTGGTGCCGATACTTTTTGGTTTTGGTGGAGGAAGGACGACTTCTGAGATCTTACCCCCCACTTGATTGTGTTGAGCGCTGTTGGTTTCGGGAAGGCCCGGATACTCGGGAGCTGGTGGAAAACTTTGTTACTTACCATATCTGTTGTATTCAATTAGATCAACTGGACTTGAAATGTAGTTCTTGAAGACGTTTCGCTAGTCATCCGACTGGCTTTCTCAATTCAGAATGACTTGTACAAGAATCTGTGGCAATTATGAACCCTGGAAAATCCCAATTAGCATATCACAGCCAGGTGTTAAGGGTGTGATTAGATAGTGGCTAAGAGGTGTTATAGGAACGCCCAGAGTAAGGTGTTAAAACAGCATTGTACATTGTATTTATGTGAAAATAAAGAAACCAAGCCTAAATAGAGGTGGGGGGGTTCGACACCAACTGTCTGCCATGTACAATGCTGTTTTAACACCTTACTCTGGGCGTTCCTATAACACCTCTTAGCCACTATCTAATCACACCCTTAACACCTGGCTGTGATATGCTAATTGGGATTTTCCAGGGTTCATAATTGCCACAGATTCTTGTACAAGTCATTCTGAATTGAGAAAGCCAGTCGGATGACTAGCGAAACGTCTTCAAGAACTACATTTCAAGTCCAGTTGATCTAATTGAATACAACAGATATACCATGACCTGGATGAATGAGAACCTTCACAAGCATATTTGTTACTTACCCGACCTCTGTTTTCCATCAACGGTACTCTGGTCCCAGTCCTGGGTGTGTGGGTCTGTGTCCTGGCTGGTACTGGTTTCCACAGGCTGCAATTACAGGATCTACTATCTAGTTTCCAAAAGGACTATATTGACAAGTGTTTACCACTGTGTTTGCTGGACATTTGATATATTTATTGGGTTTTATATACATTGTTATTACTTGGGAACTTTCCTATATTGGTTGGTTTTTGGTTTTTAGTATTAAACAGTATCCTTTGGTGACTTTTTATCCTGCTATTTATTACTTTTGCAATAACATTTAAAAAATTACTAAAATTTAAAAAATGTATTTAAAAAGAAATAAAATTTAAAAAAACACGTTATTGCTACTTATTAGCACTGGCACAGTTACATGCAGAAAAAGGCCTGTGTGTAAGCGAGCCTACTATAAAATGGCCACTTCACTGTGTTTTCCCCTAGACTAGTCCACAAGGACCCAGTCCTCCCCTGCAATGGTGGCTTTGTTTTCCCAAATCCATTATAAGGGCCATGTGGCCATAAACTGTGTATCCACAAAATTCTAAATTTCCACTAAATTTATCAGATACACTCAGTTTGACGGTTAATTTTTTGATCTTATTAATATCAGATGTAAACTTCACAACCGTTTCCTCCGGGACTGTCACAGGTGGGGCTCACCAAAATGTAGGCATGTCTGTGATGTTTGGGGCGTGGGCGTGATGTTTAGGGTGGAGCTATTTGTGGCCCCATCCCGGCTTGCCTTTTAAAGAGAATGAGAGGTATGAAACTTAAGCATGTTGATTGCATGAAAGATCATTTATCAAATTAAAAACTGCAGCTTCAGAAGGGTGCATGAAAAATGTCACAGGTCACATCAATTCCATGAAAGAAAAGCACATAAATGTATTAAAGGATAAAGGAAAACATATTGCATCATCAATAATCTCACATGTAGGTCTAATTTGGGCACTTTCTATTTATATCACAAAGAAGTAACCTAATTGTTTTACACTATATTGTGTAACACTAAATGAGTTTTGTGTAGTACAAAGCCAAAACCCGAAAAAACGGTTTTCTTGTTTTACTACTGGTTTCTGGGTGCCCTCTCCTGGTTCTTTTGCATGTGAGACCCAGTCTCAACCTGTTTCTCTAGTCTCTTACACACTGATAGTTATAGGAAGTTTTGCATTTAAGATGGGGAATTAAAGGGATATGAAAAATTAATACTTTATCCACCCACACCAACGTCACCTTATTAGGTTTGTCACAAAATAAGTAAGTTAGGAACACTTGCATGTACAATTCTCCTGTTTCAATGGTTGCATTAAAATGAAAAAAATATTTATTGGTAAAATCAAAACTACAATAGTTAGAAAGCTGACAGACACAGAGTAATGTGTTATGCAGAAAAATGATGCTCTCCACCTTCCCTCTGACTCCCAAAACTTTCCCCCTACTCTTTAAGCTCTTCAAGATTTTTTACAAGCTTTTACATGCTCAGAAGAGGCAGCTAGGGGAAAAGCATTCAGTCAATGGCTGTGATGTTATCTGTTGACATTAATGACTGACAGCTGCCAACTGAAAGAACAGGAAGCAAAAAGAGAGGTAGCAGAACATAAGGCAACGTTTCAGGTTAGTCTTCCATTTCTCAGATTTCTAACTATTGGGGTTTGGGAGTGATTTACCTACTGTATTATCAGCCGCCGCTTGTGCAGCAAACATTGGGCTAAAAACTAACAGCCAAAACAATATTTAAAGGACAACTCCACTTACCAAATACCCGATCCCTCGTCGTCTAGCTTTACTCACCTGAAGTTTCCTTCGGTGCCCTGCTCCTTGAGTCTGTTGACGACTTCGGCCAATGAGAAGACACACTCTGAAAGAAGCGTGTCTTCTCATTGGCCGGATTGCGAACCTGGAAGTGGGGTGGAGTAACGAAGGAAACTTTAGGTGGGTAAATCTAGGAATAGAAAGTGAACCCAGGGGTGAGGACAGTGACAGGTGAGTATAATTGTCCTTTAAGAAATTATTCCCTGGAACCTACATGCTATAAAATTAGCCAAAAAATGTTTTTACCTTTTTTGTCTTGTCCTCCTAAAAATCCTACTTTCATTCAAAGTCCAGTGAAACTTTAATCCTTCTCACACAACTTCATACCATTTGTGCCAGGCAAACAATAGTACAATGAACAATTGTACAACAGGACTGTCGGTCGCTGCGTCCGACAGTTTGCCGCAACAAAGCATGCGGTCCATAGAAGATTGCATGATGTCACGTGGTTTTCCGATGCATCCGATTGTTCGTTCGCCAATTCAACAGTCGATCGCATCCGCCCAAAGTAACCATCCAATATTTTGTCCCGACCGACCAATACACTGTCTTAAATCCAGTACTTGTTTTGCTTAGGCTCAGTATCCCACTTTCAACCAACATCCCATTTATCAGACAATTTCTGTAAAGGTAAGCATGCTCAGTAAACACTATGAGCCAACACTGGGAGAGGGAATTCCCCACAATCCATTTCACACAAACCAACTGTCCCCTCTAACTGCACACAGCAGAAAAAAATATGATAATAAGGCTTGCAATGTCAATTGAAGATGCTTCAGATTGGATAAAGAAACAGAAGACAGATCAACAAAAAAATGGAACAGTGGTGGCTGGAAATAATTACTTTTTAGTAATGGGCAATTTAATTCCAGTTTAGATACCCATGTGGTTACTTTACAATATATTGATTCCAGGGAGTCATCATGTTTCCGGTTTTCTGGCAAAGCTGTTATCAGGATGAGAATGACTGTTTAAAATGCTTTACCTGCTGATACATTATTATCCAAACTTCTCAATACCTTGCTTATTTCAGCGAAACATAAAGCATAGATGCTTGTGAAGGTTCTCATTCATCCAGGTCATGGTATATCTGTTGTATTCAGTTAGATCAACTGGACTTAAAGGGTATGTCCACCCTTAATTAATATTTTTAGTATATAATAGTAAATGTGCCCCCAGCCCCAACCACTATAATAATTTTCTTAGAAAGTCCCCAGATAGTTACTTACCATGCCTCGCTCCTTCAACACACTCCCCGGCCCTCTGCTTGCACAGAAATGCAAGCAGGGTGTGGGACCGGCAGACGCGTCTGTGGACACGGCTGACGGCTTCTCAGTGCGGCGAAGGAGCGAGGCATCGTAAGTAACTAGCAGACGCGTCTGTGCTTGGCTGCAAGGCAGCCAATCATGGACACGGCTGCCGGCTTCTCAGTGCGGCGAAGGAGTGAGGCATGGTAAGTAACTATCTGGGGAGTTTCTAAGAAAATTATTATAGCGGTTGGGGCTGGGGGCACATTTACTTTTATATAAATAAAGGGATTTACGCTAGGGGGAGGGAGACCAGAGCGGGTAGGAGAGGGAGGGGGAGAAGTGCTGCACTGCGCTTGGGAGAAAGGAGACAGTCCTATATGGACTCTGCTATCCTCCTGGTGGGCAGTTTTTTGGACTTTGGGGGGGGGGGATTACTGGAGAACCACTTGGAGCTGGGATGTAAGGTAAGGATTTTATTACACTACACAGTGGGGCCAGTAGTGGGGGGGATTATACGTTTGGGGGTGGACATGCCCTTTAAAGTTTAGTTCTTGAAGACATTTTGACTTGTACAAGAATCTGTTGGCAATAAATACCCTAGAAAGTGTCATTAATTGCCAACAGATTCTTGTACCAGTCATTCTGAATTATAATAAAATTCCAGTCCAGTTGATCTAACTGAATACAACAGATATAGAAGCATACTGTATCCTTTTCTTTTCTGATGAAGTAAATTCCGTGAGGGACAGACAGTAATATATCATTAGGAGCTGTTTTAATGGTGCCTCATAATTAAAATTCCTGAGGGTTAACAGAATAAAAGAAATAGGCCTGAGTACTGTGTGGGTAGTATTCCTGCCAGATAATCATCTTATTTATTTTATTATTTTTACACTCCAAATCCCTCTCATAATTGAGCAAGCTGGAGTTTTTGGTATAGACTTCTGGTTTTATGGTTCCTTTCCCTAGACCTACCTGGTAAAACTTGTGGCATATAAATGTTAACTCAGCTTTCTGTGTCTGTCTTTAACATTCTAAATCCAGCCCCTTGGTTTTTGCTTGGCACACATGTCTAAAATGTAATTTCCTTGTTTTGCTTCTTAACCAAGAAAAATTTCCTTCCTCAAAGGACCAGCTTAGCCACAATGTTCTTGTAGTTTGTTTGCTTTTCCTTAAACATCATTCAATGGCTGACTGCTATGCAGACAGGATGTCATTTGCTTCTATAGACTGTAATTAGAAGATTTTATTTTATCCTACAAAATCAGGGGTTGATGGTTTACATGATCACACACACACAATTCCTCTCAATGTGCACAAAGTCATGCGGCCCATCCCCTTTCAAAAAAACAAACTAGAATATGCTGAGGATTTTATAGGTCATATAAAAATTGTCTTGTTCTGGACAATGATTATGTAATTTTAAATCCTGGAATGTAGCAATTTAATATAATGACTGAACGTTGAAAACCCTTTTCCAGTCAATGCCGATCAGCTTTATTTATTATTGGATTTATAAAAGCACTGGGGATATTCTCAGGTTTTGATCTATGACTCTATGAGGGAAACTAGAGATTTATTTTTAAAAAAAGAGAGGAAAGATGGACATACACTTCATGAAAGGCTGCATTCTATCTACATTGCAGGATGAGAAATAAATTCAGCCCCACAACATTGCCAACTCACAGCTAATACAGTTATTACAGTATAGTATAGTACAGTGCGGTATAGTATTGCAATGCTCTTTAATTGTTGGATTTCCCCCAGGGACACTTCTAGGGTTTTTGCTGCCAAGCTTTTGAATGGCACCCTTGATTACTTCCATATGTGGCACGAAGCACGCTGCCACTGGGTTTAAGTGGGTGTGGCTTTGGCGGTGGGCATGGTTTTATTGATGGGCATGGCTAAAATGTTACAGTTTTGAAACTTCTATCACATAGGTAATTAAACAGTTCCTCAGACAGTCAATTAACAATAATGTAAATTACTAGAAAAGGATATTACACCCTTTCTCAAACAGTTTGTGTTGCACTGCCATATTGCTCCTTTCATGTCTTTGTTGCTCAAATCAAAATTACGTATTTTATAGCCTGTGCTTTTCATGTTGGTTCAACTGTTACAATACATTAGAAATGCCATACTTTCTGTATTATAAAAGATTTTAGCCAAAAGATTAGTCCTAACTAACCCAACTAGTCTAACCTAGCCTAACAAACTAACTAAAGCTAACCTAACCATATAAAATTATGGGAGAGATGGGATCCGGGTCCGATCCGACACGGAACCCCTCAGTTCTGAAATCCGAATGTTCCATCAGAAACTGTACGGATCATTCGGATTTCGGGACTTCGGAGTGAGTTTTCGATTTTTATAGAAAGTTGGAGCTGTTTTCGAAAATTCTCGAAAATAGCCTTGAACGTTCAATAATACTCGAAAATACGATCGGAAATTTTTCGAGAATTTTTGAAAATAGCTCAAACATTCGATAATAATTGAAAACTGCTTCGAAGTTCCAATTTTAAGTTACATTTTTGGGTTTTCGGATCTTTGGGATTTTCATGAGATCCGAAAACCCAAAAACAGAATGAAACCTGTCAGTTTTGGCCATCTCTACATCATATCTGTTACTAGGGAAAATTCTTCTTCAGTACAGGGGTGCCGCCTGAGACAAATGTCTCACACTGCCTCATGGTAGAAGTGTCCCAGATTTACCCTAATCTCTCCATTTGCCGCGAGCCTGAAAAGCTTGATTTTGTAATGTTGTATAAGACACTGAGGCTATCACATGTTTAGCTTGTCCAAAGTCCAAAACAAGTGAATTTGACCCAGACAGCACCTGAAACATTTTATATATTTATCCCTCCTATAAATACTTATTAATACATCTGAAATGTATTTTTATGCACTAAAAATTTAAAATGTAATAAAAATTATATGAAATATACATACAGAACGATATGAATAAAACAATACTAGGCAATGGGGAATTAATTATACACACACATGAAATTAATTTCTTCTTATAAATAATTAAAAAGAAAATGCAGTAGTCAAATGTTGGTGTAAATAACTATACCACTGACAAAATTGCTAAATTACACAAGAAATAAACAGTGTGATGCACGTAGAGCATGGTAAAAAAAGTGAATCTTTAAAGCTTCACAGGTTCTTTTCAGGTAAATCAAAATAGCTGAAGACTAAATGAAGCTTATGCTACTTTTCCTGTACCCCAGTCAGATCAGGACAAAATGAAGGGAAATTAATTCCCAGATGTGCATAAAAGTCCAACATTATCTTTGGAAGAAATTGGAAAGAAGACGGAATCCTGGACAATAACTGTATGCAGATTCCTACAATAGACTGTTCAAATTTCTCTTATCCTATAGGCTGAGGGTTTTTCTATAGTTAAAAAATCACCTTTAATGTCAACAACCAAAAGGAAGCAGCACCTGATGGCTCAAAAGAAGTTTGCATTAGGGCTTTCAACACCAAAGGAAGATACCGTACCAATGTGGACCTAAAGCTAGGAGACGTTTTTAGTCTCTTCATCATGACAGAATTAATAGGTTTCTAAAAAAATTTTCCTGTGATAGACAAAAAAGTCTGCATGGTATCTCTTTACCAATACTAATTTCTGACTTTCAGACAGCTTGTCTCAATCCTTCTTTTCTGGGCCTATAAGAATTCACACAATAAAAGGAGTAGTCCCTTATGAAAATAAACATTCTCCCTTGTACTTTTCTCACGAAGAAGTAAAACACTCCTACCTACTTACCTTACCTCTTTCCCACGGTGTTCAGTCATGGCCCTCTGCTTGCATGAAACTGCAAGCAAGGGTCCGGAACGGCAGCCATGTCCGTGATTGGCTGAGAGGCAACCAATCACGGAGTGTAGAATGCCGGGGGAAAGAGGTAATGTAAGTACAGATCGGGGGAGATTTTTTTACAAAATAATAGAGCAGTTGGGGCTGGGGGAGGGAGCCCTACACTACAGAAAAGGGGTTGGGAGAGGCAGGGAGAGGGGGGGGTGCTTCAGTATGCATGCCAAACTTCTCTGGGAGGAGATACAAGGGGAAGACACATTATGGGGCACGGGCAGGCTCCTGGTCTTTATTTTTTAGCACTTTACAGGGACATTGCAGGGCAGCCATTTGGAGCAGGGATTTAAGGTAAGGATTTTTCTACACTACACAGTGGGGCCAGTAGTGGGTTAAAATATAGTTTTGGGGGTGGACATGCCCTTTAACCTTAAATTGGAGTTAACACACATTACTGGAAACAGAATCCATGTTTTTTCTGCTATTAGGTTCATCTAGCCACCAGTAAAGAGTTATAGACCTGGAAGGGAAGTGAAGAAAGATAAAAGAAATCAGCCAAAAAGACAGGTTCTTTTGATAATAACTTCATTCCGCTAAGGCAGCTGCAATTTCATAGTTCATAATGCTGCAGTTAGGTCTTTCTGAATTCTATGTTTTATTAAATCTGGGTACACAGACAAATCATCCACATTCAGGGTAATCATTTCAGCTAACTTAAACACAAGAGCATCTACTTTGAGAGGGGAGTCCCACAACATAGAAGCAGCCTCACCTGTAGGCTAAAACAGAGAGGCAATGCATTTAAGAGAGACCAGATAACCAAACAGACAACCAAAACCAAACTGATCACAAGTTTAAATAGAAAGAGTACCTTGTCTAGGTCCATGGTTTTGAACCAAATATTAATACCAAACCAGCAGAAGAAAGGAAGCTTCCGATGCAGGAAACCGGCCAGTGACAGAAACAGATTATGGCTAAGAATGTCACCATGCTAGACGCCATGACACTAGGTATAGCAATCAAAACAAGGAAAGCACTGACCATTGCTAGGGTCACAGAAGGCAGATTGAAGAGACTGCGCTCTCAGAAAAGTAAATTTTGTGATTGTGGGTAAGGTGAAACCCAGGCCAGGAAAATAAAATAAGTCTGTGATGTATGGAGGGAGGGGCAACTTCTTTTTCTTTAAGCTTTCCCATCCATAGGTGAAGTTGGGAAACTTTGAAGGCTGTTGCAATTACTCTGTAAAATATGTTTATCCCAGAAAGTTGTAAAGATTAGCACTGTACATGCATATACATGCATAGAAATATATTGTCTTTAGACTGTACAATGCTGGGAATATTGTTAGTACAGGTACAGCTGTCTAACATACATATTTGTAGTAGGTACACCAATGGACCACCATATTTACTACAGATCTTTTTTTGCATACTGTTTGTAAGATATTTATAGTTTTATGGATGCTCTTATTGTGGTTGTTGTACCTGCCTTTCATATTGCAATATCACTAAGAAGATCACTATTAGGTTTTTAGAATCCTAATTACCCGTCTCACAGATCCAACCTGCTTTTCACACTCCACTGCCTGTCACCTTATGTCTCACCCCATTTCCTCTAGACTGTAAGCTCTTTGGGCAGGGTCCTCATTCATATTGTATCACGGTATTTCTGTAAGTAACTCATCACTTATATGCATTACCTTTTTATGTAACATGCATGACTTTGTATAATATGTATTATCTGTGAATGTAATGTATGACTGTCATTGTAAAGTGACACAGAAGGTGTTGGCGCTATATAAATCCCTAATAATAATAAAGGGAAGTTCCCTCTGGCAAAATGTTTGTCTGTCAAACATGTTTTTTTGTGTACACAGTCTAACAATGACATCATGTGGTAGATTGTGATATTACAGTCTTTCTTTCTGTAATTCTTAAAATTAAGGAATGTGGACTAGTGTTATGATAATGAAAATGTACGGAGCGCAATTTTTAGGGCCACATCTGCTTTGCAGATCACGTGTACACTGTAATAGGATGAAAATCTCAAGCTCCATGCCCTACTATTTGCATTGTGCTGTGATTTGTTTTCCCAAAGCATGCAACTCCTTTTTGGGGGGATTTTTTTTTCTTATATTATTAGTGAGCAGCTCACCTCTCCCAAAAAATTAATAGAGGGCTATTACAACTACTATTGTGATATAAAAAAAATGGGTCATAAGAGTTTAACAAAAAAAAAAATACACAACAAATGTATTTTGGATCCATAACATAAAAATAATTCATTTACATCTTGTATCCTATTTTATATATGTATCTCTTAAGGTGGACGTACATACGAACGATAATGGGTAAACCCCGTCGTGGAACGACCCATTATCGGTCAGGTGTATGGGCCTTTCCCAACAGACAGGAGTGCCGACGAACGACCATAGTAGTCACTATGGTCAGCCAGGAATGACAGAAAATTTCTGTTAGTCATAAAGGGAGCCGATACAATCATACCATGTATGGCCACACAACCAACCGATCCCTATACCTCGTATGGGGATCGGTCGGGTATGTGTATGCGGTTCCCCCAGCATGTGTGCCGACAGATACCAATGTGATCTGTCGGTACACAAGCTGTACAAATCGCATGTGTATGGCCACCTTTACAATAATACTTTAAACTGCAGTATACTGTGACAGAGGTACAAAGGTTATACTGACTTCACAAGTGAAATCAACAGATAATGAATATGTGAAGATACAAATCAACCCCTCTACTGCCATCTAGTGTTTCTACAAGCAACTATATAGTATTAAAAGGCTCACTACACAAAAAATATTTATTATAAGCAGATATTTATTATAAAGCCCTAATATATATACCCCAACACTTAGCCATAAAATGTTTAGATCCAGAAAACAATATATAGGTATATACATTATATAGAAGGTAGAATAAAGACATATGTTCATCTAGTCCAACCTTTTAAGCCCACCCATATATCCTACCAACATTTGATTCAGAGGAAGGCAAGAAGAAACAAAAACAGTATAAGGGCTAGGCCACACTGCTGCGTTTTCTTTGCGTTTGCGCTTGCGTTTGCGATTGCGCTTGCGATTTTTCAAAATTATTGAAAACGCGGCAACGCAAAAAAACGCGCGTTTTTCGATGCGTTTGCGTTTTGCGTTCTGCATTTTTAATCGCAATCGCATGCGTTTTCCTATACTTATTGAAGAAATCGCAATCGCAAATGCAACGAAAATCGCACATGAAATCGCATGCTATTGCGTTTGCGTTTCAGTGTGGCCTAGCCCTAAAGGGGGAGGGGGAATATACCCTCCTGACTCCAAATGGCAATTGGAAAGTGTCTCTGGATCAACAAGAACCATGTGTATCAATACCAGTAATTTTTGATTTTTTAGTTTTAGAAAAGTATGCAGACCTCTCTTAAAGCCAACAGAAAGGGCCGTGCGTTCGGGGCTCATTGATGATCCTAGGGTGGATTCTTTTAACGAGGCTCAAACGAAAGGCCTTTCTGCCGATAAACACCGGTACAAGGCGCAATTGAATCCCCCAAAGCACGCTCATACACATCACGCGATGCGTGTTGGCCTCCGTGATTGTATGTGTGAGTGAACTATAACATTGTTTAGAGTTACAAAGTCTATTACCCGCTATAATTCCCAAGTTTTTCTTTAGGAGTTACCTCCTAACACTACTCAATTTAGGGTATAACCAGTGTACCGGCTCAAGGTGATTCTCTCAATATTCTACATCTTGAGCTCCAGTCCCTCGGTACCAGTTACTTCCTGCTCATCGATCTCCCAGCTAATGGGAAAGCCAGTTCAGGTAGAACTGAACAGGAAAGCTTCTGTCACTGACTAGAAAATGTAACAAATTGTATTGATGGGGAACAGAGGCATGTGGAGCCGACTAGGTGGGTTTGCCAAGAACCATTCAGAACATGTACAATGTAATGTGTGTATTTGTTAATTTACAAGATAGGTGGTTTAACTTTGTGTGTAAAGTTGTTCTGATCTGCATTTCAGGATTTCTAACTAGCAATATAAAAAAAGATGTAAATGGGGAAATAAAGAAATCTATGCTATCAGACAGCACTTAGTTTGTCAATGGTAATATAATTTCGATATTAGAAGAGGGGGCTTTTTAAACACAGGATAACCAGCACTAACATCAGTGTCCATAGGTCAGAGACAGAAGGATGTCCCTATGTGTACACCCAGTTGTAATCATCCCTAAAACTTGCAGAAATCTTACCTGGTTTAAAATGTGGTAAAGAATGGACCCCAGGCCATGTATCTTCGTTAGGTGTACCAAGAATCTGAAACAAGATGGCACATCACATGTTAATTCAGTTATTTGCTTTTGCAGAAAGTTAAGTGTCAAAAAGATGTTTCTCCCACTTACAGGCCTTTCACTCCATATAATTGTAAAAAGATTTGCAGTATCACTTTTTTTTTGTAAAACACATCACAATTCTAGTTCAAATGCAATTTGATTAAAGGTCCCACTTTCTTCCCTTGGCCATCAGTCCAACCAATGAATGCATGCTTGGCACATTAGGTTGGTTTCACTGGTTTTCCTACCGAACAAGCAAGAATTAAAATCTTTCACAGCAAACCATCTAGTAACTTCTTTACTATACCCACAATTTAGGTGGATGCACAAAAGAGCACTAAGCATTTCTGTACCAGTGAAATAGGGGTACAGTATGGCAGGCCCCAGCTTTTCTTACTACCAATAATGGGAAGGAAACAACTAAGGACATTATTTAGCATATACTGTACTTTAGTGTATTTTCTATGCAATACAGATCAGATAAGTGGTGAAGATTTCCTTCATGCCAATATACAGTAATATCACTAACACACACATACAGTATATATGTGTTTGTGTCTCAGATACATTTTCTCTATTGGGTAAGATAAGTAGCTTTCTGTACTTACTAACAAGGTGAACATTCTGCAGTACTCATGAGATGTCTGTAGATGGCAATATGACATCAGTAATCAGTGTACATTTTACCTTCCAGATTTCTGGCTCATTAAACACGCAAGAACATAATGAAAATATACAACTCTAATAATCTAACACCTCTAATAAAAATTTGAATAATTTTCTGTACAGTTTGTAAACTTAGGACAGAACATCTATCAAATTAACAAATGAGGTCTTCATTTAAATACTGACAAACTGCTACATTTGCAAATATAAACATATTATACTATTAACCAATCCAATCAGTGGATTTCAATAACAGAACAGACAGAGGCACTGGTTATACAAGGCAAAGTGACACAGGTGATAAGTGTCAAAGTGACACTGGTGGTAACAGGCTGACACTGGTGGAACAAGGAAAAGTGACAGTGTGTGGCGCACACTGCAAAAACTGGCGTGGGCTTAAAATAACAACAATGTAGGAACTGGTGCCAGCCAAGGTAGGCACTTAAACTTATGTTACTACCATCTGTGCCTCTTTGTCACCCTGTTAGGACCAGTGTAACTTTCTGAGTTACCACTTGTCCCTTTGCCTTGTATCACCAGTGTCACCCTGTTACAACCAGTGTCACTTTGCTTTGTACCACCAGTGTCACTTTGCCTAGTACCGCAATTGTCACTATGCCTTGTACCACCAGTATCACCCTGCTATCACCGGCGTCACCTTGCCTTGTACCACCAGTATCACCCTGCTACCACCGGTGTCACCTTGCCTTGTACCATCCTATTTCTGCCAGTTTCTCTTACGGTAGTCTTGTACCACCAGTGTCACCCTGCTACCACCAGTGTCCCTTTGCCTTGTACCACCAGTGTCACCCTGCTACAACCATTGTGACTTTGCCTTGTACCCCCATTGTCACCTTGCCTTGTACCACCAGTATCATTTTCACGGTTACTACTGTACCTGTAACTTTGCCTTGTACCACCAGTATCGCTTTCCCACTCACTAGCAGAGTCATTTTCCATGTTACCACCAGGGTCATTTTCACAGTTACTACAAGTGTCCCTTTGCCTTGTAAGTGTAACCCTGTTACAACCAGTGTCATTTTCACAATTACCACCTGTGCCACTTTGCCTTGTGTAACCAGTGGCATTCTGTCTGTTTTGTGTGATCATCTACATCTTAATTGATAATACAGTAGGATCAGAATTCTTTTTTTAAAAAAGTAATAGCTATTTCAACCATGGGTTACAATACACTCCAGGAGGTTGGAGCACAAACGTAATACAAATAGCAAAGAGCAAACAAGACCCAATGCACTCTATCCAACCTGTGGGTGCTCACTCCTCTGATATCCAACCTCCATGGATAATAATCAAACAATTGCAAAGAAGAGTTGAGAGTCGCACTCCAAATTCAATAATTCTTTATTTGGTGACCAACATCAAAAACACAATGTTTCGGGGGGTATTAGGTGCCCCCTTCCTCAGGTGATAGGAAGGGGGCACCTAATACCCCCCAAAACTTTGTGTTTTTGATGTTGGTCACCAAATAAAGAATTATTGATTTAGGAGTGTGACCCTCAACTCTTATTTGCAATTGTTGGAGCACAAACGTAGCTGGGGGAGAGAAGAAGAAGGGGCTTGCTTTACATTTCATGTGCTGCTGGGAAATTTGGGCAAAATAGAACAGTCGTGGGCCCTGACGGTATGCTACAGCGTGTCAATGTGTGCACAAGTTTTAAAACATTATATCATTTCTAATCTGATGAAAGAGGACAAATACATTTTAATCTTCATTCTATTTAATTTCATTACAAATATTTTATTATAATTTTTACTGTAAGGTATTCTGGGAACTGCAGTGCAGCCATCAACTAGATCATTTGAATCATGTGTTGTGCTATCGTGAAAACATGTTTATTCACCTCATCTATCCCTGGCAGGAGCATCACTAGACCTTTAGGCACCGTAAAAAACATTTAAAGACGCCCTCTATATGCTTGTGAAGGTTCTCATTCATCCAGATCATGGTATATCTGTTGTATCCAATTAGATCAACTGGACTTGAAGTTTAGTTCTTGAAGACGTTTCGCTAGTCATCCGACTGGCTTTCTCAATTCAGAATGACTTGTACAAGAATCTTTGGCAATTATGTACCCTGGAAAATCCCAATTAGCATATCACAGCCAGGTGTTAAGGGTGTGATTGGATAGTGGCTAAGAGGTGTTATAGGAACGCCCAGGGTAAGGTGTCAAAACAGCAATGTTCATGGCAGACAGTTGGTGTTGAAACCCCCCCACCTCTATTTAGGCTTGGTTTAGGCAAGGTTGCGAAGTTGAAATAAAAGCATTACTGACATCATAGCTGAAAATCTGTGCAATAAAGGGGAGAACGAGTTAAAGGGGGAAAATGAAGGAATAGTAACTGTAGGGATACAATGATAGGGCAGGAGGCTGGATATTGCTGTTCAAAGTACCTAAACTGTTCCCTTTGTTTTCCTGCACTATTGACAGTACCTTTAGCTTTTCTTTTTGATCATTAAGACTCACTTACATGGTTCTTTGTCTAGTTTATTACCTGGATTAACATTGCTTAGTTAACAAATAAAGACTTTCCACACTAATAATATAAAATACAACTTTATCATCTGTTCTCATGTCCATCATTTTCGTTAAACCTCTATCAGCTAATGGAACCATCATATACCTCTGGAGACAAAAAGATTATTATCAATAAAAGATTGTCTTTATAATAAAAACCCCATTTCATAGGACCCTTGGGTAGTGATTGGTGTAAATGGTTCCTTGTAAAGATCTAGGGATGATGAAATATGGGTAGAAATCAATATTATTAGCTCACTCTAGATTCTTTATCTGAATAGAGTTTAAACTAAGTGCCTGGGGTAGTTCTCCTACAGACAACGGCAAGATCTTAGATAACGTTAAAAAACTTGGGTCATACATAGCTAACATTTATTGATCCATTTCATAATTAATTAGTTTATATTTGTAATGTACTAGATCAAAGGAGAAATAATGTCTTCACAGCTAATTTTTATATTCTAATTACAGGCATTGAATTAATTTGCACATCCCTCACCACCTGTGTAACCTGTCCCTCACTTTAAAACAGTTTGTTTAAACCTTCTTCAGTACTTTTCTTTCCTTCTTTAATGCATATGCGCATGCGCACAGAGAACAAAGTGTGTCAGGACCTGTCAGTAAAACTAACAGTAAAAGGGGATGAGAAGTAAATAGTTCTCCTTTAAACACTGCTCATTTTCCACCCAAAGTAAACTGTGTCTACTTTCACACAAATGTCTATTGTGCGTTTCCAGATGTTTGCCGCTAGAGAAATGCTACATATAGACCGCCGGGGGACCGATTGGAAAACATTAGCATGAAAGCTGCTGCAGTTTACTTTGAGGTGAAAATTGGCAATGGTTAAATGAAAACTATACATTATACATACAAGTTATACAAATAAATAAAATTTTACAATAAACTATTAAACTACTACATGTAGTCAGCTACTTTTATTAAGCTGTTACTACTTCATGGTACAGTAGGTCTATGTTTCCGCTATTTTGCATTAATGGCCCTTTCCTTGCCCATAGGCACTGAATTAATTTGCACTTCCCTCACCACCTGTGTAACCTGTCCTTCACTTTAAAGGGCATGTCCACCCCCAAAACTATAATCCCCCCAACTACTGGCCCCACCATGTAGTGTAGTTTAATCCTTACCTCACATCCCAGCTCCATAGGGTTCTCCTGTAAACCCCCCCCCCCCCCAAAGTCCCAAAACTAACCACCAGGAGGATAGCAGGGCTCTGCCTGCTATCTTGCCTCCGGTAGATATTTGCCATGCGCACTGCAGTCCTTCTCCCCCCTCCCTCCCCCTCCCTCTCCCTCCCTCCCGTTCTACTATCCCTCCCCCTAGCGTCAATCCCCCTTAATATGCTGCTCCCCCATGTCCCCCAGCCCCAACCGCATATTTTTTTTTTCAAAAAGCTCCCCAAACTCTTACTTACCTCTCCGCTTTCCTCCGCTGCACTGAATGTGATGCACTCCGCAGCCAATCACAGACGCGACTGCCGGTCCCGCCCCTCTGCTTGCATTCTCGCAAGCAGAGGTCCGGCAGTGCGGCGGAGGAACGAGGGGAGGTAAGTAAGAGTTTGGGGGGCTTTCTGAAAAAAATATTTATGCGGTTGGGGTTGGGGGACATGGGGCAGCAGCATATTAAAAATGAGTTTATGGGGTGGACATACCCTTTAAAACAGTTTGTTTAAACCTTCTTAGTACTTTTCTTTCCTTCTTTAATGCATATGCGCATGTGCACAGAGAACAAAGTGTGTCGGGTCCTGTCAGTAGAACAGCGGAGGATCGCGAGACCAGGCAAGTTCCATATCTTCTCTCCTGGCTCTTGCGGGTTTTATTAAAATAACGGGAGGTAAGAAACCCTTACCCCCTGCTCTCCAATAAAACTGAAACCCCCAAAGTCAATTTCCCGGTGGAGATACCCTTTAAACCACGGTGCTCTCTTGTCTGCACGGTGCTAGCTAGCTCACGTGCTTAGTCCCAGGTGCTCGCTTAGTTCCAGGGGCTCTCTGCATATAGTCATTTTCTATATTTAGAACTCTGACAAAAAAACACAACTTCCTGTCTCACATTTAAGAGGTTGTATATTCTCCTGCTGCATGCAAAGAGATAGGGACAGAGTGTAAAAGACTTTATTTTTTCTGCCTGAGGTGAAGGCCAAAACAGTGACAACTTTAATGTATAGGTATATATATCGTTTTATATAATTTAAACATTATTCTATACTTGTTTCAGGTGCAAACCTGTAAAAATATTGTCCTACGTATCCTTGTTCCTTTCTGTCCCTGTACTTAGTTATTTACAGTTTAGTGCTGTACTAAAGGGGTTTATTAATTACTATTCTTCCTATTTATTCTTCACAGACATACCCTTCCAAAATGTAACCTTTCAATCAAATTTAGTTAAAGTTTCTAACTTTCCCTTTCTAGTTGGTCCATTTCATGTTAGAGAACAGTCATGCAGGATGTATTGAAGAAATAAGCTTTCTTCCAGTGCATCTGTGAAAATGTACCTAAGTTATCAGAGAATTTCTGTCATTTTCAGACTATTCACTTAAATGGACATGTAATTAGAGACCACCACTCATTTTCTTGGTTACAGTCACCTGTATCCACCCCCCGAAACCCCACTTTCTGCATTATAAATAACTTCCAAATATGCCCCTGAAGTGACTAACCTGACTCAGTCCCTCACCGCCTAGGTGCCGCCTAATGCTCCTGTTGCGAGCTTGTTTTGAGCAAACACAGAAGGGCTTCTACGCTGACAGACACTCTTCTTCCTGGCAACCAGGAAGTGGAGTGGCTGTAAGCTGCAGAGCAGAAGAGGAGGATCAGGGACCGGGTCAGGTAAAGGAACTTCAGGGGTGATAATTTGCATATTTTATATATTTATTGCACTTTTCATTAGACACTCCCATTTGAGGAGGAGTCTTGTCTGATACCAGGTTTTATAACGCTGTGGATTGGTAACTGACACATCACACGATGTTTGTGGTTCAACTTAAAACACATGTACCTTTGGGGTGTGACTCATTCATCTAGTTTGTATAAGGAACTTCAGGGGCATATTTGTAAATTATTGATAATGAGAAAATGGGGTTGAGAAATAGTTATTTTTGACTGGATATGCCCTTTAAAGTCATGCTAACCCTGTACAAGGGAAACGCACAAAAAACACAGTGGCCTAGCCCTAAAACTGCATTAAACACTTCGTGTCTATGTACCGAGGGTAAATGCAACTTTAAGAGTAGAATAACGGTGGATATGGCAAAAAAGTACCAGGCCTATAGCATCTCTTTAAGCCAAAATCTTTAACGTAATAAATGTGATAATAAATGTTAAAAAATCACAAAATAAAAGCACAATAATAAAAATGAATGTATTTACTCAGAGTAAAGTTTAAAAATTATTCGTCCTCTCATCTTGAGTTGCCCTTCAAAATGCAGATTTTCAAGACAATTTTTTTTAACTTAAAGGGCTTGTCCACCCCCAAAACTAAAATGTAACTCATTACTGGCCCCACTGTGTAGTGTTAAAAAATGCTTACCTTTCTCCACTGCTCCATATGGTTGTCCTTCAAAGTTCAGGAGCTTTGAAGAGTAGGAACCTTCCTGTGTGTAGATATTTACCTTTTCCCTATCCTCCTGGAGGACTCAAGCATGCACAGGGGAACCCTCTCTCCCCCTCCCTCTGGATCCCTCCTCTCTGCAGTGACTGTTTGCAAAATTAACTTTTTTCTGTAGTGTAGGGGACCCCCTCCCAACCATAACCACCATGTTTAAATCTTAAAAAGTGCAGAGAAACTTACTTACCAGCCTTCCTTTCTTCAGCTCTCTCCATAGCTGGCAGCCACGTCTGTGATCGGCTGACTGCCAGTCCGGCCCCTAATGCTACTTTGCTCCCGGAAATATCATTAGAGGCAGAGGCCAAGGAAACGAAGGTTGAAACCCTTTAAACATTCCCTTTCTATTTTTTTTTTCCTCTCATTTGTCTACTTTTCCTTACCATATAAATAACCCTGTAGTCCCCTTATCCTAACGAATTTGCTCTGCTTAGCACTGAAACGTAACGTTGAAACCAATGAAACCAACAAAAGCTGTTTGATATTAAAAAAAATCAGTGTATTCATGGACCAAATCTTGTAGGCCCATTATTTCTCTCCTTTCCCCCTTAGGGTTAGGCCACACTGTGGAGTTCCCCGTTATAGTTTAACTCAATTACCTCCAGACAATCAGAATCTAAATAGTAATAGTGATAATAGTAAATCTGCATTCTCTGTCATGGGGTTATGTTTTTCAATCAGCCAATCACAATGAGGGACTGAGACAAAGGGGTTAGCTTTCATCCTGGAAGTGACATCCGTGTGTGGGTGGAAGTTGTTAAGTGTTGGGAGAGACTGGGATGCATAGTGAGCTTTGGTGCCCCATAAACACTTTGGACACTAACCCAACACAGAGACAGTGATTGTAATGCCAGTGTCATTGCTGAGTGACACAGAAAGTCCCTGACCCCTGCAGCAAGAGATTTTACTGGGACATCCCATTGTATCATGGACTGTGTCTTGGTGGTATGTATGGAACTGCACCCTGGGAGAGATTAACCCTGTGATACAGTTTACCTTCACATGTGGATTACAAATTACATCCTGAAAGCCTTTATTTATGGTTGCACTGTGTGCCCATGTGGACTGTGTACTACTGATACTGCCCTCCACTGCCAAAGTTCATAGTGCAGGCATGCACATTATAGAAAGTTCTGGATATTAACCCTTTCAAGGAGAAATTGTTGTCATTGTTCCAGTAGAACTGCTTATTGCTAATTAGATATTGATATTATTGGTAATAATTACAATTAATGTTGATAGAAAATGCCATAATCTGCACAGTGATATCATTATCTGTCATCCCGTTAATAAATAATTTCATAGTCAATCAATACATGTCAGTTACCGTTAAGTCGTGGCACACACTGGCGCATTTTCTCACGTGCCAACAATCGTTATTGCAATCTATTAGGCGAATTGCAGCACAAAAGACAGTAATGATGCTCATTGGCATAGTGTGGCCTCAGCCTTCTAATCAGGTTACCCTGTACCAAACACAGTATTACTGCTGAATAGATCAAACTGTCTTATAGGTGAGTGACGTGCAGGTATGCAGCCTGCTAGTTATATTCCAATTCTACTCTCAGATTTACTGCAATATGTTGAGAGAACTTTAGCGTGTGACTTGTCATCACTACATTCTTTCATTTTATTAAAATCTTTCCTAATCCTGGTATCCTGGTTCCCTTTATCTGTGGCAGATCAGAAGGCATGTGGCTTCAGACTTTAATAATAGCAAAACAAAATTAAAGTCCCTTGAATTCTTTATATAAGAATACACAGTACAGTGAATTAGATTCCCTTTTATGAACAACCCTTTATTCATTCACTGTGAGGCCACGTGCCAAAACACCAGTCACTGCCAACGAAAAAAGGTACAACCGAGATACTTATATTTAATACAGCCTTATAAAGATCTATAGCCAGTAACATTACAATATCATTTAAATCAAAAGTATGCAGGCTTTTAAAATATGAATGTATCCACATAGAGCAATACACCATTTAATGCAATGTATAACTTATGTCTACAGACACATCACATGAGCACTAAAGGTAATTGAAGCAATTCATCAAAATGATTAGTAACATAAAGTAATTTGTGGTCGATAGTCATAGAACAGAGCAAACAGCACATGGAATGTTATAGGAATTTTTGATTAATACAAATAAATTTGAAAAGAAAAAATTATAAAGAAATGGGAAATGTTAAATTCAAGTCTTCCAATATACTAATTTAAAGGGCAACTAAGCCCCCCTCCCCCAAAACTCCTACTACCCCTCCCTGGGGGGCAGTTCGCAGAAGCTGTCAAAGTACCACTTTTGCAGCAGCCGACAGCTTACCACTCTCTTCAATGCACCTCCATATCACTATCTCCCCTATCTCAAACATGATGAGTAATTGTTACAGCTGCAGTGCAGAGAGCGGTGTGTTGTCAGCTGCTAGACAAGCATCAAGGACTGTTTTTTATAACACACAATGGTTCCCCTAAACACATTTCCTCTGACATCACTAATTTAATACAGATGGAGACATAGCTGCTCCATTCACCCTGGGTTAAAGGGTATGTCGACCCCCAAACGAAATTTTAGTATGTGTCAGAAAAAAGCTGTAAACCTCGACCTCGCAAGGTTTACAGCTACCAAAGATGCCCCCAAATGGTGCGATGCCTTAGTCAATCACAGGAGCAGATGCCGGTCGAGCCCCTCCTACTTGACTTCCGTGACAGGAACAGGCACGGAAGTTAAGCAGAAGGCAGCAAAGGAACGAAGGCTGGTAAGTACATTTGGGGGCATCTATGGTAGCTGTAAACCAAAGAAAGTCGAGGTTTACAGCCTTTTCCTGCCACATACTAAAATTTTGTTTGGGGGATGGACATACCCTTTAAGCACAATTACTGTAACCTGTAACTACAAGCATAGCTGGTGAACTAGGTGGGGTTTTGGAGAGATAACTATAGCACAGAAACGACTGTTTAAAATGATGGACCACTTTCCCTTTATAGTAATTCCTAATGAAAAACCCTAAACTAAACTTTTACAAAGCTGTTGAACCATAGTTCCTGGTTAGAAGCCAAAAGTTGTCTGGGTTTAATAGTTTACACCAACCACATGTTATTGATATCATATATAATAAAACCCTAAGTGTGCGTCCCTGTGTCCATGTGTGTGTGTCACTGCAGTTCCTATGGACTCACCACTAGAGGGAGAGTCTCTGCAGTTCCTATGGACTCACCACTAGAGGGAGAGTCTCTGCAGTTCCTATGGACTCACCACTAGAGGGAGAGTCTCTGTAGTTCCTATGGACTCACCACTAGAGGGAGAGTCTGCAGTTCCTATTGACTCACCACTAGAGGGAGAGTCTCTGCAGTTCCTATGGACTCACCATTAGAGGGAGAGTCTCTGCAGTTCCTATTGACTCCCCACTAGAGGGAGAGTCTCTGCAGTTCCTATTGACTCCCCACTAGAGGGAGAAACACAGGAAACACACGGAGGGAGAACAGCAATTAAACAGACTGCAGGAAAGGTTGCTTGGGACAGGGGCCCGTGGATTTGGGACAGAGGGGCCCCTGGATTCAGGACAGAGGGGGGGCCTGGATTTGGGACAGACGGGGGGCCCTTGGATTTGGGACAGAGGGGGGGCCTTGGATTTGGTACAGAGGGGGAGCCTTGGATTTGGGACAGGGGGAGGGCTGGATTTGGTACAGAGGGAGGGCCTTGGATTTGGTACAGAGGGGGGGCCCTGCATTTGGGACAGAGGGGGGGCTGGATTTGGGACAGAGGGGGGGCTGGATTTGGGACAGAGGGGGCCCCTGGCCTTGGACAGAGGGGGGACTCTGGCCTTGGGACACTAAGAGGGTACTTTGGCCTTGGGAAACTAAGGGAGCACTCTGTGCTTCTAGCGCCCATTATTGTAGCGGGCTTAATGTCTAGTAATTGTAATAAATACGTATATTACAATGTTATTAGTGTCCACTCTAACTCGTTAACATTGCCCACATTTATCAAAGGTCCATAATTTATACATGGTCACTTTCGCTAAGACAAAACACAAACAGAAATATAAAATGCTGACCAGTATTGAACCTGCAGTAAGTTAGTGGGGGGCCCATCTAAAACCTTTCAATTGGGCCCTCACACTGTGATATCTAGCTATGTCCCTGAACACTGCTTGGTTATTTTTATGCAGCTAAATGGGTACATTATATAGTTAACCAAGATGGCAGTTCCTGTCCTTCCCAAATTCCTCTTACTTCCGATTGGGTATCTCGAAATTAAACATGATTGCGCATGCCCATGTTGTTTGTAGGGTGGACACCCTACAAACAACCAAGGATAAAGTGTAAAGCAACAATGCTGCACTGCTCAATACTTGGTTATAAAATTATGTTTCTATTCAACCCTTAGTGAGTCTTGCTGTCTGCAGCTCAACTAGGTATTGAGCAGTGTTGCTTTACTGGTCATAAAGTAACATGACAGTCTCTTAAACAATTTGACATTAAATGTTGACTCAATTTAAATATTGATGTTTTAATGATCAATATCTACCAGCACAGACCACCCATTTCTATTAATATTTCAGCATAATATCGACTGCAAAATTGATCAACCAAGGTGGTTATTTTTTGATGGTTAAATGTTGTCCAGTGTATGCGCTGTACAAGTTAAGTGAAATAAGATTCCCCACTGCAGTTAGTAGCTGGCAATACTCTGTACAGTGTCTCCAACTGATGAACTTCTCTTTATCTATTTTTCATCAGCTGCAGCACTTAATGGCCAATTCCAATAAACGGAAAGGCAAAAGCAGTGTTAAAATGTAACCATCCCAGAGTGCACATTCAATGCTATGGCTGTACAGGGAAAGCAGACTGGTAGTTATAAAAACTGACAAAATCAGACTAGTGTAAACTATCAGCTAAAAATATTTTAAAAACCCTTAACATGTATCATTAATATCTCAGGCTGAATTTTTCATCCCGACCGCATGATCGGACGTTATTTACCAACATGTCCGATTGCTCGTTTGCCCGGACTAACATCTGTTACTGGAGATTTTTTTTTCAGGCCGACTGTCCGATATAGGAAAATATTGGTTTGTTTGTCGAAAAAAAATGCCTTGTGTGTACCCAGCGTACCCTTAGAGTAAAGTGGAAAAGCTAATTTGCTGAATACAATGTGGCTAATTTACCCAGACTCGCTGGGCAAATACTTTACTACCGGTTAGCGTGACTTTAACTCCATATTAGCGTTGGATGCACCGGTTACTCAAAAAGTCACCCATGCATCAGACGCTCACGATTTAATTTCGCGTTTGTGCTAGTCTTAGCGCTGGATTTTAACACCAGCTAACAGCTGGCATTAAAAACCCGCAGTGGGTAAATCCCTTACATTCACAATTGCGATATTGAATTGGGAAAGCAGCATTTACCTGAAGCGATAATGGCCCCTGGTAAATGAGCCTAAATGTGTTATGAGGTAAAACTTCTAGTCATGAAGTGCTCGTCCTCTTGAAGATGCTAGTCAGACACCAAAATATCCCATACACTGGGGAATGAATAATGGATGCCCCTAGGAGCAGATGGGATTTAACACAGAGAAAAAAGTTCATTGAGGAAATATGGAAATTCTTTGTGTGTATCCACAGGGTCACATTCAAAAGAATTTCATATATCCTACTTATTAACAGGTTCACTACATGTGCTTGATCTGTGCAGATTGACACACTATCTAGGAAATATTAATAAGTATATAGGATACATAACAAACCTTTTTTTACTTGTCACATTTTTCTGCTAGTCACAAAACCAGACGGAATGTCCCAATCTGTTCCATACCCATAAAGATCTCCACACACAGAGAATAAGGAAAAACAATAATATTATGAAGATGTCAATCTCGATGGCTTTCAGCCGGAACATAGCTCATGAATAAAAAGATGCAGAAAGACAAAGTGAGAGAGGAAATTGGACTCACCAAAAATATTCGTTCCAATTGGTCTTGGATATCTTTCATTCCTGGAAAAGCAGCAACACCCTGGATCATTTCCACAAATATGCACCCAACGCCCCTACAATGAAATTGAGAGAATTTGGAACTGTGCTGCTGCAATGCATTATACATAAGAGAATTTTGTTACATTGCTCAAAGCACTTCTTGTTATCCTGCTAAAAAAAACGCATGTATACTTTCTAACACGCCAAGTGCTAAACCCCTAACCACTCTGTGGGTATATGTATGAAAACACACTTTGTATATTAAAAATGAAAGTATTTAATGAATTAGAAGAATCCTACATCATATCTTAAATATTATTTAAAGGTGGTGCAGGCCTTCTAGAGTAAAAATCCTGCATTAAACTGTTTAGTGGTTGCTGGGATTTACCTAGAACAGTAACGTAAACAAACAGCAATTAGTGTTTAGTCAATAAACTGAGACAAGCAGATAATTGCCAACATAACACTTATGGGCTTTTTCAATAACAGATGCAAAAATCTGCCTGAGCTGTTATTTTGCCTCAACCAAACAAATGATAACTTTTTAGTTGTCTACTACAGTTAAGGTTCGTACACACACACGATTTACGAGTGAGGAACAATCCCCGACGGGCATTTTGGCCGAGAATCATCCATGTGTATGCGTTCGGTCGGGGGTCGTTCGCCGATCTGGCAGGCGGATCAACGAATGAGCCCCGACTGAACGCATACAAACGGACGATTCTTGGGCGGAATGGCCATTAGCTCTTGGCCGTCGGGGGTCGTTCCTCACTCTTTAAATCGAGCGTGTGTACAAGCCTTTAGAAAACATTTGAAGTAGGAAAATATAGGATACAAAAAGTTGGAGAAGTATAACTGTAAAGCCCAGCTAGAGGTTACATACACAAAAAGGGGGGCTGTGGGAGCACGCCTACAGCAACATTATTATACCATATAGCGGAAGTGCTACTGATCTGACCAAAACATTAAAAACAAACAAGAAAAGAGATGATCAATGCACATTCATGGGCCCCATATATCATAATATCTATGCTAGTGCAAACAGTAAAAACATGGGGGGGGCGGTTTAGTTACAATTTTATGCATAAAAGTGAAAAGCATTTCAACCACGTCAAGGTAACCCCAAGGGTGCCTCTACCATGAAGCAAACTGAAACATTTGCTCAGGGTGCGCCCCTACAGAACACTTAAAAGGCGGCAATTAAAAAAAAAAGTCACCCTTCCTGCAATACTGCATTTCAGCACCAGTCCACCAATCAGTGTTAAGTCAGCCTTCAAGTCCACCAATCAGTCTTGAGTCAGCCCTCCAGTCCACCATTCAGTGCTAGTCATCTCATCACAACCACCTCCAGAAGCCACGCCTATGTTCCCTAATGAAGCCACGCCCACTTAGTGTGCCCCCACCCGTATGCCGATAGGCGGCAATCAATAGTTGTTTCAGGTGTCAAAAACCCTAGGAACACCCCTGGGTAACCCCAGGATGGAAGATTCTAACAAATAAGCTTGGGTCATTTATCTGGGCTGACACTCCCTGCTTGGTTGCATTTTCTTGGGAAGATTGTCTCCCTGACTTTGAATTGGATTAGTATTGAATCACTTCCCCCCTAGCTAGAGGTTATTAGCCCTGCCTTCTGTAAAGTTGGCAGGTATGTTAAACCATGTGTTTTCACAATAGAAACACACTAAAATTGTAAGAGCTTTTGGGAATTATTACAGAACCAATAAGAATTATGTTTGTCCTTTAAAGGTGAGGTTTCTTTAAATTTTTTAGAACTGATTTTTCTTTCTCTCCACTAAAGTGATAAATGTTTCTTCCTGGTATGTTAGTTTTCGCTTTTTCCTCCATGCGATCTCATTCAAAGAAGGCCATTCATATGCCAGTAGATTCTATTGAAATCTGTCAGTAGCATGCATGTCCCCGACTGATCCTGATACCTTGTTGATACTCGACTGTTGGGTATCTGAAATGTATAAGGCCACCATAACTGTTTCAGTGCTCCTGAAAAGTGCTCTATTGGGATTATGAAAAGTGGGTGGATGACTTTTTATAATATTTATAAAGACTACATATAAAAGCCCTACCCCCCCGTTACAGAAGTCAAAATGTCTTTGCTCATACGTAAATATCTTTAAAGGGACTGTCCACCCCTCTTTCCAAAAACTGATATAATGTAGATAACCCCCCAAAACCTTAACTTCGTTTTAGTAAAAATTTAGAAATCAGCTCCCACACAGAGTTATTATACTCACAAGCTCCTCGCTCCATCGCCGCTTCTGGGTTTTTCTCCCAGTCTCCACTGTGGTGCTCTGTTCTTTTTGTGTTCTTGAGCAGCCGCAGTGGAGACTGCTCCAGGAATGGCAGTCAGTGATTGGCCGTGACGTCACAGTCACGGCCGACACTGACTGCCTTACCCGGAAGTGCAGAGCGCAGCGGTGGAGCGAGGAGGAGCATGTAAGTATAATATCTCTGTGTGTGTAAATGTTGACTAAAACAAAGTTAAGGTTTTGGGGGGTTATCTACATTATATCAGTTTTTGGAAAGAGGAGTGGACAGTCCCTTTAATAATGGTGTAACAACAAAGGCTGCACACGTTCAATAAAAATGTTAGGTATTGTGCAACTTTAACATTTTATTAATTTACTATTACAAATATGGGCCAAATAATCATTATCAGTAATAATATTTATAAAGATTGTACATAAATCCACATAAATACACCCCTTACACAAGGGGGTGCCCATATAGCAATAACTTTCACTAGAAAGGGAAAGTGTAAGTATAAACTTTGAATTTGACTTGAAAGGCCACATTTTGGAGAATTTTTGTGTTTTTGCTGCAGATTTTAAAACTCAATAATGGCAATGATGAGGACATTGTTATTTTTTACTTACCCTTTAAATATGGTTGCCACATGAATGAATAAGTAGCTCAGTTGGCGTGTGTACCTGTGTCAGGTTGGAATTTTAAAAAAACTATAGTTTACTCTTTAAGTATGGCTGCCACAGAAATGGAAGGGTAGTTCAGTAGGTGTGTGTACCTGGGTCAGGTTGTAAGTTAAAAAAACAAACTTTTTTGATTATTGATCAAATTTTTTTTTTTTTACTTTAGTTAACCTTTAAGTATGGCTGCCACAGTAATAGAAGGGTAGGTCAGTAGGTGTGGGTCAGGATGGGGGTTAAAAATAAACTTTTTTAATGATTAGTCAAAATTTGCTTTATGACTATAGTTATCCTTTAAGTATGGCTGCCACGTAAATGGAAGGGAAGGTCAGTAGGTGTGTGTACCTGGGTCTGGTTGAGGGGGTATGTCTTTTTGTGTTTACAACCATAAAAGGTAACTTTTATTGAGGATTTAAAAAAAAAAAAAAAAGATTTTATTTTATTTACCCTGCCTACCCTGTGGGGTACACTTAGAGGTTATATATGTTTGTCACATTGTTGCACTCAGATTTATTTGATAAAATTCCATGTTATAGGACCGAAACGTTGCCTTTGTTTCACCATGTTATATATATATATATATATATATATATATATATATATATATATATTATCATATGTCTTAATAATTAGAGTTTTATTGATAGTGAGTAGGTCTGCAAACTGGCCGTCATCTATCTCTCTCTCTCTCTATATCTATATATATATAGATAGATAGATAGAAAGATAGATAGATAGATGAAGGGATAAACAGAGCACTCAACTGTCCTTCTTATATATTTGTGATCCTACACCTGATATAAAGGAACGGGCAAGAAAATTATTACAGAAGGAGGTTTGGTGGATAAAAACCTTAGATACTCTTAAACCCCAGGGCCTAAATGAACATTTTAGGTTTAGGGATTACCTAACATAGGATATATTATAACAGAGGTGATAATTTTCTTCCTCTATTCACCATCTGTTTGATACATTTAAAGGAACTGCCTCTTTAATACATTTATATGAGTTGTCTGTTTAGATTCTAATGTTTCCTTTTGTGATTATAATATGTACAAGTAGTGACTATGTTGTCTACTTTGGCTGCCATGGAAATGGAAGGGTAGGTCAGTAGGTGTGTGTAACTGTGTCTGGTTGAGGGGGTATGTCTTTTTTGTGTTTACAACTATAAAACTAACTAAGCCAAATAATGTATTGTAATTAATAATGGTGTTACATAATGTCACATATATTACAGAGGGTGCCAAGCACAATTAAAATGTTTGGTGTTGTACAACTATAAGAGGATACAGATTCAGTTATGCTGTGCACACTAACGTAGAGATACTAATTTAACAACAAAGGTGGAACAAGATCTGATTTTTTTTTATAATTAATCGAAACCCTGCAATTTAGTAGGATGTATAGTGTTTTTACATCCCCTGTTCATCCACACAAGCCAAACATACACACAAATAATTCCCACTGTGCACCAACGGGCACACTTTTGCACACACTGCACACACACACACACACACACACATACTACTGCTACTGTGTTGCCATTTTATTATCTACCTTTCCTCTAGTTCACACTAGTCCACACAGTCTGGACACAGTATACAAAATATCCTGTTTAATGAGAGCTGAGCTTTCACACATTGCCAGTAGAGGGGAAAAGACCTGATGGCTATAACATAAATACACCAGATGCAAAGAATCCCCCCAAGCAGTTAATTTCAGGGTATTCTTTAGTTCCTGGTTAGAAAGCCTGGCACATTTCCAGCATGCAGTGAGCTCACTGCGATAGGATGTATGCAAAAAACAAACTGCAAGTCTAGCACCGAACTGGAACAGGCACCCAACAATGAGAGAATAAAGCACATATAAAGAATTATTTATTTACCTTGAAATTGCGTCATAGAACAGAAAAATGGTTTAATTAGCAACCTCTACCGCTAAAGTAAATTTGAAAAGTAGGAGATTAGAAATCACGTTCCATCTGTCCTAGCTCCTTACAGGAGAAACTGGATTGATTAAACTGCCACTCATCATTTACCATCCTTAGAGCTCCATTACACAGCCAGAGCCACAATAAATCTTAGTCAAGTGCTCATACTGTAGTATGCTCAATGGATGCAAGGCAAGATTAACATTATTTGCAGCAGGTTTTATTACAGTGGGTGTGTGTTTGATATATAGAGCGAATATGTGTTTTGCACATTAAATAAAATTTAGTTTTTTTCACAAGACCTGAGAGTGCCTGGAACTCTTTTACTTCATTGGATATCTGTGAATCAACAACCAGAAGCACCCAGGCAGATGGAACTATTGAAGGTAGAGTGCACACTTTTCTGTTTAACTAGATAGATAGATAGATAGACAGACAGACAGACAAACAGATAGATAATAGATAGACAGACAGACAGGCAGGCAGGCAGGCAGATAGATAGATAGATAGACAATAGATATATAGATAGATAGATAGATAGATAGATAGATAGATAGATAGATAGATAGATAGACGATAGATAGATAGACAGGCAGATAAACAGATAGATAATACATAGACAGGCAGATAGATAGATAGATAGATAGATAGGTAGGTAGATAGATAGAGAGATAGATATCCAACCATATAATACAATGCAGAGCACTCACAGGACTTGTGCAAAATCTTTCACCTTTATTTCATGTGCAACAAACAGGTAGTGACGTTTTGGTCTTTGCCTCAGACCTAGCTTGAGAAAGGGTCTCCCATGCTGGGAGTTGTGGTTTCCAAATATCTGGAGCGCCATAATTTTGCATTGAATTAGTATGTATTTCAGGCCACAGAGAAGACCCTGGCCCAGGTTAGTTAAGGAAGTGGCTGATACGGAGCTGTTTTAACTGTAACCTTATGATTACCGTATATAAACGAATATAAGTCAATCTGAGTAAGTCAAGGTACCTATTTTCACCTAAAAAATGAGTAAAACATGATTGACTCGAGTAAAAGTCGAGGGTAGAAAATATGACCACTACTGCCTTCTGATTCTGTATTGTTTTGAGGCTTTAGTTGCCCTTTAAATGGACAGCAGAATTCCCATACAGTAATAGCCATACTGGATTTGGAAAATTGTGTGGGATCTACATTCTTCATACCACTACACTTAAACATACATTACTGGGAAAAGCTGTGGCAGGCGATATGTGCTCTCTTTCATCAACATTATTTTGTTGATGAAAGTTCCCCTTTGTCTGTCTTGGTTAACATGTGGATAAAAACCAGCTGCTCTGTACTTCATTTTTCATATCAATTTCTATAAACACATACATATAATGATTACATTTCAACAATTCTGCAATCAGACCATGTGGTCAATATATATATATATATATATATATATATATTTACGCCGAGTATTTGCAGTTGCCACCTGTTCCATGCATTATAGCTTTGTTTATGTAAAGGAAAAGGACTCATTGTTGAAAATGACTCAAGTTTGTATTTTGCTGTGCTATGAAGATCATGTTAGTATGATTTTCATTAAGGGATTCTGATTGAATGATTCTGCACTCCAATTACAGTGATTTAAAGACACAGCATATGGGTGAAATATGTGGTTGATAGTGGATTATATAGATAGAGAATTGGTAATAAACAGGTTGTTATTGGTCAGATTCCCCACAGTAAAAAAAAAGAAAGAAAAAGCAGAAACCGACCTACTGCGTGATTTAAACAATACCTGCAGAATACAAACAGTCTTTATATTTTCTGCTTCTCCTTTCCGGCCTCAACAAAGAGCTGACATTTTATGGTGCAAGTTTATCCGAATCATCAATTGACACTGACATTTCAAATAATTTCACTTCCAGATTGGCACAATGACATCTCCTTCAATGGTTTAGTGTATAATAATTCAATTTCCCCAGAGAAGGGTTTCTAAGAAAACCTGACATTCAGACTTCTCCAGTGAAGTGTTACATTGACTAACAGTGCTCTTTAGCCCGTGGTTACATTGCTTACAATTATAACAGTGCCAATATGGATTATATTAAGAGGCACAGAATATTGGCTCTATGGAGAGCTGATGTAGTTATCCAGCCCTGCTGCTCTATGTAAGGACAGATAATATATAGATAGCTGATAAACACATCCATATAAAAGTAGCAATGATAAATGGAATAGGATATGATCATTCATATTGCAATTAATCACTTCTAAAAAATAGTTGTGTTCTACTACCATGGTATAACAAAATCTCATTGGTTTAGAAACCCTATACTTATCAGTACAATACCCCCATTCTTAATGTGAAGAAGGTTGAGTCTACTGACGGGGCATTTTTTATACAAAACTTGTTTCGGTTTGCAAGGACCTTTATCACTGCAAAGGGCCTCGACATCAGAAACATGTGAAAATAAAAGCACTATCTTTCTAGGGTCTCTACCCGCCCATTAGTAGACCGACCTTCTTTACATAGATACAGATTACAGTGTTTGGGAAGGAACGTGGGGTAATATGAAGGTATCTAAAGGAAAGGTTAGTGGACTGGATGACAGAATACATAGTCTAGCTGATTCTATGTATATGTTTATATCTATTGGGATATGTTATTTATTTAAAATCCTTCTGCTTTACCCCTACCATAGTTTACCTTTTACATAATCTTCATTGCATTGGCATCACAATAAATACATTTATATTATGTTATTATTGCGTTTCACACCAATTCTTCTCAAACTGAGCACAAGACCGTTGCACGGCACGTGGGTCATTAAGTTCTAGTTACAATTCTCATTTTCGCCGATAACAAATGAAGTGTAAAAATAACCTGCCGTCAGTAACACCTGCTTCCTAGCTTAGTCCAAAATACAATATTTGTCCATTTATTTAGCCCAGCTGGTGCTGAGTTTAGTTCCATCTCATTTTCTTGTCCTGAGGATCCCCCACCAAAGCCCATTCATTACATTGTCAGACCATTCCCTCTCATTGTTTCTTTTCCTTAACAAACGGTAATAGTGCTGTTTCAGCTGACAGTTTTAACTTAAACTCTCAAGCAGAAAATGTCAAGTCTGTGTCAAAGCTCTCCCTATTAAACACACAGGGACAAACAGGCACTTCATGGAAGATCCTTGAGGTTGGAAGTAAATAATCTTTGTTGAAGGAATGAAAATAACCGGACAATGAATTTATTTGGAATTTTAACAGTTTTAGTCCTTGGAGGTAAGTAAAGTGCAGCAATAAGGTAATAAACATTGCAGCCTGGAAATATAGAATTTCAATCGCGTGTCGGCTTTAACAAAGAACAAAGGGAGAACCCCAAGGAAGCTAAGTATTTAGGATGAGAATAATTTCATTTGTACAAAGAAAGGCATCTGTCAGGGCTCTTTAGGACTGATGACGGCTACAGAAAAAAAAAATTAAAGGGCAACTAAATTCTAACAAACGATTCATCTAAAAATGGTTCACCTGCACCATGGAGTTCATTATATCAGTTAAAAGACACAGCGTGCTATGACAGAAAACATGTCACATGTCAACTGCTCTCTTCAGAGTTTTGGGGACAATTGTTTTGTGCTGTTCAGTTTACACACGTAAGTGTACCAGCTGTCAAACACACATAAATGCACACGGCTGAAGGTACTCCATGAAAAAAACAATGCGCCTTTAAGGATTTACCTTTTTCCTACCTGAGATTAAGCCAAGTATTGCTTAAGTCACAGTTGAGGCACCAAAAGCTACCAATCTGCCTAAAGCAGCACATAGCCCACCAGGAAAGCTAGCAAGGCAGCACTAACAATTAATGCTGTATAATAATAAAAACAATAATCATTAAATAGCAAGAATGAGAGAAATTGAAACAAAGAAGGAAAAAAAGATCAATTCACATTTGGCATGGTATTTGTACTCATGCATATAGCAAAAACATACAGAGATTTGGTTACATGCTTGACCTTATATTGGATTAGTGTAACAGGATTTCACTTCTATCCACCCACTGACTTTTATAAAGAAAAAAAGAGGCCTTCCCTCCAATGCTTAAGGCATAAGACCTCTAAAAAAAGGGTCGGGTTTGGAGTGCTACAACCACATTGTAGCTTGGCTTACTATCTTTCTACAGAACTACTCTGCGTAATTAAACACTAAAGTTTAGCATTATAAATGCACATAACAGGGCCCTATACAGTATCATGGTATAAACACTGAGGTGATAGTACATGACAATGTGAAGGTACACCAGTATGGAAGGTTCTAACTAACTCTGGGCTGACACCTCCAACTTGGTTGCATTATAATGTTGCCTAAGGAGACTCCCATAGTTCCTCTTTATTGTGAGAGATATTGAGCCTTTTCCAAATTCTTGTTCCTTCTTCAAAAGATTTGTTACACTTTTACGTACAATTATAATAACAAACAAACATCCCTTTTCTGTATTTGTATTTTTTCACACAACCCTATAAATCCTTTATAAAAGCAAGAAAATGAAGCGCTACAGATCCATTCAGTACATTTTATAAAGTAGAATATTTGTAACATCACAGCATTCATCCATTAAGGTTCTGATGTTGATCATATTTACCATACGTACCACATGTCCAGGCAGGTGGAGTAATCCGTTGAGCCTAAAAGGACATCTGGAGGTCTGTACCAGAGTGTCACTACTTCATTGGAGTACGTGTGGCTTGGGACTGATTTGGCTCTCGCAAGACCTAAAGGGCAAATTATAAAAAACCCAAACATTACATACGGTTTTGGCCATTGTGAATTGCAGGACATGAAAGTACTTTGAAATATACTGTGCAAAGTTTAAACATATTTAATGTACTAGAACATCTTATGTACTATACTGTAAAACAAAATAAATTCATTATTTACCCCTTTATAACCACCAGTACTATTAATGTTAAAAAAATAATAATATCTACATGTGACACAGAATGGAATCCTGCATGTCTGGTTTTCCCAATAAAGGACATATTAGTAAACATGGACAAATTTCAAAGATTGGCTCAAATTGTTTATTACAGTGTGTTACTTAAAGGAGAACTAAACCCAATTTTATATAATCCAGAATCTGAAAACATCCCCCCTAAAAACACCAATAAACTATAAAATGCCACTTTATTAAACTCTGTTAAAGTAAATCAAAGCCTGTTAAGAACTGGATGAAGTATCTGTGTGTATGTGCAGTGTCAGACCACACCTCCTGACCTCAGTTACATGCTTCCTTGCTTTATCTGTCCTGTAAAAGGATTGGCTAGAGATTATTAATGGGTGTGACCAACTGTAACAAGTTTCTGCCATAGCTAAGGACTGAGCATGTGCAGAACATAATGGTCGTTGACCAAACTGTCTGATACTAGAATGCTGAGAAGTAAAGCACAAACCATATGTTATTTAGGTAAATTTCCCAGCGCCTGTATCAAAATGAGAGGTAAGACACAGATTACTGGGTTTATATCAAGGTGTTCTGCCTTCTGGTTCAGTGTTATTCTGTGGCTTTAGTTGCCCTTTAATTAGTGGCTGCAGCAGGTTTGCAGATCAGTTTCCTGTCATAAACAGAAAAATCAATTTTTCTCAACCACAAGACTAGGTACACACATGCAGATATTACGGCCAGCCAGCCGATATTACTATATTTCAGTAAGTCGGCCAAAATATCCGCTGTAATTTTACGTCTGTGGGCAAATCGGACATGAAAGTAAATCACACCCGATTGTGCAGTCTCCTACTTTTAACGTGACCGTCACTAATTCTGAATACATTTTTTAAAGAACAACACCTACACCTAAACAGACCATAACCTCCTTCAACACATGCCTTGCTTTCAGTCAGAATTGTTGGAAACTACTTGTGCTCTAAAGATGATCATTTTATTAGCATGCTGAAAAGAACTGATTCATTAAATATACGCAAATTACTAATAGGTGTCTCATATCACTAACAGCAATTAAGGGGCGATGCAATCCCAGACATATCATACAAATAATTGTAAATGCCGCACTACCATATGTTATGTTAGTATAGGTTTTACACTTATTTTGCAGGGCTTGCGTGATTTTAAAAACTTTTTGCACCCAATGCAATAAAGTGAAAAGTTATGTCTTAAGTTATAATCTAGAGTAAAACTTGACGTGTATTCCATCAGGGCTTATCTCGGTACGATAAGGTAACATCGCCCTGTTTAAAGGTAGTATTGAAATAATTGAAAAGTGATACTTTGTTTTTAGCAGCAGTTTATGTACATGGAAAGTGTGTTACTATGTTTAAATGATTTTAGGTTGACTAAGCACAGAATAGTTAGAATACTTGCAGATCGACTAACATGATTTGTTTCCATAGTTACCTGACAAATTAATTAACACCAAAAAACGCTTCTAGGATATATAGAAGATCTTGCAATTGCTAGTGTGAATTTTACAGCGTATATTTTAACAGTCACTGGGAAGTGATCAGAAAATTCTTATCATACTGTACAGTACCTGCAGCTCTGTAAGAATGGCAAAGAGGACTGCATATGCAGACATCAAAGTGGCATACAGTAACATGCTGGCTATACAATTATGTTGTATATAAACAGAGCTCTAGAAAGTCTTTAAAGGGCATGTTCACTCCTAAAACAAAAAACTGGTCAAATGTCAGTTACCAGACTAAAACTCAAACTGATATAATTTGCACATTATTACCTGCATTACTAACTAGATATTTGAGGATAACTGTTTCCCCATTCTGCTAGAGTAAGCTGGTCCCTCCCTTCATGCAGTCAATCAAGGCTGTGACAACTGACATCACAGCCAATGATTGACTGCTGTTTTATCTGCTGCCTGCTCTGCATATGCTCAAGCTTATAAAAAGCTCACTGAGCAGAGGGAGGAGGCAAATACCTTTGCCAGAATATAATACAACTTATCATTAAATATCTGGTTACATATGCATATAATAAACTACTTTCCTTCTATTGTGCACCAACCTGCACATTTGTTTACAATTTAAATTCTCTGGTAAATAATCAACAAAACATTGTTTTGAGCATAACTTAAAAATATTTAAGAAAAACAAAACCCCATAAACTGGAGAAAATTAGAATTATAGTTATGTTTCACAGACATAAACAGGATATGTATGGAGCCCTTATCTCTCTTTAATGCCTACACTAAGGGGCATATTATAAAGGTTCGTTAACTTTTCGCGGCCGTTTTCGCGGCCATTAACGCATAAATCGCGTTACCGCGATTTATAAAGGCCCGAAAACGGCTGCGAAAATTAACGAGCGTTAACCTTTCGCGCCGATACTTACCTGTTACCGCCGCTTTATTTATAAAGCGGCGGTACTGGTTTCGCTCGGCTAGTATCGGCTGTTTTACTTCGCCACTTGAAGGAGGCGAAGTCAGCCGATACTAACCTCCCGCGGGGGGATGGGCAGGCAAACCGCGGCGGGTGGTCGCACCCGCCCCGGGAGACACGCCCACCCGCCACACCACCCCGCGGCGGCAGCGGCGACCACCCGCCGCCGCCGCCACTTCCCAGCAGCCCCTCCAACCCGTTCCCCGTTCGCGGCAATCTCGGAACGGGAGGCTAGGAGGGGCTGCCGGGAAGGGGCCGCAGCAGTGGTCGCGACCACCCGCCGCGCACCCCCTCCCCGGCAACCCTCCCAAGCCCCCCGCCCCGGCCGCTCCCGGGGAGGGGACGGGAGGGAGCCGCTGGGGGGGTGGAGGCTCCCTCCAGCGGGGCCCTGAGAAGGGCCTTTTGGGGCTTAGGGGGTCCCGCAGCTCGAACCGGGACCCCCCCTCCCCGGCCCTTATAAGGGCCCTTTGCGGCACTTACAAGTGCCCTGCGGCTCTGACAGAAGCCTTTTGGGGCTTAAGGGGTCCCGCAGCTTGAACCGGGACCCCCCTCCCCGGCCCTTATAAGGGCCCTTGCGGCACTGACAAGTGCCCTTGCGGCTCTTATAAGAGCCCTTTGGGCTTAGGGGTCCCGCAGCTCGAACCGGGACCCCCCTCCCCGGCCCTTCAAGGGCCCTTGGGCACTTACAAGTGCCCTTGCGGCACTAAAAAGTGCCTTTGGCGGGGGTCCCGCAGCTCGAACCGGGACCCCCAGTGCGGTCTTAAAAGAGCCCTTGGGCGACGTCTTCGGGCTGGCGACACCAACCCCACTCAGGTCGCCGATGCCAGGCAGACTCACTGCGGCCGCCAGTGAGCCCGCTGGCACCGCCGGCCTCAGCGGAGCCGATGTTGCCAGCCGCTTCTTTCTTCTTTCTTCAGCCATCTACTGCGATGGCATCTGAGTTCCGCGGCGGAAAGCTCCTCTTTATATAGGTTTGCAGAAATCCATAATCCGTTTCTGATTGGTCAATTTTTAATACTTGCTTTACATTAACCAATCAGATTTCAGAACTTTCCAGAAATCTGATTGGTTAATGTAAAGCAAGTATTAAAAATTGACCAATCAGAAACGGATATGGATTTCTGCAAACCTTATAAGAGGAGCTTTCCGCCGCGGAACTCAGATGCCATCGCAGTAGATGGCTGAAAGAAAGAAGAAAGAAGCGGCTGGCAACATCGGCTCCGCTGAGGCCGCGTGGGTGCCAGCGGGCTCACTGGCGGCGAGTGAGTCTGCCTGGCATCGGCGACCTGAGTGGGGTTGGTGTCGCCAGCCCGAAGACGTCGCGTCGGATCAAGACGCCGGCAACATCGGCCTCGTTGAGGTTGCCGGCGCCCGCCGGGGGTACCCCTGGCGGCCGCAGGGGTACCTCTCGGGGGTCGGCGGCCTCGGCGGAGCTGGGTCGCGGGACTGGAAGAAAGAAGACGTCGCCCAGGGCTCTTTTAAGAGCCGCACTGGGGGTCCCGGTTTCAGCTGGGGACCCCGCCCAAGGCACTTGTCAGTGCCGCAAGGGCCCTTGTAAGGGCCGGGGAGGGGGGTCCCGGTTCGAGCTGCGGGACCCCCTAAGCCCCAAAAGGCCCTTCTCAGGGCCCGCTGGAGGGAGCCTCCACCCCCCCAGCGGCTCCCTCCCGTCCCCTCCCCGGGGGCGGGGGGCTTGGAGGGGTTGCCGGGGAGGGGGTGCGCGGCGGGTGGTCGCGACCACCTGCTGCGGCCCCTTCCCGGCAGCCCCTCCTAGCCTCCCGTTCCGAGATTGCCGCGAACGGGGAACGGGTTGGGAGGGGCTGCTGGGAAGTGGCGGCGGCGGCGGGTGGTCGCCGCTGCCGCCGCGGGGGGTGTGGGCGGGGTAGGAGCGGCGTCGGGAAGGGATTTTAAGTCCCTTCGCGGCGATACTATACAGTATCGCCGCGAAGGGGCTTAAAATTACCGCAGCACATCGCGCCCGCGATAGGTATCGCGGGAATAGCGCTCGCCGTTATAAATACGGCGATAGCGCTATTTTCGCGGCCGCGATGTGCGGCGGTAATTTTTTTGCGCTAACATCGTTCCTTTATAAATATGCCCCTAAGCAATGCACTGAGCCGATAACGGCGCTCAGTGCATAGCAAATGGGGTTTTCCCATTACAAGACTTTAATGCAAGCTATCTGCTGGGGTTAAAGTTTCTGTCTTAAAGAGCCCTTTCTGGTTTTCGGTACATAGCCCCAAAATTTGTTTCTAGTTGTCTCTTTCTTTCTTTCTTTTTTTATATCAGCAGATAGGACAGAGCAGGTGTTAATGTCATGTAAAACTTTAAATAAAATCTCACAATCCTGTAAATCCCTTACTTAATTGCGGGATCCCGGTCCAGGTTTTGCACTAAATAATAACGCATAAATCAACTTAGCCTTTATGAAATAGGCTACACCGCGCTACTTCCAAAAAGTTTTGGAAATGGCACGGTCACCTCTAAATTGTGGTTCAATTTATTCTGTTGGTAGTGTGAACTAAGCTTAAAAAGATGGATATATGCTTTATTCAACCTCCCATACTACGTTACTGGCCTGCCTTTTTTCTACGAACGTATTCAGTTTTAAAGGGTCTTCCCTTGAGAATCCTGAGGTCACAAGGACTAAATACACTACCATATTGTATAGCCATCTCCTTTACTTTTCTGGTTTTACTGTATCTATGTTCTTTATAGGATAACAGTGGATTGTTTTTCTCGATGCCTGTGAAGTAGGTATAGAATTTACTATGTTTATTATATGAGCACAATGTACATTAAGTCATAAAATGTGTTATTGTGAAAAATTGGTTTTGAAAGTTCCTATTCCCAGCCACCAAAGGACTGGAATAGACCACAGTGTGTGAGCTGCAGTGTTTGTGTTTGCCTGGTTGCCAGCACTTGTAAGGATGATAACAGGCAGCACTGGAAGCTTAGGCACAATTCAGGATGCTGATTAGAGAAATTGTGCGTACTTGTATTTATTGGCTCATTTACATGGTAATAAGTACAGCTGTTACAGACCCCTGGAGCATTTTAACAAAGGAGGTCTCAGTACTTTATAAAAATACACACCAATCCCACCCTTGATTACTGTCAAATGTGGCTGGGAAATTTGCATTTTTTTCAAGAAACTGCTGTGAAAAAATAAAGACATGGAAAATAGAATTAACATCTATACAATAGATTCATATCTTAAAAAGTTGAGAGATAAAATCACAAAGGTCCTGCACTGTATCCATCCGATCAGATAGCAAATTCTATTTTGTATGTTAAACTGTTTATGGCTTTAAGTTTTATTTCACGGACAAATTTGGCAATTATCATTTGGATGACACCGCACTAGAAATACTGTACTGGTTTTACAGCAAAACAAGATTGGTCTTATCACAGTAGAAAAAGAATGTTCACACAGCAGAAAAAGAATGTTCACAGAGTGTAATGTACTCCACACTGCTTACATTACCGTGATCCAACAATGTACTAAATCTCGTGAAGTGTTCAGTACATCGCAGAATCTCAGCCAGGTGAGTAACAAGCCAAAAATAACTGCATTTCCCTGACAGAATAGCCTGCCCTGTGATACAAACAAACACATTTTCATGTACAACACATTTTCTAACAGTATTCTTCAATTATTTGATCATTTTTATCAGAGCATCAGAGGCACCTGCATGTTAACATCTGTTTTGGCTACAAAAAAAAAAGATTAGGAAGAATGAAAAAAAAAACTACATCTTCTTTATTGGCTAACTAAAAAAAATAAGCAAATTTTGGGAGTCCTAAGCCCCCTTTATCAGGCGATGAATGTACAATCCAGTCTGGTAACATCCAGCCTGATGAAGGGGACTTAGGACTCCCGAAAGCTTGCTAATTTTTTTATTTAGTTAGCCAATAAAAGGTGTATCACAGCTCTAGTCTCTTCCCTTACTTATGGCTAACACGGTACAAACCTCAACTATTGCTCTTTCTTTATGTAATAACAATAAGTAGAGGTTTCATATGGTTTTGCTTGAAAAACACAGAGGGAAAATAACATTTTCTGTGTCAGTGTTTACAAAGTGTTTACAATTAAAACACTATTGATGATAAGTGAAAACATTTTTTCATATGAATAGCTGGAATTTAGGTTTTTCAAAAGTGAACATTAATCTGTGTCTAAATATTAATTAAACAGAAAATATAACATACACTAGATCACAATATACAGTAAACGTTAAGTGTTATACAGTGAATGTATCCAGGGTGACGACCTTAAAGTCCTCACCCTGGGTAATTTAGAGTATAGGGGGAGGTTGAAGGCAGTTAATCGGAATAGCCTGATATTGTATGATTGTGTGGCTCTTTTGTGATTGCTTAATGATTTGACATGGGATTTATAAGTGTAAGTGGGGAGTGTGGGTGATAGTTACTGATTATTGGGCATGCTATTACATTAGTGAGGTTGTGTTCTGGTTATACCATCTTGAGGGGTGTTGGCTGTTTGTGCGCTATCTAGGGCATTGCTATTGATTTATATCAGGTATTATAGTGTGTTTATAAGCAGTAATAATATTCTCATTATTCATTGCACTTAAAGGGCATGTCCACCCCTAAAACTATAATCCCCCCACTACTGGCCCCAATGTGTAGTGTAATAAAATCCTTACCTTACATCCCAGCTCCAAGTCGTTTCTAGTAATCCCCCCCCAAAGTCCAAAAAAACTGCCCACCAGGAGGATAGCAGAGACCATGTGGACTCTGCTCCTGTCTCCCTCCAGGAGAATTTGCCATGAGCAGAGCAGCACTTCTCCCCTCCCTCCCTCTCCCTCTCCCACCCGCTCTGTCTCCCTCCCCTAGGTAAATCATTATGTATATAATAGTAAATGTGCCGCTATAATAATTTTCTTAGAAAGTCCCCAGATAGTTACTTACCATGCCTCTCTCCTTCGCCGCACTGAGAAGCCGGTAGCCGCATCTGTGATTGGCTGCCGGTCCTGCCCCCTGTTTGCATTTTCGTGCAAGCAGGGGGCCGGGGCAGTGCGGCGTAGGAGCGAGGCATGGTAAGTAACTATCTGGGGACTTTCTAAGAAAATTATTATAGCGATTGGGCTGGGGGCACATTTACTATTATATACTAAAAATGATAAATTAAGGGTGTACATACCCTTTAAATTCTGTTCCTTTCTATTTACAACACCATTTCCTTGCCCACCTTATGCAGATTCACCACTAGTATACTGTAAGTAAGAATAGGAACTTACTGAAATGGAAAATACAGTCAATGCCTTTCTTTTTTATTAGATTTCCAAAATTACTAGCTAAAGTAAGCTTAAGATGATGTCTATACCTTTTCTGGATCTTATGTTATAGGCTTGTAAAGTTTCACTTTCCAGACTGCCCTGTCTCTGTGACAGGCATGTGTCATAAGCCCCACTCCCAAAAATCTATCTTTTCTGAAGCTAGTTACAGACAATTAAAATATTTTCAGGCTTATGTCTAGCTTTAGAAATGACGATAATTTTGGCTTATGATGCAGCTGATGATGCTCTGCCCCAGCAGTGGGCATGCTCTAACCTTAAACTTGGAGGCAGACCCCAGATTTTGGTGATGTGACAGATCACAGTGCTAGCAGGAAAAAACACTCTTTATACTGATTGATGCAGCTAGAAGCATGGTCCTGGAGTGATTTTAAAGGTAGGAGTGTGTACTTTTCTTTATAAAGCCCCCTTGTATGGAGACAAAAGCTATCCTTTAATTTATAATTTTATAATTTTGAACTTTGTACACAGAGTTTGCTTTATATTACTAACTAGCCTATTAGCGTTAAGTTAGCTAACATCCTTAAAAAAATCAAATTCTTCAACAGTCACTGGAGACATTCTATAAACATTATAGGCCTAGAATTATGTAAAACATATGGAAAAATGAAATTTTTAACTAACTATTAATAATTGCTAATAACATGTTCATAGAACATGTTTAAAAAATCCTTTAATAATTACAACCCTAATATTATATATAGTTCTATTATAATTTTTATAGAAGTCAATAGTCAAACAAGAGGGTTCCTATAGTCATTAGTAGTCACAGTCCAGAGTCACGGAGGTCCATGTGTAGTGTATATAGATATACTGTAGGCTAGGTAACCGAGTTAGAAGGCAGGCAGATAAAAAATATGTCAGCCGAGTAGGACGTGTTTCGTTCCCATAAATGGCAGGAGCTTCCTAAATATAACTTACTTAAAGGGTAACTGTGGTCTCAAATTCTTACAAACTAGTAAGAATTATATAAAAATCCTTCCATCGTGCCTTCAAAATAAAACCTAAATCACATCTCTAGATAAAATTTGTGAGAAGCTATTGCTGCAAAGGTTCAGCAATATAACTTCCTCGTTGAACACTTCCTGTTTTCAGCCATGTGACGAGCTTGTAGTAATGTGACCAGTCTTTGCCTTCATTAATAGGCTTCCCTTCTCAACTGTCAATTCTTCCCCAGGTACTTCCTGATTTTCCCAGCATTAAGTCTTAACTGAGCATGCTTCTCCCTCGGGGCGGACGGACGGTGCATCGGTCATGTAATGTCACTCAACCTATTGGAAGCCAGAAGTTTGAACATTCACCCCAATGTACTTTCACACAGACTCCAGCCAGAGATGTGATTGTTGGCTCATTGTAAAGGAAATACTGCAGGCTTTCATTTAACCCTCACTTGTTTTGAGACCACAGTTGCCCTTAATAAAGTTATCCAAAAAGAAAAAATATAAACAATTTTTTCACTGGGGAACTCACACTATGCTAATTCATTAACATGGTGATTCCTCAAGATGAACTAAATTAGAACTCTGGATGCACCCAATATGCATAATGTTATAAATACTGTATATACACTGTAAGTCCTCAATTGACTTTGTAGAATGCTGCACTGATACAATGCTTTTTAAATGTAATATGACTATGGCTTTTATGTTATAAACAGATATGGATGTTTACCGGTTGCCATGGAGCTACTGACAAGAGGACGGAATGACGCACAATGCAGTTACGTAAGAACATGTGACCATTATAGTATAAGTTCACAAAGGTGCAAAAAGTCATCTACATGATGGTCGTACGTCCTCTCCCGGCTCCCTGGGTTCAATGTGAGTCAGAGACACTAAGTTAGCAGTAGTTTAGGAAGCTACTGACATGTAGGTGGAGGGAAACGTTTCATATTTGTCTGTCATATTTTTATGACATATAATTGCTTTTTAGTGTTTATTAAAGGATTTTTAACGTTATCTATGAACATTTTGAGCTTTGCAGTTTGGCATTTTTCAGTGAAAGCTTATAGCAGCCAATATTTGCACCTCCCCTACTTAAGGTTAAATTATACCAGTGCCCTGGATTTTGATATTTTTTTAAGCAAGGAACGGATTTGCTTTAAGGGGAGAAATATTGATGTTAAAAGGTCAGTGTAAGTGATTTCACCATGGAAATATTAAAGAATCAAACTCAAATACACTGTAGGCTAAGGGATTTTAATTCAAACCAGCACTGCAAGGAGCTAGTCCAGAAATCTGCACATTGGGGAATGCTAAAAATGAGCCAGCATCTTCTTAAATCTGAATCTTTAATTACAGTAAATTATGTTGCGATGAAGGGGAACCTATTATAAAGTTTATATGATTTTGTAATTATAGTTTCACTTATATATACTGGAAATGGAGAATGAAACGGATACTGAAACTTGATATTACAAGTATAGTATGTCTTATTTTTATGGGGATGTTGTATTTTTGATATTCCCAAAAAAATGATTGAAAATTAAATGGACATCTGTTTTGTTTTAGAAAATGTAAAGGGTGAAAATAATTTATCATTGTGCATTGCATGTATTCAGCTACTTTCAATAAAGTTATTTTTTAGTAGTTGAAGATGCTGACAGCAGTGCAGCTTCTTTTCAGTATACATGCACTTTAAGTTCTAATTTCAGTTTCTTTCCTTTTCCCAATATTTGCTGGGGGGGGGGGGACACACACTATAAACACTGGATGCTCTCAAACTGCATTTCTATGGACCTTACAAAGTTTCTTATAAAGTTAAAAAGAAAAAGGAGGACTTGAAGGGGAAGTTCAGCGGGTGAAAAAAAACATTGTATTAAAGGGCAACTCCACCCTCATAAGAACATCTTTTAGAAAGAATGGCCTCTTGTTATGTTGATATATCATAGTTTGTCCTATGAATTAATTACTGTATGCCTGCTATACTTCTGGATGCCTCATGGAAACTGAGAAATTTAGAAACCTGTACTGAGCCTGTACTGGGTCTGGGCATGCTCAGAAGAGACAGACAGGGGATTAACATTCAGTCATTGGCTGTGATGTCAACTGTCAAATCCATAACTGACAGTTACTAACTGGAAGAATCAGGAAGCAGAAACAGTGGCAACAGGACATTGTGCAGGATTTCAGGTTAGACTTATATATTTCACATTTCAAACTATTACCATTTAGGGTTTTGAGGGGTGATTTATCTGTATGTAAGTTTTCATTTTAGGGCTGGACTTGCCCTTTAAAGATTTTTTTTATAACACATGCCTAGCTATTCTACATATTCACTTAAAAAAAAAAAGACCAGTGGATTTCATATATTTTGCTTTGCCCTCGTGTGACCAGTAGGTGAGTTGCCATTTTAGGTTCTGCAATGGTCCTGCTTCGCTCTATGCTCATTTTGTTAAAATGTTTGCAACAGTTATTTTTCTTCATTGCCTGTTGCAAAGATGCTCAAATCTCTACCCAATTCAAGGGCAAGTCCATAACAGACACTATTATGGGGCCTGCAAACATGCTTTGGAAGTATTAATTATACAAATGAATTATACAAATAAATCACTTAATGGGCAGATTAAAGTTAGTAGAATATGAAAATGTTAAGTTTTTCTTGAAATTCTTGTTTCATTTTTTTGCTAACTCATAGTGATAAACCCATCTACATTCCCTGAAGTTTTCTAAATATTGCACTTAAATCCTGCATTTAGGATTGCATTTTATTTAGGAACTGCAAAATAACAATGACCAACTTTGTTTAGAGCTTTATTTATCTAACCCAATCTTTGATCTTATGACATGTGGGCCTTACATGCAATAACTGTTTCCAATTTTCACTTTATCAAGAAAATATCAGTGCAGAGTACATAATCTTCATACATAATCCAACACAACCACATACATATACATTTGATTGCAAGGTATTTTATCAATACCATTACCAGAACATTAATTATTAAAACTCCAGCTGGAGTTTTTCCTTATAGTTAAAAAGCTATAATACATTTTTAGTATAGTCATGGACTATGATGTTCAGCTCATAAAGATAAACAAGAAAAAATTATTTATGCACAAAAGAGAAGATATGCAGAAGCACTATTATCTACTTATTAATATTTAAACTGTGTATTGGAAAAGCAAACCAAGGGCAGGTTTCTAACTATGTCTGCCATGCCAACACATCTGCAACTTCAAAGGGCATATCCACCCTTAAAACAAAAAAATGGTGGCTTGTCAGTGATCTGTCCACAACCTCTATTTTTACTAGTTTATTACATTCATTTGTAACTACGGTAGATATTTAATGATATGTTCTCTTCCATTCTGGCAAAGGCATTTGCCTCCTACCTCTGCTGAAAGAGCTTTTAATGAGCTCAATCATGTGCAGAGGAGGCAGCAGGTAAAACAGTAACAGTCTTGATTGACTGTATGGAGGGAGGAGCCAGGTTATTCTGCCAGAAATAAAGCAATAATTATCCCTAACTATTTGGTTAGTAATTTATCTAATAAAGTACTGAGTATATAAGTTGGGTTGGGGGGCAGGTAAGTGAATACTATTTTGTTTAAAGGGTTAAGATGTTTCACTGCTCTTTTTAACACTAGGGGGCATATTTATAAAGGTTCGTTAACTTTTCGCGGCCGTTTTCGCGGACATTAACGCATAAATGTAAAGCAAGTATTAAAAAATTGACCAATCAGAAACGGATTATGGATTTCTGCAAACCTATATAAAGAGGAGCTTTCCGCCGCGGAACTCAGATGCCATCGCAGTAGATGGCTGAAGAAAGAAGAAAGAAGCGGCTGGCAACATCGGCACCGCTGAGGCCGGCGGTACCAGCAGGCTCACTGGCGGCCGCAGTGAGTCTGCCTGGCATCGGCGACCTGAGTGGGGTTGGTGTCGCCAGCCCGAAGACGTCGCGTCAGATCAAGACGCCGGCAACATCGGCCTCATTGAGGTCGCCGGCGCCCGCCGGGGGTACCCCTGGCGGCCGCAGGGGTACCTCTCGGGGGTCGGCGGCCTCGGCGGAGCTGGTGTCGCCGGGACTGGAAGAAAGAAGACGCCGCCCAAGGGCTCTTTTAAGAGCCGCACTGGGGGTCCTGGTTCGAGCTGAGGGACCCCCTAAGCCCCAAAAGGCCCTTCTCAGGGCCCCGCTGGAGGGAGCCTCCACCCCTCCCAGCGGCTCCCTCCCTTCCCCTCCCCGGGAGTGGCCGGGGCGGGGGGCTTGGAGGGGTTGCCGGGGATGGGGTGCGTGGCGGGTGGTCGCGACCACCTGCTGCGGCCCCTTCCCGGCAGCCCCTCCTAGCCTCCCGTTCCGAGATTGCCGCGAGGAGGGGCTGCTGGGAAGCGGCGGCGGGTGGTCGCCGCCACGGGGGGTGTGGGCGAGGTGGGCGTATGCCCCGCCCCCTTAGGAGCGGCGTCGGGAAGGGATTTTAAGTCCCTTCGCGGCGATACTATACAGTATCGCCGCAAAGGGGCTTAAAATTACCGCAGCACATCGCGGCCGTGATAGGTATCGCGGGAATAGCGCTCGCCGTTATAAATACGGCGATAGCGCTATTTTCGCGGCCGCGATTTGCCGTAATTTTTTTGCGCTTTTATCGTTTCTTTATAAATATGCCCCCAGATCACTGGATACCAATACTGCCAGAAAGACTATTCAGTGAGCCACATAAGGAAAAATACAAGTTTATAACTTACATTAAAAGCAACTAGAATGAGCAGACATATACATCAGCTACCAAAGGTATGCTAGATTTCTGATGTGTTTCATGCCCATTGCAGGGCACTTCCTCTAATGAATCAATTAATCAGAATCTGGCCTACCTAATAGTTCATTAGGCTGCATTGTTATACAATCTTCCTACTGTTTGCAAACTTTGAGGAAAGTTCGGCTATCCTTTATGCTGATTGCCACTGAGGACTGAAGCCTGGAGAGAGGGGGAAGATGTCTTGTGCTGCTATACCCTTCTGATATTGTAGAGTATAGGATTGTACCAGCTCTGGAATTGCTGCATCAGTTAAGCTCTCGCTCCAAGCCTGTTTCACAGCTTTCCTGGAAAACCCCAGCTGAAGAGGAGCAAGGAGCTACTCACTAATGCTAGCTAGCTTAGCTCCAGGATGTGAAAATACTAGTTCCAAACTGTTGCATATGATGGTGAGTGACCAGCCAGAGTATTCTTTGCATACTTTTTGTATTAGAAGGTGTTGTAAGGTCTAGCTAACAAAAGGTCTGACACACTTAAATAATGTGGTTATAGACAGTCCCAATTTTAATCAGAGAAACTAGTCTCTGAAAGAGTACGCGTTCCAGTTACTGAAAACACAATTCTAAAGACAATTAGAAGAATGCATGGTAAACAAAATATGGCAACTTTGCCCACTGCATAAAATGAGTTGTGAAACAGCTAGGTTGCCACACGCTGTCTTAATAGTTTTACCTTTTCCAACCACCCGCTACATTCCTACAGCAGTACACTATGGTTCATAGTGCTTATTGATTACTGGCAAAGCAGCCTTGGTAAGCTACTGTAAATGTGTATCTGGTTTGGTTTCTTGATCGTGCAATATAAGCACTATGTAGCTGGAAAGACATATAATAAAGGACGAAAGCCAAACTTATAAACCACTGTGTTTGTCATAGAGGTGAAGGATGCCTGGACCAAACCCTCAATATATAATTAAAATATAAAATATATAAATAGATATAACATAATCTTGCAATTCTGACTCAGCATCTGCATAACACGACCCCTTGGAGAAATGATTAGAAGAGTTATAAAAAAACATTGCATTTTGAATCATTGCCACTTATTCCCAGCTAAGAGGTTAGTGAGTTGAATCATCAAGCCAAATCACTTCTTCAATGAGAAAATTCAAGCCTAACACCATTTCCTAAAAGAACACATTTCTTTCAAATATTTAAATCACCAGAGAATTTCAACAACCCAGACATAAAAATCACTTGAAACAGAAGTAAACGTTTTTGCTATATCTAATAGAAGTCAAATTCAAATTGACTTGGTACTTGGACATTGGTAGAAACACTTCATTGCTTATTAAAGACTTCCACGCTTCCTCGGTTTTAGGGACCTTCTCCAACATACAGTATTTAATGTTATTAAAGAATGTAATACGATAATCCATACAATAATTAATAGATGTTAATAATTAATTTATGGTTTTGTTATGGGAAATATGATTAAAAACTTCCTGGAGTTTTGAAAAGCAAATTGACACTTGACTTTATTTGTATTTTGATTACGTTTGCTTTTTGGCTCGTTTAAGCATTTAGTTCCAAACATTGGTTTGCTGGTTGTTGGAACTTTCCCATGACAAACTGAATTGTTTCCACAACAAAGTTGTTAATTGAAAAATGCTGTAAAACCATTAAACTAAAATCTATTTTGAATGCCAAGAAGTTCCATTATTTTTATATAGATTATCTGAAACACAATGTGAAATCTCAAATTTAGTTCTTCTAAAGCACATAATAAATTGAACCCATGGTGAAATTCCTAGAAGACAAACAGTACAGACAACACGAGCAGCAGCATAAACTTTCAGGTATTGGGTTTCCCCATAATTTCAGTAGAAAGATTCAAATATCACTCTGCAAATCAAATAGTATAGGGGGTGTAGGATCCAAAGCAGTCACATTGCAAGGGATTTGATATAAAACGGCACAGTTTACAACAACCACTGGGAGCTAGACGTGTTTAATATGAATGTTTATTGAGTGGCAGCTCTGAAACATATTGCTGCAATAACATAAAGCTCCTTCTGTACTTTTGTTTTTATTGCTTTTAAAACTACCAATAAACACCTGCACTCACTTAGACCTGGCACAGTCTCCAGTGAATGACTGTATCCAGTAATATACCGTGACCTGGATGAATGAATATTACAGATATACAGTGACCTGGATGAATGAATATTACAGATATACCATGACCTGGATGAATGAATATTACAGATATACTGTGACCTGGATGAATGAATATTACAGATATACCGTGACCTGGATGGATGAATATTACAGATATACCGTGACCTGAATGAATGAACATTACAGATATCTGTTGTATTCAATTAGATCAACTGGACTTGAAGTTTAGTGCTTGAAGACGTTTCGCTAGTCATCCGACTGGCTTTCTCAATTCAGAATGACTTGTACAAGAATCTGTGGCAATTATGTACCCTGGAAAATCCCAATTAGCATATCACAGCCAGGTGTTAAGGGCGTGATTGGATAGTGGCTAAGAGGTGTTATAGGAACACCCAGAGTAAGGTGTCAACACAGCATTGTACATGGCAGACAGTTGGTGTCGAAACCCCCCCCACACACACACACACACACCTCTATTTAGGCTTGGTTTCTTTATTTTCACATAAATGGCCTCCTTAACACCTCTCTTGAACCAGTCAAGTTCCTTTGCCAACATGTTCACATTACAATCTTCAAAGGTATGTCCTTTATCCTTAAGATGCAGGTGCACGGCTGAGTCCTGACCCGAGGAATTGGCTCTTCTGTGCTGGGCCATACGTTGATGCAGTTGCTGTTTGGTCTCCCCCACATACAAATCAGAGCATTCTTCACTGCACTGCACTGCATATATGATGTCGCTTTTCTTGTGTTTTGGTATTGGGTCTTTCGGATGTACCAATTGCTGCCTCAGTGTGTTGTTCGGTTTAAAGCAGACAGGGATACGGTGTTTTTTGAAAATTCTTCTTAATTTATCAGAGACCCCTGCTACATATCGGATGACCATGTTCTTCCTCCTGTCTTGCTTTTCCCCTTCACTGTTGGTATTCTTGTTCTTTTCTTTCCTTCTACTTCTTTTGACAAAGGCCCAGTCTGGATATCCACAAGGTTTAAGGGCTCCTCTGAGATGTTTCATTTCTTTAGCCTTCGCCTCTGTGCTAGTGGGGATGTTCTCAGCTCTGTGCTAGTGGGGATGTTTGGCTTTTTAAAATGAGGGAAGAGGCCATCCAGTGCTTTATATTAAAGGCATAGGACCTCCCATAAAAGGGGCGTGTTGAGGGTGCTATTACCACATGGAGGCTTGACTAGGCCTCCCAAGAAATATATACAATACAAGGATTGTGGAAGCACTCCAATTAGGCTAATTTATAACTACATTTAGTGGTATTGCTACTGATCTGGTCAAACGTGTATACAAACATAGAAAAGATAATCAATGCACATTCCTAGGCCCCATACAATATCATATTATTTGCACACTGGCATACTTTATAAACAAAGGGGTTTTAGTATACATCACTATTTTTGTTCACTTGAATTACTGATCACATGAATGAATCACATATATACAGTGGTTTGCAAAAGTATTCAGCCCCCTTGAAGTTTTCCACATTTTGTCACATTACTGCCACAAACATGAATCAATTTTATTGGAATTCCATGTGAAAGACCAATACAAAGTGGTGTACACGTGAGAAGTGGAACGGAAATCATACATGATTCCAAACATTTTTAACGAATCAATATCTGCACGGTGTGCGTAATTATTCAGCCACCTGAGTCAATACTTTGTAGAACCACCTTTTGCTGCAATTACAGCTGCCAGTCTTTTAGGGTATGTCTCTACCAGCTTTGCACATCTAGAGACTGAAATCCTTGCCCATTCTTCTTTGCAAAACAGCTCCAGCTCAGTCAGATTAGATGGACAGCGTTTGTGAGCAGCAGTTTTCAGACCTTGCCACATATTCTCGATTGGATTTAGATCTGGACTTGGACTGGACCATTCTAACACATGGATGTGTTTTGTTTTAAACCATTCCATTGTTGTACTGGCTTTATGTTTAGGGTCGTTGTCCTGCTGGAAGGCGAACGTCCGCCCCAGTCTCAAGTCTTTTGCTGACTCCAAGAGGTTTTCTTTCAAGATTGCCCTGTATTTGGCTCCATCCATCTTCTCATCAACTCTGACCAGCTTCCCTGTCCCTGCTGAAGAGAAGCACCCCCAGAGTATGATGCTGCCACCACCATATTTGACAGTGGGTATGGTGTGTTCTGAGTGATGTGTTGTAGATCTCTGCAGCTCGTCCAGAGTCACCATGGGCCTCTTGGATGCATTTCGGATCAGCGCTCTCCTTGTTCGGCCTGTGAGTTTAGGTGGACGGCCTTGTCTTGGTAGGTTTACAGTTGTGCCATTTCTGAATGATTGCTTGAACAGTGCTCCGTGGGATGTTCAAGGCTTTGGAAATCTTTTTGTAGCCTAAGCCTGCTTTAAATTTCTGAACTGTCTGGTGTGTTCTTTGGACTTCATGGTGTTGTTGCTCCCAAGATTCTCTTAGACAACCTCTGAGGCTGTCACAGAGCAGCTGTATTTGTTCTGACATTAGATTACACACAGGTGCACTCTATTTAGTCATTAGCACTCATCAGGCAATGTCTATGGGCAACTGACTGCACTCAGACCAAAGGGGGCTGAATAATTACACACACCCCACTTTGCAGTAATTGATTTGTTAAAAATGTTTTAAATTGTGTATGATTTTCGTTCCACTTCTCACGTGTACACCACTTTGTATTGGTCTTTCACATGGAATTCCAATTAAATTGATTCATGTCTGTGGCAGTAATGTGACAAAATGTGGGAAACTTCAAGGGGGCCGAATACTTTTGCAAACCACTGTATATACCTGTTTTTTAAGTAGAATTTAACTTCTATAATAACCAGAATAAAGTTCAACAAACAGCAATTTGTAGATCTTCAAACTTACCATAAACCATTAATGGTCTCCCTTCTAAAAGTTAGCACTAAATGACATACTTAATATACATTAAGGTCTCATGCAGTGGATTAGCTAGGAATCACTGAGCATGTGGCTCCAAAGCGTTTTTTTTACTGACAAAAACCACCACACGTGGACAGAGACCTTTGTTGCACTGAAAATTCATGTTACATTAAATGCAGCTTTGTTCTATTATTGCAGAAAAAGTAATATGGGTAACGTTTTGACAAAAATAATGTTAAATAATGTGACAAGCAGGTTTGTGTGCATTATTTTTTAAATTGTGGATATTCTGGTTTATGATTTGTACTGTATATATAACAGTATTATATATTTTCATACAATGAACAGAACATACATAGGAATATATAAGTGTGTTGAGACTGGGTGATAAAATATGGTAAATGTAATAATACTAATGCTGTTACCCCTTTTCTCTCAGTTATTTTTGTTTCAGTTACTACGTGGGTTGTCCTACATACACCAAGGCCATATATTACACAGGGATCTGAAGCCACAAAACCTTCTCATTAGTGATACAGGGGAACTAAAGCTGGCTGACTTTGGTATGTACAAATCCCTTTTTTATGGTTTTAAGTAAAGGATACGGAGCAGGATGTGTTAAGTAATAATTCAGGTTTTAGATGAATATCTAAGACTTACCCAAGCTAAAGCAAAATCCTTAATTGAAATATGTAATATCTTTGTCTGGAATGAACGATGAAGGCAAATCTGACATGTGTTTCCTCAACAATTAAGTTGGACCCTGTTTAAACATCAGTTCTCTTGGGTATTTATGTTGAGTAGGAAAGAAAAATGATCTCAGTTTGTAGTGTAGCAATGGATGAATTTGTTATAGAAATAAAAACTGCTTTGCCATAGAAAATAGTGTCCAGCTATTGGCTTATCAGTAATTCAATATGTCACAATATGTAAAGGAAAATGTCCCATGGATCTGCACTTTCAGTCATTTCATCTGCTCTAAACAGCTGCTTTTGGGAAACAAAAGAGTCCCTGGGCAGATGTCATCTCCTTTCCATCAGCTCCACATCCTTACACACTGGTTCTTTTAATGCTACTAAAATCAATGCACTGTCTATTAGTAATGTGTTCTATAAACCATCCTTAGCCTTTGAGCACATCATGGCATCCATTTAGTGATATATAAATTGTCACATGTTCACCCCCTTTTGGGCATCCATATTGGCTTCACAATGAAGCAGATCAGCATTTTCTGAGAAGGGATTACTCTTTACCATTGATATTGTAATAATATTTTTATCTACCATATTAGCATCTTGTACATTTTAGTATTTTGTTTTCCTGTATGAAAAATGCATTGTAGTATGGAATCGTTGGGGAAACAAGTCCTTTCAATAGAGAAGCTACCAGTAATTTAGTTTAAATATATTTTAGCTTTAGTTTTTCTAGGTTAAATTTAATATAGCCCAGGCATAAAGGCAAATGGCTTATGCAGACTTTTATTTCACTAACATTTTTATTTCCTGTATATTTATGGTGTTCCAGTGAACATATTTTGAGCTCAAATCAACTCAAATATCACTATTCGGATGTGTATACCTATCCATGATCATAAAGAAATCAGTTAAATTCTAGCTGTAGTTCTCATAAGATGAACAATGATTTGCCAGGACTGAAAGTTATGTTTTATTAGTACACATTTGCTTAAGCGATTTGTACCAAGGGTCCTATTACTTTAAAAGTACATCTGCATAGAGATATCTGTTGTATTCAATTAGATCAACTGGACTTGAAATGTTGTTCTTGAAGACGTTTCGCTAGTCATCCGACTGGCTTTCTCAATTCAGAATGACTTGTACAAGAATCTGTGGCAATTATGTACCCTGGAAAATCCCAATTAGCATATCACAGCCAGGTGTTAAGGGTGTGATTAGAGACCAAACAGCAACTGCATCAACGTATGGCCCAGCACAGAAGAGCCAATTCCTCGGGTCAGGACTCAGCCGTGTATCTGCATCTTAAGGATAAAGGACATACCTTTGAAGATTGTAATGTTAACATACTGGCGAAGGAACGTGACTGGTTCAAGAGAGGTGTTCAGGAGGCCATTTATGTGAAAATAAAGAAACCAAACCTAAATAGAGGTGGGGGGGTTCGACACCAACTGTCTGCCATGTACAATGCTGTTTTAACACCTTACTCTGGGCGTTCCTATAACACCTCTTAGCCACTATCCAATCACACCCTTAACACCTGGCTGTGATATGCTAATTGGGATTTTCCAGGGTACATAATTGCCACAGAATCTTGTACAAGTCATTCTGAATTGAGAAAGCCAGTCGGATGACTAGCGAAACGTCTTCAAGAACTACATTTCATGTCCAGTTGATCTAATTGAATACAACAGATATACCATGACCTGGATGAATGAGAACCTTCACAAGCATATATAAGATATTGAGTAATCAATCCAATAATGCACTTCTGTATAATTAATGCACGAATCCCCTCAGCTGTGGGTTTAAAGTCTGTTACACAACAGAGTCCTTGGCATATAGGTAAACAACTCACGTATCTCGGTTCCACAAAGACAGGTAAGTCCTACCGGGCGTCCCCGGCCAAATAGCAACTGGATCAGAATCTAAGGAGACAGACTATAAGGGTGGAAACAGATTCAGCATAACTGCCGCGGTACAATCCAATAGCAAGGAGTAACTTTCCGGGACTTATAAACATAGCACACACGCTGCACAGACATCGGAAGTCTCTCACCCTTCCTTACGTAAGTCTTCACCCGGTCTCCCGCTGGCTGTCCACAATATTGGTTAACACACCCCAGTTGTCTGCATTCTCCTAGTCCGTCCTCAGATCATCGACGTACGTTTCACCTGTACCGTTTTTCGTAAATGTTTTAACCTTTATATGAGCATTTTGTAACAATGTTTATTATGTATAGTGGGGATATAGTTACTATGTGTGTTTTGTAATATATTAAAGTATTTTCTTGCATCTACAGAGGATCGAGTGTATTTAATAGTGGTTCAAGTGTATGAGTGCTATATTGGGGTACTTGAGCGGAGGGGGTCTATCCCCATCGCTAATCCTTTATATATAGTGTTGTATGTCATTATCTATACCCCGAGCACCGTCTCAATAGCTTGAGACAACACAACCACGCCAATATAATTACCATTGTGCACTTACTAATTATTGATAAGTATTTTATCAATATTATAAATGAATAATATATAGGGGTTTAAGATAACATTGTACACCTTTTGGCCTGGGGGGCAAATACAACCTAGTGGCCCTTTCACAGTAGATTGCAACATTTGTAACCACACCCACTTTGCCAATGTCACATGCTGTTTAAGTTACAACCATTTTTAAAACCACTATTCCCATTGGCTAATGAACTGGAGGGCTTAATAAAACTGGCTAATGAACCGGAGGGCTGCCAAACACTGAAAAATAAACTGGGGGCTGATTAACACTGGCTAATGAAATGGAGGGCTGACTTGCACTGGCTAACGATCTGAAGGGCTGACTACACTGGCTAACAAACTGGAGGGCTGACAATACTGGTCTATGAACTGGAGGGCTGACGACACTGGCTAATGAACTGGATGGCTGACTTACAATGGCTAATGATCTGAAGGACTGAAAACACTGGCTAATGAACTGGAGGGCTGACAACACTTGCTAATGAAGTGGAGGGCTGGTGACACTGGCTACTGAACTGGAGGGCTGACTGGTAAACAAAGTGAAGGAGGATGAGTTTCCTGTTTCTCTTTTCATGTTAAAGGCATGACTTACCCCCATGTTAGAGGCATTACTTACTAATAGCTTCTGTGGAAGCCCAAATTTTTCATTGGAGACCAGCCCGGGGGGCATTTGCCCCTCAGGCTACTGGGCCAGTCCTCCCCTGATTGTACTTTAATAATACCATTTCTTTCTTTTCTTTCCTGATCTTCCACTACTACTTGGTAGAGCCAGCAGAACCAGCAGCACTTAATATTGCCTCATCACTATTACCAACCCATGAAGTCCAGGAGAGACTCTATTGTTTTACAAGCATTTCAAATTCTTTCAATATCTAAAATCACATTATTACATTAAAGAAACATGTATCATTTACAGTTTATTTTTCCAATCCACAAAGCAATAATACATGCTTTCACCGCAGGTAAATTGTGAGAGTATTTTTATTTGAATACACAGCCAGCGAGGCGAAACCACGCACGTGCCCAGAGCTTCCCAAGAGACCAGATAACCACAGCACTAGCGGTTGGCAAATGACATAGTATGACAAGAGTGAGTTTCATTTTCCAATAGAAGCATGAACACTTACACATCCATATAAGAGCCTGTTATATGGATCCAGTGTGTAAGAAGGAGAAATGCAAAAGTTTGCTAATGGTAATTGAAGTAAAAAAGGTTAGAAGTTAGGACCTTCCAGACTGGGGTTACCTTGACGTGGTTGGAAGGCTTTTCATTCATGTGATTACAGTAATGTATACTAAAACCCCTTTGTTTATAAAGTATGCCAGTGTGCAGATAATATGATATTGTATGGGGCCTAGGAATGTGCATTGATTATCTTTTCTATGGTTGTATAAATGTTTGACCAGATCAGTAGCACTTCTGCTAAATGTAGTTGTAAATTAGCCTAGTTGGAGTGCTTCCACAATTCTTGTATTGTATGTATCTTGAGTTGGTAACAATTGTTTGTGCGCCCCCCACACACTTTACAATGTTTTTCTCTGTACTTTAGTAGAGAATAGAGATGGCCGAACATCCGAAAGTTTGATCTGTTTTCGAACTTTCGAACTATATGGAAAGATCGGACCCATTAAAGTCAATGGGAGTCAAATAGTTTGAAAAGTTCGAATGAAATACAATTAAAATATCAATGTATCAATGGTAACTTAATGTAAATGGCTCTGGGAAATGGTCGGGGGAACACACTTGAATATCCAAAATCGATTTTATTCTCACTAACGGTACTTTCGAGCTCCCGCATTCGATTTTCGATGATTATCCCGTAAACAATTAGAACATTCGATAATTCCCGAAAGTTCGAAAGTCCAAGAAATCCGGATCCGGGATAGTTTGAGAAGTATGAGTCCGTTCGAACTCGGGTTCGAATTTAAGTTCTAGTCCATCTCTAGTAGAGAAAGGTGATAACTGCAACTGAAACTTTACATCTGGCCACATAAATCTTAAAAACAACGCCGGCAGTTTGTCGGCATCACAATCAATCGGTTGTGTGCCATACACATTCCTGATGATTGTCAGATCCAATGGGATTTGCTGAATAAGGCTAATTTATATGGCCAACATTACAACAAAAAGCTGTCAATCTGCCTAGGGACTCACTCACACTATGAGTGTTTCAGTGCGTTTTAATGTTCTTATCGTTAAAAATGTTGCTATTTTTGCTCCAACCATTCAGATCATTTAATATTTGAAAGCTAAAATCTGATTGGTTAGGGCAAAATTAGCACCATTTTTAACAATAAGAATTTTTATTGAATTTCCCTGTTAGTATGTGACATGGCAGGGACACTGGTTTAGCATAGACAGCAATCTATTCTATTCCCATTAGTGCAATGTGTTGAAGTGTGACAACAAACAGCTGCAGTTTTAATGCGCTGTGGACACCATTTGAAATCAATGGGACTGTGGTAAAAAAAAGGGATAGTATTGCATTGAACTGCAATGTGTGAGTGTGAGTTTCCACAATGACTAGAGAACAAATAAGCTAAACGCATGGAGAAAATGCATGGCAACAGATATGCACTACTATATGTGGTACATCGCACTTTAAGGGATAAAAACTGAATAAATAAACACAAATTGGAAGAAGAAAAAAACAACATTAACAAACTTTCCAATTCAGAGGATACTGTAAAATTCTAAAATAAATGAGACCTGTGTTCAAGTCAACAAAATTTGTAGTGTTGTAGTTCTACAGGTCATTGCAAGACACAATCATTTGAATTTACTCAACCCAATTCAAACCAACAATATTAAAACTGCCAAAATAACCACCTAGAATTGTAGGCAGATAAGCCAGATCTTCTGTAAAGATCGCTAGTAGTGAAACCTCCCAGGTGTTCAATAGAATGATACTGTGCAGATGAAAATACTGGATTAGAAAAATTCAATTATAGAACTGACAACTGAGAGGGTAGCCTGGGCCAAAGACTAAAAGCTAAGGTGATAAGTGCTCATCTCTCTTATCGGTGTCTTCTGTATACGTGTTAAATTTGGATTGATTGTTATTGCTCAAAATAAGATTTATCTAATGTTCCCCAAACAGACAGAATGCTTGGCAGTAGCTAAACAGTCTTTTCTATACTATGGGAAGGGGGAGCAATCAGGAGACCTCCAGCAGTGTGCGAGAATGATGCCTACATCTCACCAACATTGTTAAGTGATCCAGTTGGCTTATTTATTCAGATTGAACTACTTCTAAACTTTCTATTATTTGATTGCTTCCCTCACTATTTTTTTTGTCATCTTTCAGATAGGGACCTTCTTAATAAGAGGGCAACTGTGGTAAACATGGGTTTGTTCAGTAGTCTACACATTTTTGTATTTTATTCTTTTATTAAAGGGTATGTCCACCCCTTCTGGGTCCTTTTGCTATAACATAGGTATAGGTCCCCCAGCCCCAACCGCCATAATAGTTTTTTCAGAAAGTGCACAGATATTTACTTACCTTACCTCTCTCCTCTGCCACACTCTCCCGGCCCTCTGCTTGCAAGCAGGGGGCGGGACAGGCAGCCATGTCTCTGATTGGCTGAGAGGCAGCCAATCAGGGACGCGGCTGCCGGATGTTTAAAACGCCAGGGGAGAGTGGTAAGGTAAGTAAAGATCTGTGCACTTTCTTTAGAAACTATTATGGCGGGTTGGGGCTGGGGGACCTATACCTATATTATGGCCAAGGGATTTTGAGCTAGGGGGAGGGACAGCAAAACGGGAGGGAGAGGGAGGGGGGGAGGACTCTCCTGCGCATGCCTCAAACCTTGTCGAGGTTGAGGCAGACACAGGAGCAGGATGAGTCACACAGAGCTCTACACTGCAGTTTCCTGGACTTTGGAGGGTCATAAAAGGAGAACCATTTGGAGCAGAAATTTAAGGTAAGGCTTGTTTTAAACTACAGAGTCGGGCCAGTAGTGGGTTAAATTTTAGTTTTGGGGGTGGACATGCCCTTTAATTGCTTTATATCTATTGAGGTATTTTAGGCGATTAAAGGCGATAAGGCTATAATCTCCAATCAAAGTTTTTTAAGTTTAATTGATGAATGTAGGAAAGGAACTATGTCTTACCTTCCGTTCCTCAAATAAACAGCCAGGAGACAGGTGCGAAGAGATAGAACTGACCTTCAAGCGCGCTCCTCCATTGTTCCTCTGACAGGTCCCGACACTCACTTCCAATATACAGGCAGGCACATGCAGGCACATGCAGTGCATGGGCGCATGCATCAGCTGAGAAGTGTGATCTCGGGTCAGTTCTCTATTTTTGGGCCTGTCTCCTGGCTTTATTGAAGAATGTGAGGTAGGCCATAGCTCCTTTATTTGAGTGGAGATACCCATTAATGCTCCTAAGTATGCTATATTTGTAACGTACAGATACATATAGGATTTTTTTTAGTTTTTTTTTTTTTAAACATGTTCTGGGACATAGAAACTGATAAAAATATATTGTATTTTTCCAGCTAATAAGGACAATGTGCATATTTAGAAATGTAATGTTACCCCAGGCAATATTTCATCTTTCCTCAAAGATGAGTATCTTATTGAGCAATGGCCAACTAGTTTATATTTAACTGCATGCCTAACAAAGTTACTTTATTTTATCTTTTGTTGAGTGCATCTCTCTTTACTCTCAGAGTGTTCTGCACAATCCATATGGGGTTTAACTTTTTAGAAGTCACCTTTCACACAATGAGTGACACTGCATAGTGTTACATACAGAAACCTGTATATATGAAGTATCAAGGGGAAAAAACTCATCTCTGTTAGACAATTTACGAAATCAACTAATATGCACAGTATAAATTTATTTAGTATAAAATGGTTTAGGTAAGGTTAGAACAATACTGCCCAGGCTTCACAAAGCCTTGCTCCTGAAGTTTGCAAATGCCATGCCCCAAGGCTTAGGATAATGACATTTGTTGCAAACACAAGATGTGAATTTGCCCAGTACACCAAGTCAATCTGGCGGAAGTGAATAAAAATGTACAAAAATGTGGAAAGAGATGGTTGTTCTGCCTATGGGCATCTGGTTAATATCTGGTTAATAGGTGGCCCAGGGGAAGTGAAGCAAAATATCTCCGATTGCACAAAACTGTTTACAACTTTTGCAGCTACAGTATTTATGGAAATATATGTTTATAAGATACTTGTCCAATAATCACAGTTTTATTAAAAACAAACAAGCTTAGGTGTATATTGCCAATGGAAAGTAAGTGGAATGAAATGAAAATGTTACAAGTAACCTTGTTGAAAGTGTATGGAACAGATGTTTTTATTCTCAGCTGTCATCCTATAATTTAATACATTGCTGATCTGCTGTCTACAAATTCTGTTATATTTAAGAACAAAGATCTACCGTAGCCTGATTTGCTACTGCAAGAAGAAGAATCAAAGAAGTGTGGAGATTATAAACATAGAACAATCTATAGAATAAAAACCAAGGAATTTTTTACATGGACACCAACATATATAATGAATACTGCCTTATTTTCCAGCTCCCCAGATTGCTGCCTTATTCTTAGTAAAGTTTAATAACTTGTTGTAAACCCCCAAGGTTGTGAAGAGTTGATGTCACCCAGTCTCAGTGGAAACAGTAGGACAGTATCTTAAAGCAGCAATCCAAAGTGCTGGATTGTTGCATCTATGGGAGCAGCAGTGTCAGGACGGGAGTTACCAGATGATGCTTTGTGACTAGACTGCAGGTTAAACACCACTGGGATGGAAGCTATTTTAGGCATAAAAGCTTAAAGGTAAATTGGGGTACTTTTCCCTAATATTTCAAGCTGTGTCCCTAGAACTTGCTGACTATGTTTCAGCAGCCAAACATTTAATGGCATCTCTTGATCTAGATTGTTCCCAAACCAAATATTTTTTTCTTCTATGTTATGGTATCAGACCAGATTAAAAATTGTTCCTCATTTGGATGGATTAATTTAATATCAAAAACCCCAGTGGCTTTACCTCACAACATTTCTGCGATGTTTCCCCTGTACTAGTCCTTTCATTTTGTGAGTGAACTTTAATCACAAATTGACAGGTCCAGGCACTTGCCGTAACATTGCAGAAAAGTTGAAAGTTTCCCAATATATGGCCAGCTTAAAGCTCTATACAGATGCAAGATATTTGTTTCTAGACACAACTGTTTAGGTGACAATCTACGATCTGTAGAGGTATGATGTCATGGCATATTGCTAAACATTGGATAGGAACGTTCACTATTGCTCTCTATGCAGATATGCTTGTGAAGGTTCTCATTCATCCAGGTCATGGTATATCTGTTGTATTCAATTAGATCAACTGGACTTGAAATGTAGTTCTTGAAGACGTTTCGCTAGTCATCCGACTGGCTTTCTCAATTCAGAATGACTTGTACAAGAATCTGTGGCAATTATGTACCCTGGAAAATCCCAATTAGCATATCACAGCCAGGTGTTAGGGTGTGATTGGATAGTGGCTAAGAGGTGTTATGGAACGCCCAGAGTAAGGTGTTAAAACAGCATTGTACATGGCAGACAGTTGGTGTCGAACCCCCCCACCTCTATTTGGCTTGGTTTCTTTATTTTCACATAAATGGCCTCCTTAACCCCTCTCTGAACCAGTCACGTTCCTTCGCCAGTATGTTAACATTACAATCTTCAAAGGTATGTCCTTTATCCTTAAGATGCAGATACACGGCTGAGTCCTGACCCGAGGAATTGGCTCTTCTGTGCTGGGCCATACGTTGATGCAGTTGCTGTTTGGTCTCTAATCACACCCTTAACACCTGGCTGTGATATGCTAATTGGGATTTTCCAGGGTACATAATTGCACAGATTCTTGTACAAGTCATTCTGAATTGAGAAAGCCAGTCGGATGACTAGCGAACGTCTTCAAGAACAACTTTCAAGTCCAGTTGATCTAATTGAATACAACAGATATCTCTATGCAGATGTACTTTTAAAGTAATAGGACCCTTGGTACAAATCGCTTAAGCAAATGTGTACTAATAAAACATAACTTTCAGTCCTGGCAAATCATTGTTCATCTTATGAGAACTACAGCTAGAATTTAACTGATTTCTTTATGATCATGGATAGGTATACCATCCGAATAGTGATATTTGAGTTGATTTGAGCTCAAATATGTTCACTGGAACACCATAAATATACAGGAATAAAAATGTTAGTGAAATAAAAGTCTGCAAGCCATTTGCCTTTATGCCTGGCTAATTAAATTTAACCTAGAAAACTAAAGCTAAAATATATTTAAACTAAATTACTGGTAGCTTCTCTATTGAAAGGACTGTTTCCCCAACGATTCCATACTACAATGCATTTTTCATACAGGAAAACAAAATACTAAAATGTACAGATGCTAATATGGTAGATAAAAATATTATTACAATATCAATGGTAAAGAGTAATCCCTTCTCAGAAATGCTGATCTGCTTCATTGTGCCGCAATATGGATGCCCAAAAGGGGGTGAACATGTGACAATTTATATATCACTAATGGATGCCATGAGTGCTCAAAGGCTAAGGATGGTTTATAGCACCATTACTAATAGACAGTGCATTGATTTTAGTAGCATTAAAAGAACCAGTGTGTAAGGATGTGGAGCTGATGGAAAGGAGATGACATCTGCCCAGGAACTCTTTGTTTCCCAAAAGCAGCTGTTTAGAGCAGATGAAATGACTGAAAGTGCAGATCCATGGGACATTTTCCTTTACATATTGTGACTATTGATTACTGATAAGCCAATAGCTGGACACTATTTCTATGGCAAAGCAGTTTTTATTTCTATAACAAATTCATCCATTGCTACACTACAAACTGAGATCATTTTTCTTTCCTACCAACATAAATACCCAGAGAACTGATGTTTAAACAGGTCCAACTTATTTGTTGAGGAAACACATGTCAGATTTGCCTTCATCGTTCATTCAGACAAGATATTACATATTTCAATTAAGATTTTGCTTTAGCTTGGGTAAGTCTTAGATATTCATCTAAAACCTGAATTATTACTTAACACATCCTGCTCCGTATCCTTTACTTAAAACCATAAAAAAGGGATTTGTACATACCAAAGTCAGCCAGCTTTAGTTCCCCTGTTCACTAATGAGAAGGTTTTGTGGCTTCAGATCCCTGTGTAATATGCCTTGGTGTATGTAGGACAACCCCGTGTAAACTGAAAACAAAATAACTGAGAGAAAGGGGTAACAGCATTAGTATTATTACTTTACCATATTTTATCACCAGTCTCAACCACCTTATATATTCCTATGTATGTTCTGTTCATTGTATGAAAATATATATACTGTTATATATACAGTACAAATCATAAACCAGAATATCCACAATTTAAAAAATAATGCACACAAACCTGCTGTCACATTATTTACATTATTTTTGTCAAAACGGTTACCCATATTACTTTTTCTGCAAATATAAACAAAGCTGCATTTAATGTAACATGAATTTTCAGTGCAACAAAGGTCTCTGTCCACGTGTGGTGGTTTTTGTCATAAAAAAAAACGCTTTGGAGCCACATGCTCGTGATTCCTAGCTAATCCACTGCATGAGACCTTAATGTATATTAAGTTGTCATTTAGTGCTAACTTTTAGAAGAGACCATTAATGGTTTATGGTAGTTTAGATCTACAAATTGCTGTTTGTTGAACTTTATTCTGGTTATTATAGAAGTTAAATTCTACTTAAAAAACAGGTATATACATGGTTGCAAAAGTATTCGGCCCCCTTGAAGTTTCCCACATTTTGTCACATTACTGCCACAGACATGAATCAATTTAATTGGAATTCCATGTGAAAGACCATACAAAAGTGGTGTACACGTGAGAAGTGGAACGAAAATCATACACATTTAAAACATTTTTAACAAATCAATTACTGCAAAGTGGGGTGTGTGTAATTATTCAGCCCCTTTGGTCTGAGTGCAGTCAGTTGCCCATAGACATTGCCTGATGAGTGCTAATGACTAAATAGAGTGCACCTGTGTGTAATCTAATGTCAGAACAAATACAGCTGCTCTGTGACAGCCTCAGAGGTTGTCTAAGAGAATCTTGAAGCAACAACACCATGAAGTCCAAAGAACACACAGACAGTTCAGAAATTTAAAGCAGCTTAGCTACAAAAAGATTTCCAAAGCCTTGAACATCCCACGGAGCACTGTTCAAGCAATCATTCAGAAATGGCACAACTGTAAACCTACCAAGACAAGGCCGTCCACCTAAACTCACAGGCCGAACAAGGAGAGCGCTGATCCGAAATGCATCCAAGAGGCCCATGGTGACTCTGGACGAGCTGCAGAGATCTACAACACATCACTCAGAACCACCATCCCACTGTCAAATATGGTGGTGCAGCATCTACTCTGGGGTGCTTCTCTTCAGCAGGGACAGGGAAGCTGTCAGAGTTGATGAGAAGATGGATGGAGCCAAATACAGGGCAATCTTGAAAGAAAACCTCTTGGAGTCAGCAAAAGACTTGAGACTGGGGCGGACGTTCGCCTTCCAGCAGGACAACGACCCTAACATAAAGCCAGTACAACAATGGAATGGTTTTAAAACAAAACACATCCATGTGTTAGAATGGTCCAGTCCAAGTCCAGATCTAAATCCAATCGAGAATATGTGGCAAGGTCTGAAAACTGCTGCTCACAAACGCTGTCCATCTAATCTGACTGAGCTGGAGCTGTTTTGCAAAGAAGATGGGCAAGGATTTCAGTCTCTAGATGTGCAAGCTGGTAGAGACATACCCTAAAAGACTGCAGCTGTAATTGCAGCAAAAGGTGGTTCTACAAAGTATTGACTCAGGTGGCTGAATAATTACGCACACCGTGCAGATATTGATTCGTTAAAAATGTTTGGAATCATGTATGATTCCCGTTCCACTTCTCAGTGTTACACACACTTTGTATTGGTCTTTCACATGGAATTCCAATAATTGATTCATGTTTGTGGCAGTAATGTGACAAATGTGGAAAACTTCAGGGGGCTGAATACTTTTGCAAACCACTGTATATATGTGATTCATTCATGTGATCAGTATTCAAGTGAACAAAAAGTGATGTATACTAAAACCCCTTTGTTTATAAAGTATGCCAGTGTGCAAATAATATGATATTGTATGGGCCTAGGAATGTGCATTGATTTCTTTCTATGTTTGTATACACGTTTGACCAGATCAGTAGCAATACCACTAAATGTAGTTATAAATTAGCCTAATTGGAGTGCTTCCACAATCCTTGTATTGTATATATTTCTTGGGAGGCCTAGTCAAGCCTCCATGTGGTAATAGCACCCTCAACACGCCCCTTTTATGGGAGGTCCTATGCCTTTAATATAAAGCACTGGATGGCCTCTTCCCTCATTTTAAAAAGCCAAAGGGCTGGGGGAAGTGAGAGAGCTTGTTATATGGATCCAGTGTGTAAGAATGAGAAATGCAAAGTTTGCTAATGGTAATTGAAGTGAAAGTCATTTAAAAGGCTTAGAAGTTAGGACCTTTCAGACTGGGGTTACCTTGATGTGGTTGGAAGGCTTTTTATTCATGTGATGACAGTAATGTATACTAAAACCCCTTTGTTTATAAAGTATGCCAGTGTACAGATAATATGATATTGTATGGGGCCTAGGAATGTGCATTGATTATCTTTTCTATGTTTGTATTAATGTTTGACCAGATCAGTAGCACTTCCGCTAAATGTAGTTGTAAATTAGCCTAATTGGAGTGCTTCCACAACCCTTGTATTGTATGTATTTATTGGGAGGCTTGGTCAAGCCTCCATGTGGTAATAGCACCCACAACACGCCCCTTTTATGGGAGGTCCTATGCATTTAATATAAAGCACTGGATGGCCTCTTCCCTCATTTTAAAAAGCCAAAGGGCTGGGGGTAAGTTAGAGAGCAATTTATATGGACCCAGTGTGTAAGAATGAGAAATGCAAAGTTTGCTAATGGTAATTGAAGTAAAAGCCATTTAAAAGGCTTAGAAGTTAGGACGTTCCAGAATGGGGTTACCTTGACATGGTTGGAAGGCTTTTCATTCATGTGATCACAGTAATGTATACTAAAACCCCTTTGTTTATAAAGTATGCCAGTGTGCAGATAATATGATATTGTATGGGGACTAGGAATGTGCATTGATTAACTTTTCTATGTTTGTATATATATATATATATATATATATATATATATATATATATATATATATATATATATATATATATATCAAACTTTGCATTTCTCATTCTTACACACTGGATCCATATAACAAGCTCTCTCACTTCCCCCCAGCCCTTTGGCTTTTTAAAATGAGGGAAGAGGCCATGCAGTGCTTACCTGCAAGTAAATGTTGATTCCTGGAAGCTTTCAGTTCTGAGGTATATGGAGAGGGCAAAGAAGTTGTTGTTTTAGAAGAAGAAAAATACATTAACAATAATGGAAGTTTCTGCAAAATCCTTCTTCAAATGCAATGTACAAAGTAGAATAACTACTGAATGTCTGGGATAGCTAATATGTTTTTTTCATTTCTTGTGATACAGGTGGTTGTTCTATGCTGCGTCAATGGGAGTTTTCTGTAGCAAAGCATAATTGCAGTAAAATGAACTACCATATGTTTCTACAGGTGACCAGTAATTTATTGCTTTTTCCAGTCCACTATAATTTGTTTAATTGGGTCTGATGATTGTTGCATGTTTCTTTAGTATCTGCAATGCAACACAGAAGATATCCCAAAAATCTAATGTTCTAATCCTAATCCTATAACAATGGCTAAGCACCAAGGACAGGTTTCATTTCAGAAACTGGAGAGTGACTATTAAAGGGGAAGTTCAGTGCAAATACATGTACTTTTCAGAAAAAAGAGCAGTGTTTTTTCATCCCAATGACCTTAATCTGTCCATTCAGCATTGTGTCTGTGTATAAATAAATGCAATTGAAATACTGACTTTCTGTTTGCAGGACCCCTAATAGAGACCGTTATGGTCTTGCCCTTGACACAGCGCCTGGGTTGATTCAGTTGCTCAGTAGAGATCTGAGCATCTTTGACCCATCCAACAGCCAATCAGTAGAAATTACTGTTAGGAACATTCCAAGGATGTGGTGCATCCTGAGAAGAAGAAGGACCGTTAAAACCTGAAATGTCAGCTCACTAATGTTAACAGCAGAGAACAGCAAAGGGTGTGAAATCAACTGATTTTTGAAAATGGAAGAGAATATGTAGAATAACTAAGAAGGCATTACACAAACTAACAATTTAACAAATATTGATAATTTCCACTGAACTGTCCCTTTAAGCTCTCCATAAAAATAAACATGGACGTTCATTTAGTGCAGTTTTACTTTTTTCCCTAATGCTTGATAGTTTCTAAGCAATTGCTCTAATGGAATATTTTCTTGTACTTAGGGGCGTTAATAGTGGTGGTGCCTCCCACTATGTCTCCAATAATAGAAAACTCAATAGAATACCACCTAAAGAAAAATTATCACTGCAGAGAAAAAAAAATGAAGTAACCCCAAAAAGATTCTCAACTAGAAATATCAGTTCTTACACACACACAGTACATATTGCAGGAAATAGAGGGCAGTTCCTGCTACAACAATACTGAAGAATATGAAAATCTTTTTAAGTTAGAAATCTCTAAAGATCTGCACATGCTCACTGTAGAATTGATTGTTGTGCTCTGACAAAGTCTTTAAAAGCCATAGCAAACTATAAATTAGACCAGAAATGTATATTGTATTTATTTTCCCTTATACATGGACAGTTTCAAATAGGTCACATAAAGATTTATTTCAGATGGAACAGCAAGTAATACACTGTTAGATTCTGATAAATTGGGCAATATATTCTGTAAATTTCAGTCTTTTCTTTTCCTGTACCCAAAAACCTATTTAAATTCCCTATATCTAATTTTTCTGCCAGTACATAGAAACATAGTAATGGAGAACAAAGAAAGACATACGTTTATCAAGTCCATCCTTTATACCCTACTTATTGACAGCAAATAACAGTTGATCCAGAGGAAGGCAAAAAAAATACAGCTAAAAAAGGGGAAGGAAATCCTGACTCATCTCCCTGCACAACCGTCGCTTCTCCAATGTCAACACCCCTAACTTGTCTATTATGCCTTTATAGTCAAGCCCCTCCATTCCTTTTATTATTTTAGTTGCCCGTCCAAAGCTGCACCACATATTCTAAATGTGGCTTTCACTCAAGCTCTGACATGGCACAATACTTTTGTATCCTATGTAACATTGAGTTCTCTAGGCTATTCTTTTGAGTTCTCCAGGCTAGAATCTATACTGAAAACATTTTTTTAAAGGGTATCTGGACCAAAAAATATGACTTAACTTATTTCAGTTTGATTAAGGAACGGGGGTAAAGGAGCTGTGTCTTACCTCCTGTTCTTCAATGAAACCATCAGGAGAAGGGAGGGAACACAGCTAACTTACATGCAATCATACTCCTCTGTCGCTTACTCTGAGAGGTAACAACCTCATCCACACACCCTTCAGAGGAAGCAGCAGGGAAGTGGGATTGTGGGTAAGTCTCTTCTGTTCCCTCCTGTCTTCTTCTGGTTTAATTGAAATACGGGAGGTAAGACATTACCACCCGTTCTTTAATTAAATTGAAATAAGTTAACACATATTTTTTAGCGGATAATGTTTAAATTGACAATTACTGGTATCTATAATTCTTCCCAACCCCCACTGTACCATTTCCTTGTTGATCTATCCCCTATTTCTTTAGATATCCAATCTGAACTATCTTACATTTCAACTCTCAATCAAGTGCCATATTATTATCATACTATTATTACCATATTATTAGAAAAGGCAGCTAGAAAGCTTAGGGAGAGAGGGACCAAAAGAAGCAAAAAGCCCTTCACTGAGCATAAAAGCAGAGAAACACCTTCTTATAACAGAAGGCATCTTACAGTCTCATGCTATTTCTCTACCATATTATTAAGCAGTTTTGTTGTAGCTAGAAAGGTGACAGAGTTTTGACAGTTGGTATTCCATGTGCAACGGTATGTGGGGAATTCCCTCGCCCAGTGCTGCCTCACAATGATTATTGAGAATGTTTACCCTCATAAAACAGTCTGGTCAGATGGAAGGGGGAGTGGTTAAAAGAGGGAGGGGGGATATTGAGCCTAAGCAAAATAAGTAGTGAATTGAAGGCATGCAGTAACACATACTTATCTATAGATTTAGATGAGGAAAAGCAACTTTCAGCATTATGAAAAAAACAAACAAATTTTCCTGTACAAGGAATGTGGTTCTCAGTATGCCAATGAGAAAAAAAAAACATTTTAATATTTTTAAATATTTCTTTTAATAATTAACAAATACATAGTTACCATGTACTTTCAATGTTAGGAGGTATTAAATTCTTTTTTTTGCATTGCAGAAAATGTTGGCAGTACAATTTAACAGCAGGAAACATGTTTTGCCTGGAAGAAGGATACCTTGAAATCACGCAGACCTAATCACCAAGATGTGGCAATTATTTGTCAAGGATAGAAAAACAGTGTATAGTTTAGAAAGTCCTAGGGGCATATTTATAAACGAGTGTTATCTTTTTGCGGCTGCTTTTCCTGACTTTTTAGAAAAAAAAAATTCGTAATTACCGCGATTTATAAATGGCCGGAAAGCGGCAGCGAAAAGTTAACTCTCGCTAACTTTTCGCACCTATCATAACAGTTACCGCCGCTTCTATTTAGAAAGTGGCGGTAACTGAAGCGCCGCGCTAATCTCGAGATTACAGGGGGCTGGGAGGGGATGCCGGGAAAGGATGCCACGGGTGGTCGCCCACCCCTCCCTCGCCCCCGAGGCGGATGCGACAACCCACAGCGACCCCTTCCCAGCAGCCCCTCCCTGCCACCTGCCCCGTACTTTCAGGGGGAAAGGGGGGGAAGGGCCCGCTAGGGGGGGTGGAGGAACCCTCCAGCGGGGGCACTGAAAGGTGCCTTTTTCTGGCTTAAGGGGTCCCGCAGCTCGATCCGGGACCCCCCTCCCCAACCCTAACAGGGCCTTTGCGGCACTTAAAAGTGCCCTTGCAGCTCTAACAAGAGCCCTTTGGGGCTTAGGGATCCCGCAGCTCGAACCTGGGCCCCCTTTCCCAGCCCTATTAGGGCCCTTGTGGAACTTACAAGTGCCCTTGCGACCCTGAGAAGGGCCTTTAGCGCTTAAGGGGTCCCGCAGCTCGAACTGGGACCCCCAGTGAGCAGCTCTTAAAAGAGCCCTTTGGGCGGCGTCTTCTCTCTTCCAGCCCCAGCGACACCAGCTCCGATGAGGCTGCCAACCCCCGATGCCGCTCGCCATTATAAATATGGCGATTGCGGTATTTTTTCCACTGCGATGTGCGGCGGTAATTTTACGGCCTTTTATAAATATGGCCCCTATAGTTTTACAATCAGGGCTTCTCCATATATTTATTTGGTTCACAGAACCATAAATATGGTGAGAATAAAACTCCTCTAAACAGGGATATAAAAGAATAAACAACAATACAAAAAAATCCTCCTCAGGTGGTACATTAAAATCCTAATCTTTAGGATCGAACATATTTGTCCTATGTTTGGCCTGTAATAAAACACTGAATGAACTTATTGCTAGCTGAGGTGAATAAGTTAGGTTTGAGGTTGAGAAGTCATTCCCATCCTCTGATATAAAAAACTAAAATATACCCAAACATGGTCACAATTCCTTTTTACCTACCCAAACTTTTAAAATGCAAATATATTATACAATACAACATCAGTGATTTATCTATATCATTGTGCAGTCTTTGTGTACATTAAAATTGGGCTAGTAGACCAAGTTTGTACATATATAATGATAGGTAGAGTGCATAGATGATTTACTGAACACACTAGAAAGGATGTCCGAAACATGTTGCAAGTTAAATAAATTCCCTATCTATTTCAAGTTGCGTTAAGTCCTTTGGGGTACCTCAACTATACACTCTACCTATCATTGCTACATGTTCTGGGGCAAAACACCTGAGGACCACACCAAAAGGCAGCTATTAGAAGTGGACTTGGACTTATCATTTTGTTGATGCATTCAAATATAACCGTTAAGCTGAACTACAGTAGTACTAACATTACCTACTGTAAGGTACATTAATATGTAGGATTAGAATACCTACTACTGTACAGGACAGTATATGATGGAACTTGGCAAACTGGATTGTATTTATTTATTATATGTACCTGTTTAATTTTGTTTGGGAGGGAGCACATTTCCAGACTGCAGATGTAATAGTTTTTTATTTGAGCACATTTGCTCTGTAACCATTTTTATAATACTCCCTAAGAACCAAATTCACTGTAGCTGCACTTCAATATTCCAGGGATATTATATTGTGGATTGGTTTGTTTTGTTCCCTACAGAAAAGAAATGTAATCTTCTACCAAGTCAAAATTACCTTGGTTCAAAATGAATATAAGTTTCCCCTTTGTAAACTACCTTTTTGTTCATTCTGTGCTTTGCAAGAACAAAAAGCAAATGCCTTTTAGTAGATTTACCTTTACTAATTTCAGACAGAGCCTGTTCCTTTTTAAACCCAACACGTTGAATGCTTTGCACAATGGATATTTTTTAACAAGGAAACATTAGGAGGAAGAAAGCAGCTTCTGATTGACATATACTGATAGTAAAAACACCACGGTCAGCAGCAGAACACTGGATAAATACCTGATGTAAAGTAAATGTGTTTTGTAATGACAACAAATTTGTTGATACAAAAGAAAAATGAATAGATGCATCTGAATAAGGCATTACCCGTGGATGCTTGCAAAACTGCAAATCAACCAACAGAGGAAACTTGGTCCTGCAACTCACACACTATTCAGCATATTCTTACCTTAAAAAATAAGGCTTATAACATGTATTTTACCTAATGATTAGACAGTGATCCAGCATTCTGCATCACTGCAACTTGAACTGTGTTTTGTAAGTTACATGTATAATGCATTCATTATACATGGGAGGTTTTGGTGGGGTCACAACAAAAAACATATTATTGGCAGTTAGGCTCACTAAAGCAAGGGGACCCCCTACTAAGCCAAACAGTCGTGTAAAAAAAGGATTTTTCAAGAATTGTACTAACATACAGGGAGCATGGTGTGCATACAACAATAACTCTATAGGGTTTTGCTTCTTGTTACCTCCCTCAAAATTAACAGTTCCCTATGTTATTGAGATATGCTTAATACGTGATAGTGGCAGCCCTTCAGAGCCCAGGAGAACTGTCAAAAACAGCATGTGGAGTCAGCACAAAGTTAGAAAAGTAGAGCAGTTGATGCTACAGTGTTGTATGGCTTAATATTACATGTCTTTGTAATATGTGTTTTATTGAATGTTTAAGAGTAGGAAAGAGTAATTTCAAAGGGAAAAGCAAGTTAGTGATAGTTTGGGGAAAGACACCAATGTCACCTGATATCTTGGGCCCACTTACGTCTTATAACTGCCTTGATCTTGTGGAATGATGTAGGTAAGACAGGTATATGGTATGCATTGGAATTAAGTCTAAGGATTTCAGGACTGAAAAGAACTCAGGCTTGGCTTTGTTATAGGTATGTAATGTAGAGTATTGTGTATTAGTGAAGACTTAATGAAAATATGGCTTTTACACTGTTAAATTTGGGCTGTAAACTAATATACTGTGTTCTTCTAAAGGGAGAAAGGGGGTAAGACTTTTTATTAATAGAACACTGTTTGTTTGTTTTTTATTTCTCTGTTCACAAACATTTTAAGTCTTCAAAAAGCAAGTCGGGAAGAAAAAAAACACAAGTCAACCATTTTAAAAGCACTGCATAAACCAAACTATTCAAACTGTTTCCAGAATCTTTCTCCTACTGGACAGTTGGCCCACCCCCACTATACAAATTCATCCCAAATTATTTAATCGAGAGTCTCTGTGTGATGATTATTATTATATAATACATAAGTGTGATATTTTATAATGGGAGCTGCAGTGGTATATATCCTTATAAAAATCACTCAGCTATGTCAGTGACTCATTTCTTATATCCCATTGCTCCTCTCATTCCAGTGTTCACGCCTGAACAATGACTCAGTATTTTTGCAGTGTTTAACTTCACTAATGCAACCTGCTGGAGCTGCTTCCTGACACTTCATAACTAATGTCTCTCTCCTCCTCCTCCATCCTGCTGGAATGGGATGTTCCTTTCTACTGCATTTAAGTTACAGTGGGTAGCTTGGGGGGTTTATGGTGGGAATAGGGACAAGGCTAGGATTTAAAATGTGAATGGGGTGAAGGAATCTGATACTTATGTATTATAAGAAATATTGCGCCTACGGCCTCGTGCTTCTATATGGTCAGGGAACTCCTCGGTGGCATAATATCCTTATATTACACTGTAATATAGTATATAATATAAAAAGGCGCATTATCCCTTATATCTTTTTTTGTTGCTATACAGGACTTGTAACAAACTAACACAACACAGCCCATATGATTACTGAGCAATTGAGAAGACCCTAGTTATTGTTCTTATTATATATTTTTTAATATTGTGTTTTATGTGCATATAATGAATTTCTTAAGAATGTCTTTTGCAGGTGTATTCATCTGATTGGAGAACGGGAGGTAAGACACAGCTCCTTTACCTCTTGTTCTTCTAAAACTGAATACCAACATTTTTTTTTTTTACCAGCGGATATACCCTTTACTTATTAGGAATTAGGAAGGTGTGGAATTGTTATTAATCATTATTAATCCTTTTTTATTTGGTTCATTAAATTTTCTTTATATTGTGATTTATTATTTTGAGGTGGTTTTCTAATCCGTTTTTTTAGTATTTGAGAATGTGAGCTTGTCAGAAACTGAAAATCGACCTTAAGCCCAACACTGAAATAGCTCAAGAACTAAAAAGGCCAATGCATTACGATGGCTTGAGGTGCCTATACACTGGTTGAATATAGGATCATTTCAACATGTGGGTAGACATTTTCATTGATTGCCCAAAATTGTACATTTTACTGATCTTATTATGCGGCATTAGAGCGTAATAGCGATCATAATTAGGATCAGGAATGTTGTTTTTTTAAGTTGATTGGTTAAATGATCTTAGTATTTTCTGGAGTTTCAATTAAATGTAAATGTAAAATAACCTCACTATAGATTAACATTGTCTATCAAATATCTGTCTATCATAGTATCGGTCGGTTTACGATCACAATTACGAACATAATGACCTTTTATAATTGATGGCCACCTTAAATCCCTGATCTCTATCAAATTTAGGACCGCTGTCCCTATCATGCAAAAACACTATTAAATTTCCCTATTTTCCCTACTTATCCTGGATTTGCTGGACAATCACCCTACATGCTCACAACTTTTTTCTATTCAAGGGTCTGTTCATTACAATTAAATCAATGCAGTCACCAGAGAAGTCTTAAAAATCAGCAAGACACTTTAAAAAAAGAGATTGCAAATCAGTGAAATTCTATTTGTCTGTTTGTGTGTCTGTGTGTTTTTTCAACAAGGGCTGTAATCCCCCATAACATTGTTATCTCCATAAAACAGAGTCTGAGCACTATCATTCCAGTTTTCGAGCAGGTTTAGTGAATTGTGTAAAAAAAGGAATGTTTAATTAAAACTCGCCATCTATATTACAGGTCACAATGCCTTTTTGGATTGCAGTCAATTACAAAGGAATCCTGAAGAGACCGAAGCTAATAATATTTATTTTCTGGTAAAATGCATGCAAAATTTAATGGTTAATAGAAGCAAACCTGGAGCGAATATGCAGGAAAATACTGCAGATACATTTTGCCACAAATTTACACAAATGACCAGACACAATAACAATGGGCCTCATTTACCCAGACTCGCTGGGCAAATATATGGAGGTAAAGTCACGCTAAACAGTTCGCTACCGGTTAGCGTGACTTTAACTCCATATTAGTGCCGGATGCTCAGGTTATGCAAAAATGACCGGCGCATCCGAAGCTCGGGATTAATGATTTTAACGCCAGCAAATTTGCAAACGCGATATTAAATCGTGGAAGAAGCATTTACCCAGAGCGACAGGTAAATATTATTTACCATCCATACAAAGTATGCTGCATTTCCACTGACTTGAAAGAGAATAATGTAAATGGATTAGACAGTAATGCCATTTTAGTTTAGTTGTTCTAATAAAAAGTAACATTTTTTTAAAAGAAATTAGATTTTTTTGTTTTTATTAATTAATCTACATCTTGATAAAACTAGATTTATTGTCTTCTGACACAAACCTGAGAGATTCTTTAAAGGAGAACTAAACCCACAATACAAAGGAAATTCCACAGACTCTATAACTTACTTAGTAAAACCATTTGTTTCTCACGTCTGAATTTAGCCTCTTAGTGTAGAAATCATTTATATACATTATAAAAAACATGATGTCACGGCTGGCTACTAGTGTTGCCTCTTCCTGGTGGTCCAGGTACCAAAACTCCTTCTGCACATGCTAACTAGGTAGCTTGTGTTTGTTTCCCACTCCCCTTATGCTAAGCTGCATGTAGTAGTTGAACTCAGAGTCTCCACCTACCAGTGTCTCCCAGCCAATCATCAGAGATAGCAGTGAATATTATTAACAGATTTTCCTGCTCAGAGGGGAAGGTGTTAACCCTTTTCATGTGTATTTAGAAGCACCTTGTTAACCCTTTATATTTGTAGCATTACTGCAAGACTGGTCTTTATGTGTTTATTTCTGCACTCTACCATTTATATTATGTTGTGTATTGCTGAAATGTACATTTAGGGCACGGCCACACTGCATGCACCTGAATCGCACACGATTTATATGCGTTTGCGATTTGTCCATTGTCACTATGAAAATGCATGCGTTACCAATTGCTGATTCACACGTGAATCTCAACACACCTGAAACCGTGAGATTTTGAAGCGTTGCTGTGATTTCAATACATTAGAAATTGCAATCACCTGAAAAACACGCTTGTGTGGCCTAGCCTTAGAAGTGTAATGCAATCTGATATTTCTTTAGCCTACAGCATTTATTTATGCATGGCTGTGGCCCCACTAAGTGCAAGTGAGGATGCAGGTCGCAATAATGCTCGATTGCGTTCACTTCCGGCATGGGCTGTTGCGCTTCCACAATTGGACCCTAGCAGAGCGCATGCAATACAGACAAAAATGATCGCATGCCCCTCCAATAGCACAACAAAATGCATTGCATGTACTATATATGGATATAACAGTTTTCAGGCTGTAAAATCAGCCTGAACACTTGAACTCTGGTAGTAATTAGTGACTCGAGTATAACAATCTGGTATACCGCACTCATTCCCTGTACTGGCACGCCGGCTGACGCCACTGCCCGGCTGCCAATTATGACGTCAGCCGGCGCGCTAGTACAGGAAGAGCGGGGGGGCTGCCGGATTGCTTACCGTAACGAATGGTCTTCCATGCTGGGCACACAGGCTGCACAACAACATAGGAAACCCCAAGTTACTGGATGGACAAAGAGAACGCCACAGGTACACACTGAACTTGTGGGATGTGAGGGTGTAAATGTTTGGAAACTACAATCCCAGCGTAATAAAGTATTGCTGTGAGTTGTAGTTCCAACATCTTGAATGCCAAGGAAGAGAATCTAGTTGTCTTTTAATGACAACAGAATTCTCATACAGTAATAGCCATCTAGTATGTCTGTTACTGTAATGCGGAAATCGGCTGTCTATTAAAGGCAAACTAAAAAAAGCGAATACAGAATATCTGCATTTCATTCTGGTATTGTTTTGAGGCTTTAGTTGCCCTTTAAATGGACACATGAATTCCCATACAGTAATAGCCAATACTGGAATTTGTCTATTACTGTATGGGAATTCAAATTGGTTCGGGTCTTAAAGGCAAAGGTGGGAACCCTGTTGGAAAGTGATTTTCTTTATGCAGGCAGTCCCCCTGCATTACTTTATAGAATTATGCTCTTTAAGGGCATGTCCACCCCCAAAACTATAATCCCCCCACACTACCTGGCCCCACATGTAGTGTAGTTTAAATCCTTACCTCACATCCAACTCCATCTGGTTCTCCTGTAGTCCCCCCCCAAAGTTCCAAAAACTGCCACCAGGAGCTAGCAGGTCCTATAGGACTCTGCCTCTACCTGGCCTCCCGGAGATTCCTTCTTCGTGCCAGCCTTCTCCCCCCTTCCTCCCCCCTCCCCCCCCTCCCGTCTACTATCCCTCCCCTAGCATTAAACCCCTTAATATTCTGCTCCCCATGTCCCCCAGCCCCAACCGCATGTTTGTTTTTTTAAAAGCTCCCCAAAACTCTTACTTACCCTCTCCGCTTCCTCCGCTGCACGGAATGACCGGCAGCCGCGCTCGTGATTCTGCCGCTCAGCCCAATCACAGCACGCACTGTCGGTCCCGCCCCTCTGCTTGCATTCTCGCAAGCAGAGGGCCGGCAGTGCGGCGGAGGATCGAGGGGAGGTAAGTAGAGTTTGGGGCTTTTTGAAAAAACAAAACATGCGGTTGGGCTGGGGGACATGGGGGAGCAGAATATTAAAATTCTATTTTAGGGGTGGACATAGCCTTTAATTGGCATTCCTCCAATAATTCCTATTAAAATGTACATTTATGTAAACAGAGCTGCAAATGGCATACCCTCCAACATTCCCCTTTAATACATAAACTTATAGAACATGGTGCAGTGCTGCAGGTGGAGGATAATATAATGACCCTGATCTTAGCATAGCTCTGTGTAATGTATTTCTTAGCTTAGCTCTGTTGTTTTTAAAGACAGCTGAATTAAAAACACTCTTCCTACCCTCCAACATTCCCTTTAATAAGGTACACTGATGAGAAATGCATTGCACAGAGCTGTGCTAAGATCAGGTTCACTTCTCTATCCTCCCCCTACAGTTCTGCACCATGTGGTTCCTAAAAAAAACACACTCTTCCTACCCTCCAACATTCCCCTTTAAGAAGCTACACTTTCCACTAATACTGCTGCAGCTGACAGGGAGAGCTAGAGACCTTCACACTACGGGCCATATTTATAAAAAGGCATGGTATCGCTTTCTTTAGCGATTGTTATGGCGATCATCATTTTCTGATCACTATCGGAAATCTTGTAAATGTACGATAGCAAATGTAAATCTACGACCGCCCATAGAATATCATTACGGTAATTTATTACCGCATTGTTATATGGTATACTACTGCCACGGTCGTACAGTAACGAAAACTCACGGTATCGCAAGTTTTTAAATATGGCCCGCCGACACAAACAATACATTGCTGGTGAAACATACAAAGACACAGGTCTATAATTGTGAATAGTGCAGGTTTATTGCAAAACCAAAACTCCACATGCTACATGTTACGGACGCACTTATCCTTCCTCAAGTGCTTGAGTGGGTCTCAAACATGTAGCACGCATGTTTTGCAATAAACTTGCAATATTCACAGTTACAGACCTGTGTCTTTGTATGTTTCACCTGCAATTTATTGTTTATATATCGGATTTGGTGGAGTGAAAGCCGTAGGTGAGACAAACATTTCAGATCCGGACACACTAGGTACCCAGACCTATATACATTACACTATAACACTGCTACTAGGAAAGTGATAATCAGCTGCACCACCAATTTAATATATTGCTACATCATAGGGTTTAAGCGGTTGGAGTGGAAATCACACAGGTGCTGAAAATGTAATTAAGGTAAAAGTACTGGCAGGGAAGGGGAAATGTCAGCTTTAGTTAGGGAACAAACAGAAACTAAAATGAGCTCATAAAGGTAAAGAAAAGGCCAGAGTGGAATCTTCCATACTGAGAAGGATGCCGCGCCCCCTTCATAAGAACTTTTAATATATAGGCCTGTATATGTGTTCCGAACTTAAAGGCAAAGGTGGGAACCCTAGTTGGAAGAGGGTTTTTGTTTATGCAAAACTTGGCATGTCCACAGGCAGCCCACCTCATGCATTCATGATTGCACTCCACTCCAATGTTCAATGACCAGGGTGCTAACTCCAGGGTAAGTACATAAGAAAATTAAGTAATGTGGAGCACTCAGGTGGATTTTTCAAAAAAACAAACAGTAGTTTATTAAAATGATGTGAGATTACTTTAATAAACTACTGTTTGTTTTTTTGAAAAATCCAGCTGAGTGCTCCACATTTCTTAATTTAATACATATATATAATATATAATAAAAGTAAACCTGATCTTAGCACAGCTCTGTGCAATGCATTTCTCTGTGTAATACACTTCTTTAACAGTAGTAGTAGAGAATTGTACCGTATTAGCCATTGATGAAAGTGAAGACAGTAATGCATTTCTTAGCTTAGCTCTGTACTACAGTTTGTTGTTTTTATACAGACAGCTGAATTAAAAACACTCTTCCTACCCTCCAACATTCCCTTTAATAAGGTACACTGATGAGAAATGCATTGCACAGAGCTGTGCTAAGATCAGGTTTACTTCACTATCGTCCCCCTATAATTCTGCACCATGTGGTACAGGAGAACCATTTGGAGCTGGGATGTAAGGTAAGGATTTTTACACACTACACAATTGGGCCAGCAGTGGGGGAGTATTTGGTTTTGGGGGTGGACATGCCATTTAATAAGTACCTTATTAAATGGCATGTCCACCCCCAAAACCAAATTCTCCCCCACTACTGGCCCCATTGTGTAGTGTGTAAAAATCGTACCGCTGATGAGAAATGCATTGTACAGAGCTGCGCTAAGATCAGGTTCATTTTACTATCGTCCCCCTACAATTCTGCACCATGTGGTTTCTGTAAAAACACACTCTTCCTACCCTCCAACATTCCCTTTAATAAGGTACACTGATGAGAAATGCATTGCACAGAGCTGTGCTAAGATCAGGTTCACTTCACTATGTTCCCCCGACAGTTCTGCACCATATGGGTTGTATAAAACACACTCCTTCTACTCTACCAACATTCCCCTTTAAGAATGTACACTGATGAGAAATGCCTTGCACTGAGCTGTGCTAAGATCAGGTTCACTTCACTATCCTCCCCCTACAGTTCTGCACCATGTGGTTTCTATAAAAAAAAAAACACTCTTCCTACCCACCAACATTCCCCTTTAATGATGTACACTGATGAGAAATGCATTGCACAGAGCTGTGCTAAGATCAGGTTCACTTCACTATCCTCCCCCTACAGTTCTGCAGCATGTGGTTTCTATAAAAACACACTCTTCCTACCCTTCAACATTCCCTTTAATAAGGTACACTGATGAGAAATGCATCGCACAGAGCTGTGCTAAGATCAGGTTCACTTCCCTATCGTCCCATACAGTTCTGCACCATATGGTTCTATATAACACACTCCTACTACTGTACCAACATTCTCCTTTAAGAATGTACACTGATGAGAAATGCCTTGCAACTGAGCCTGTGACTCCAGAGGGCATTAACCAGAGAGTCGGCAGAGGGACCAAAGGTACCTGGTACCACAACAAACCTGCCAAGAGAGGGCATTAACCAGAGAGTCGGCAGAGGGACCAAAGGTACCTGGTACGCGACTGTCGGTCCCGCCCCTCTGCTTGCATTCTCGCAAGCAGAGGGCCGGCAGTGCGGAGGAGGATCGAGGGGAGGTAAGTAAGAGTTTGGGGAGCTTTTGAAAAAACAAAAACATGGGTTGGGGCTGGGGGACATGGGGGAGCAGGAATATTAAAATTCTATTTTAGGGGTGGACATAGCCTTTAATGGCATTCCTCCAATAATTACTATAAATGTACATTTATGTAAACAGAGCTGCAAATGGCAATCCCTCCAACATTCCCCTTTAATACATAAACTATAGAACATGGTGCAGTGCTGCAGGTGGAGGATAATATAATGACCCTGATCTGACATAGCTCTGTGTAATGTATTTCTTAGCTTAGCCTGTTGTTTTTAAAGACAGCTGAATTAAAAACACTCTTCCTACCCTCCAACATTCCCTTTAATAAGGTACCCTGATGAGAAATGCATTGCACAGAGCTGTGCTAAGATTCAGGTTCACTTTCTATCCTCCCCCTACAGTTCTGCACCATGTGTTCCTAAAAAAAAAAAACACTCTTCCTACCTCCAACATTCCCCTTAAGAAGCTACACTTTTCCAAATATTGCTGCAGCTGACAGGAGAGCTAGAGACTTCACACTACGGGCCAGTATTTATAAAAAGGCATGGTATCGCTTTCTTAGCGATTGTTATGGCGATCATCATTTTCTGATCACTATCCGGAATCTTGTAAATGTACGATAGGCAAATGTAAATCTACGACCGCCCATAAGAAGATCATTACGGTAATTTATTACCGCATTGTTATATGGTATATACTGCCACGGCTCGCTACAGTAACGAAAACTCACGGTATCGCAGGTTTTTAAATATGGCCTCCAGACACAAACAATACTTGCTGGTGAAACATTACAAAAGACACAGGTCTATAATTGTGAATAGTGCAGGTTTATTGCCAAAACCAAAACTCCACATGCTACATGTTACGGACGCACTTATCTTCCTCAAGGATTGAGTGGGTCTCAAACATGTAGCACGCATGTTTTGCAATAAACTTGCACATATCCACAGTTACAGACCTGTGTGTCTTTTGTATGTTTCACCTGCAATTTATTGTTTATATATCGGATTTGGTGGGTAGTGAAAGCCGTAGGTGAGACCAAACATCAGATCGGACACACTAGGTACCCAGACTATATACATACACTATAAACACTGCTACTAGGAAAGTGATAATCAGCCTGCACCACCAATTTTAATATTGCTACATCATAGGGTTTTAAGCGTTGGAGGGAAATCACACAGGTGCTGAAAATGTAATTAAGGTAAAAGTACTGGCAGGGAAAGGGGAAATGTCAGCTTAGTTAGGGAACAAACAGAAACTAAATGAGCTCATTAAAGGTAAAGAAAAGGCCAGAGTGGAATTTCCATAATAGAAGGATGTGAGGCAAAGTACTTTCTAACTTAACTTTTTTTTTTTTGGGGGGGGGGGGTTTAGTTCTCCTTTAAGTGTTCATTTGTGAGTAAATTAGAACCTACTCAGTTTGCTCCTCTGGTTGCATGCTTACGATTGTCAGACCTCAGAACAAAGTATGACAAGCACCAATTGGCTATTTGGATATTCCCTATTTTAGGTAACAGAGATGATCTACTGGGGATTAATGACTTTTCTATTTTTCATTCTTTCTTGCTTTTCAGATTTTAATTTATATTCTGAGCCAACTTCCTTTTTAATGTTTTTTTGTGGTAAGATGAATTGTAATTGCTAGACACTGCATCAGATAATCTTCGAAACTGCAACCTTTGTGGGTTATCCACGTTCTGCAGTAGTCGGGTTATACCAAAAGCAGTACGAAGAAGAAAAAGTGGTAAACAGATCATGCCCAGTGAAAGCTGTCCCTTGTAGCTCAGATGGTTAATGCTGATTCAGATAAGAAGTTTTAAGAACACACAGTGCATCACATTTTGTTGCATATTGCAGACTGGTCAGGGTACCATGTCTGCCCCCCCCCCAAAAAAAAACATTGGTGCATGAAACAATCCAAAATAGATTACGGATTTGACATCAGCAGTTCAAGCCTGCGCCACAATGGAACTTGACACGTGGCAGGCTTATTACATGGAGAATGTTCCCACCCTGTCATACTGAAATATGTATTACATAGTGTTGTGCAGATAACCATCCTGTAATACTGTTGCATTCATGTTTCTGCTATGTGCAGATATATACAGACGTTACAGACAAATACACTGTGTTTTTAGACTGTACTTTGAGTGTTGCAATTAAAACATTTATTTATAAAAGCACTTTAATTCTATTTTAAAGCATAAGTTCTTTATTCATATTGATTCTAAACCGGTTTCTATGTACTCATTTCAGTTTTACAAAAGGTCTTCTTACAAATAATTCTTATACACTATATGTGTATTAAATCTTAAGCTGGGTACACACCTGAAGATTCTTCATCCCGGTGGGTCGGACTTTGTTCATGGTCACAGTTTTCCGCATCCGAGCATGTGGTCCTATAGAAGACCGTGCAATGCCCGTTCCTCAAGAGAAGAAACTCACCAATATTCTGCCGATACCACAAAATATTTGCACCTGTTGAATAGCATGTTAATGTTTAAAGGATATGTACACTGTTAAACACTTTAAACTTAGTGTACAGCGCTGTGGCTTAAATAAACAGGTGTCTTTCTCCCTATTTCCCTCCATAGCCTACCTTTACTCCTCAAAGTTGCTGTATTCCTCCTCCTCGAAATGGCATCTTGTCTCTGCCCGCACGAGACGTGGATATGTGCCCAGCTTCCTGTGTTCAGAAAAGGTTGAATCGCAGGACATGACATTCAATACTGCGTGCACAATTCAACCTTTCTGACACAGAAAGCTGGGCGGAGCTCAAGATGCCATTTCAGGGAGGGGAATACAGCAACTTTTAAGAGTGTAAGGTAGGATATAGGAGGGGAATAAAAAGGTGTCTTTTTTCTATTTAAAGCTACAGCTATACACTAAGGTTAAGTTGCGTTACAGTATACATATCATTTAAAGTTTGACTTTAAAATGAAGCCAGGTTGGTTTAGTGGTCCTGTAACAGCAGCAGATGCAGAGGCCAAACTACACGCGTTAGTGCATGCACTTTGTGTGCATTGGTGCCCACTTGCACCGAGATCCCTGCCATTTTCGGGGATTGGAGCACATGTGAATTAAGCTAAAAATGGTGATCGCATATGCTCCGACCAACAGATTACAGTGGCAAAATGAAAATCCTTATACTATGTAGTATAACAGTATAAGCTGCATGCCAAACTGTCCATTTCAAATCACTGCTGGCTTATTTTCAGCCCCTATATATTATTAAAAACTTGTTTAACAACAAACAGTTTTTACTGTTGCCATTCATGACAGCAAGTACAATTTGCATCATCTCTCTCTGTCTTTTTACTTTTGATCGCTCTTGATGCTGTCTGTACTTGTCTAGACTCTGGTCGCTCTCGTTCTCGTGTGTCTCTCTTTTTTTTCCTGGTATTGTTTATGCTCTCTTGGTAAACATCTTTGCTGCCGATTCTTTTGTGAGAACCACTCTGTTCGTCTATGACTTTAAGACTCGTTCACTCTCGGCGCTCTTACTGCTTCACTGGATCGGTCACAAACTAAATCAAGGTTTCCTGTTTGCCATTGTGTCTGCTTTCGTCTGTCTTTCTCCGACTGCCATCTTTCTTCTTTTTTATCATGTTGCAAAAATAAACATGAAAAAAAAAAGATTAATTTTAGAGAAGTATTGAGAAAAAAAAAAAAAAAAGACTTATTTGCAATCAGGGGTTGCCAGTCGTAAAGAGCTAGAGACACCAATTAAAATGCATGCAGCGTTGCCACAAATTAGCGTTAAGGAAATTATACTCCCCCGATCCTCTCCTCTTCTCACTACCTCATGAACCTACCTGAACTGCTAAGTCATAATCTTGGGTACAATTTATCTCCAGTAACATTTATTCAAAATTCCTTTGTCGCTCTAGTCTATTTCGGGGTTTGCAGGCTGTCCACTATCTGGCCAATGGGAGACCTGCTTCTTACATAGTGCATTGTGTGTCACTGACTGTCGCTTCAGTTGAACTCTGCCTTCCAGACTAAGAAATCTTTGGTAAGTATTACTGGGTAGAGTGTACCATGGGGCGAGAACTTAGCGGTCCTCACCCTGGGTACTTGTAGAGGGAGGGAGTGAATTAAAAGTATTTTCCTTTATTGTTGTTTTAACTGCAATCACTTTGCAATGAGTCTAGTTACATTTTAAAGAGGTATCTTCCACTGGTATAAAATTTTGGGAATTCAGATTTATTGAAGGATGAGAGGTAAAGGAGCTGTGTCCTACCTCCCGTTTTTCAATAAGACATCAGGAGCCTGAGAAAAGGTAAAAACTTGCCCCATCGCTCGCTCCCCCCCCGGCGCAGCCTCTGATAGGTCCCCGATGACTCTGGCTTCTATTGCACATCGTATGTAGAGATCACCTCATCGTAATGGTTGTGGAGATACCTTTAAGTACAACTGGATGAGCAAAGAAACCAACACAAGACAATGAACGTAGAACCTAAAATGGGAAGTTGTGTTTAGTTTAAACTATGAAAGCACAGTTAACAAAGTACTTTTCTTTTCTTTGGTGGTCCTCTCTTCTTCGGGGATGATGATGAAGATGGAATTTGTGCTCCACAACCCTTTTCTCTAAGGGCTTTTGTAATGTCATCAATATCATCTGTGTTTTTGGGGGGCGGTAATTTGCAACATGATCTACACGGATTGTGCGTCCCTTTAAACTGATAGAGACAAAGGTAACAAGCGTAGTACTGACATCCCAAACAAAAAATGTGCGCGTGTGGGAAAAAAAGTATTACACCACAAAAAGCAGTTCAGTAGGATACTAAAATCTCTCTAATTACAAAAATTAATAGCAGTCAAAATATATATAAAATAGAAAACACTACAAAAAAAAGCTATCAGAACCCAGCTAAAGATTCCCCTATTAAAGCAAGTGTAGAAAAATCTGTTCATATAATGTCACAAAATAAGAGGCAAGTAAAAAGTACCGGTAATCAAAGATATAAGCACTCAACTAACCATTCACACCATTGGTCTTGCAAAACAGACATAACATACGTTGTGGAGCTTCTGCACAACAGCACTTTTCCAGAATTAGACCAGACAATTTTGTTTCACGGACTTTTACTGCAGTCTTGCTGGAAGTATTTAAAGCAAAATCCCACAATATCAGGTACAGGCATAGATAGGATGCAGTTATCCAATTATCAGGCCACAGTAGAAGTCACCACGATAAAACAACATCCTAAAGTGCACAATGCATTTGGAGTGCAGTCTAGCGCCAGTGTTAAATATTTATAATACTGTATTTTGGTTGCACTCCGTGAAATAAAGAAAATAGATCATTTGTTTCTTATCTATGTTAAAGTCTGATAAAACACATATACTTTATGTTTATCATCATGTTCACTGAGCGCAACCAATATACAGACAAAAGAATAGTTGCCTCGGTTTCTGAGAACATTTATTGTAACCAGAGCTGTGCTAAGATCAGGTTCACTTCACTATCCTCCCCCTACAGTTCTGCACCATGTGGTTTCTATAAAAACACACTCTTCCTACCCTTCAACATTCCCTTTAATAAGGTACACTGATGAGAAATGCATCGCACAGAGCTGTGCTAAGATCAGGTTCACTTCCCTATCGTCCCCATACAGTTCTGCACCATATGGTTTCTATATAACACACTCCTACTACTGTACCAACATTCCCCTTTAAGAATGTACACTGATGAGAAATGCATTGCACTGAGCTGTGCTAAGATCAGGTTCACTTAACTATCCTCCCCCTACAGTTCTGCACCATGTGGTTTCTATAAAAAAAAAACACTCTTCCTACCCACCAACATTCCCCTTTAATGATGTACACTGATGAGAAATGCATTGCACAGAGCTGTGCTAAGATCAGGTTCACTTCACTATCCTCCCCCTACAGTTCTGCGCACCATATGGTTTCTATATAACACACTCCTACTACTGTACCAACATTCCCCTTTAGAATGTACACTGATGAGAAATGCATTGCACTGAGCTGTGCTAAGATCAGGTTCACTAACTATCCTCCCCCTACAGTTCTGCACCATGTGGTTTCTATAAAAAAAAAAACACTCTTCCACCCACCAACATTCCCCTTAATGATGTACACTGATGAGAAATGCATTGCACAGAGCTGTGCTAAGATCAGGTTCACTTCACTATCCTCCCCCTACAGTTCTGCAGCATGTGGTTTCTATAAAAACACACTCTTCCTACCCTTCAACATTCCCCTTTAAGAAGTTACATTTTCCACTAATATTGCTGCAGCTGACAGGGAGAGCTAGAGACCATCACACTACGAGCCATATTTCTAAAGGTGTGGTATCGCCTTCTTCAGCGATCTTTATGGCACTACAACACTGCTACTAGGAAAGTGTTAATCAGCTGCACCACCAATTTGAATATTGATGATGTAATATATTTCTACATCATAGGGGTTAAGAGGTGGGATTGGAGATCACACAGGTGCTGAAAATGTAATTAAGGCAAAAGTACTGGCAGGCAAGGGAACCTAAAATGAGCTCATAGAGGTAAAGAGTGGAATCTTCCATGCTGGGAAGGATGTTGAGGCAAGTACTTTCTAACTTAAACTTTGATTTTTTGGGGTTTGTTCTCTTTAAAGGCAACTATTTCAAAAATATAGACATCTGCTTCTAAATGTGTTTTGTTGTGGGGAGATTATTCTCATTCCTTTTCCCTTCAGAGTATGTGCATGCAGTAAATTTAAGTAAAATAAACATTGGCCAATGAAAATGTAAAATGGGGGTGAAACCTGCCATATCTTTTATCTAACTTAAGCTCTAACTGCGATCGCAGGCCCGACCCATGATGGACGAGTGGAAGACAAACAACCGTTTCGGTCAACTACTATTTGGTGTATGAACATTCAGACAGGCATTCAAGACTCAAGCCCATTATATTCCACCTTTTATTATTTGTAAGTGGCTTATTTAGGAAGCTGGAAATTTCAGACCCTTGTACACTGGTTCATTGTGGTTTCTTTGATAACTGATATCCTAACTACACCACTGTGAAAAAGATGCTATGTAAAAAGAAAAAAAACCTAGACATTTTCACAATTGATTTTCCATGGTTTCTATGACAGACAGCTCTAATTTGGCATAATATTACTTGTTTTTTTCTACACCTGCTTGGTCTCTGGACTGTGAACAAAAAATATTACCTTTTTTAGCAAAATTAACATTTGCCATTCCTGATTCTCTAAAGAATCACATTTGTTAACATTTATTTAATTAGAAATGCCACACTTAACATTACATTAGCACACACATGACATTAGCAACTTTTACAGGAAATGGTTTGCTGTAGCCATAAAAAGATAATTGTGACATATATACTGTATGTGGATTTTAATGATCAGCAGTAACATGATCAAACATTTTTAAAAATAACTTTTTATTAATATTCTACTATTAAAGAAAAAGTAATTCAGAATAAAACAAAACACAGTCAGGGAGATGTAATAAAAGTTCTTATTGTTAAAAATGGTGCTTATTTTGCCCCAACCAATCAGATGTTGGCTTTCAAATGGAAAATAACACCTGATTGGTTGGGGCAAAATTGGCACCATTTTTAACAATAAGAACTTTTATTAAATCTCCGAGTGTTCTCTAGAAAACAGTATGCCCCAAGATTTTAGAGTTTTTAATAATCCAGTATAAAGGGGGGATATACTTAGTATACACTCCTTCTTAGTATGCACGCCTTCTGGTCCAGCCAATTACAGCACACACTTTGTATGTTTTATTTATTTTGATTAGTGGCACAGAAATGGAAAATACAGCATGGGACTGAGGCAACAGGATTTAGAATAGTTCCTTATGGTTGTCTGGATTTATGGGAGGTTTCTCACATTTTGTTGCCCTTTACTTATTTTTTTTTTTTTTTTTTAAAGAAATTAGATTTTGTCATAAATAAGCACAATTTTAAAAAATCAGATTGGGACATTTATTATTTTCCATATTATATTCCAAATGCTAACATGAAGGGGGGGGAAAGAAAGGTAGCTTTATAAAATGGAATATTTCACGTAAAAAAAAAAAAAGACTCTCTGCTAGCTGTAAGCTTCAAATAAGAGGCAATTATACAACATAATGCCTGGAAAGAAAACTGTGACACCTTAATCACAATAGAAACTATAAAGGTCAATACTAATAACAGCTCAATTAGGTCCCGATTTTAATCAATAAGTTAGTTCTAGTATTATTTTTGGACATTTTCTATTCAGAAAGAGCATTATTCATTGTGCTGAACAAAAAAGAAAGAAAGAAAAAGGATAGGATCTTACACTAAATTGATTATAAATATATGCAACATTTAACTTCTTTATACACAGTACTAAGTCTAATAATAAATACGGTAAAGGCGATGTATTGAGGACCTAAATGTCTATATTTTTAACTTTAAATGCATCACAGGCAACATTTTGGTACAAGCTCCAAAGTCTTGAATCTGACATTACCTGCAGCAGAGGGTCATTTAAAGGGCAAGTCCATCCCCAAAACTAAAATTTAGAAATTTAACCCACTACTTGTTCCACTCTGTAATGTTAAAAAATCCTTACCTTACATCTCTGCTCCTTATGGTTCTCCTGCAGTGCATGTTCAAAATAACTGAGTAGTATCTGTCTGTGAATCATCCGGTCATCCCTGTTGCTTCCTTAACCTCAGTAAGGGCTGTGACTTAGGGCACTCTAGCCCACCCCCAACCACCAGAGCGCTGGGAGAATGAAGTAAGGTAAGTAGAGATTTGCTTCTTTTTTTAGGGTGATCTACAATATATTAAAAGGGTTTTTTGCAGGTGGACATGCCCTTTAACAGTTAAATTGTTTTTATGTTATTTGTATTTGTACAGTATTACAATTCCCACTTCCACAAACTCTGCTTAAACATCTGCTAAAGCTTTGTTTTAAGATAAATATTTAGAAAGGAGCCTTATTACCCACCCGGCATGACAGCAGTGAATAATAGCAAATACATTTTGTGTTTGCTTCCATTAAAATGAAATACAATTTACAAAGATTGGAACATTCAATTGCCAATAACCTAGACAACATTTTAATAGCAAAAATCTGTCATTTTCTCTGTACAGTTCTTTCATTTGACAAATGATACCCTAGCTCTTCATTTATTTAAAAGGGGGTTTATGATTGGTTCATTTTAAGAAAATGTGCAAACAGCTGCTAAAATACCAGAGTAAACCTCCCAACGTTATCATAAGATATAAACAGAGCTACACTTGACGTTATGATCAAGTTGATGCTCCTGTAGGATCGAATATATTGTTGGGTCTGTATATGGCACTAGCAAGTAAAAGGAAATATGCACAGCATGAAATGTAGGGAAGTACAGGCCTCCCAAATCACTGTTTTAGGCTGAGGCCACACTACAACGCAACAAGCGTGTGCGCTTTCTGTGCGTTAGCGCACATTATTTTTGCGCTTGCGTTTTTCGCTATCTATAAACGAAAACGTAAGCGATTGCATGAAAAAATGCTTGCCACAAAACGTGAACGAACGCATGCACATCGGAAATCGCAGGAACGTTCGCATTCCCGCAATTTCCCTGTTAGCGTTTATAAAACGTCAACATATTCCATTGCACTTTATAGCATTTTATTTCACACAACCTATCAGTACTGTATGTCTTTATGATTGGGAGGAAACTAGAGTGCTCGAAAGGAAACCTGGGCAAGCACCCCTTGTAGATTTATCTGTTGTATTCAATTAGATCAACTGGACTTGAAGTTTAGTTCTTGAAGACGTTTCGCTAGTCATCCGACTGGCTTTCTCAATTCAGAATGACTTGTACAAGAATCTGTGGCAATTACCGGTATGTACCCTGGAAAATCCCAATTAGCATATCACAGCCAGGTGCAAGGTGTGATTGCACCCAGCCAAGAGACAATATCTCAGGTCAGGACTCAGCAGTGTACCTGCATCTTAAAGGGCATGTCCACCCCAAAATTATAATTTAACCCACTACGGGGCTGCCATTTTAGTGTATTGGTAAATCCTTTTTCTGTAATGTAGCGCTCCCCCTCCCAACCCGAACCGCACTGTCCTTTTGTAAAATAAAACTCCTCAGAACATTAGTTACCAGCCCAGGATCCCACGGCTAACTCAGTAGCCGGCAGCCACATCTGTAATTGGCTAACTAAGCCAATCACAGACTTGGCTGCTGGCAAAGCCCCCAATGCAACTCTGTTTCCGGAAGTTGCATTGGGGACTGAGGCCACGGGATCCAGAGTAATGTTCGGTTAGGGTTGGGAGGGGGAGCGCTACATTACAGAAAAAAAATATTTTCATGGTGAACATGCCCTTTAAGGAAAAAGGAGATACCAAGGAGATTGTAATGTAATGTCTCTTGGCAAAGGAACAGGATTGGTGTCAAGAAGGCCATTTATATGAAAATAAAGAAACCAAGCCTGACTGTAGGTGGGGGTTCAACACCAACAGTCTGCCATGTAAAATGCTGTTTTAACACCTTACCCTGGGCAGTTTCGATAACACCTCTTAGCCACAATGCATCCACACCTTGTATTCAGAAGGTCCCTAACACCTGGCTGTGATATGCTAATTGAGACTTTCCAGAGTATTTATTGCCAACAGATTCTTGTACAAGTCATTCTGAATTGAGAAAGACAGTCGGATGGCTTGCAAAACGCCTTCAAAAACAAAATTCCAGTTGATCTAACTGATTATAACAGATATGCCATGACCTGGATGAATGAGAACCGTCAGAAGCTCCTTGTAGATTTATTTCCAAGAGAGGATTCAAACCCAGGACTTCTGCGCTACAAGGCATCAGTACTAACTACTGAGCCTAGTGGTGGAACACAATACATGGACTAGCCCCATAACTCAAAATGCTGGATATGTGGCTCTTCTTTATGTAGGACCAGAACAATAACCACCATTAAGCTTGTACATATGTGGGATTTTTCTCGACCTGCTAGATCAATACATGACCACTGACTGAGCAACCATACATCCTTGAAGGGAACGCTCGGTCAGTGGTCTGCCCTCGGGCATTACACCCTAGGAAAATGTTTGTAGAGTGAGGTACTGGTTTAAATTTAAGCTCATTATTCACCACATAAGATATAAATACCTCATGTTATATTTCTTTTAGTTTATTTTATTATGCCTGGTACACACAGGCATAATATATCCCGATCAGTAGTCTGACAGTCAGAATTAAAGCTGTGTATGCAAATATTTAATTTATTTGATCCAGCCAAAATACCAGGCTCGATGATTGACTGGGCTGAATTATAGAATTGTATGCACAACCTTTAAGGCTGGGTAAAAACTATTTTGAGATCAGTCATGGACGATTTTTTAAGTTGACCAATTAATACGCGATAATGATCAGTCGTTCTGTCCGAAAAATTGGTGATCGATCACGGCCGACCATAAATACTCTATCCAATTTTTTCCGAGCTGACCAATTAATAAATGGTTGGTATCAACCCTATTGACCGATCAATGTGTCGGTAGATTTGCCCGAAAACATTACATGGGTTTTTAACCGAACGTACCCATGGCAAACAGTTCGCCGTGACCAATCTTGTGGTCTCCTATGGACCAAACACAATATGGCGGCTCCCGTCCTCCCCACTTATGTCACTATTGAATCCTCATTCGGGGTCCTCTCTTAGCCTTTGGGTGTCTAGCGTGCCAGCTGGTGATGGGCGTCCCACAAGGAATGCAATATTGAAAAAGAAATGTATTCACCGCTGCACAGCTACTGATTTCACAGATTCGTAACCAAATTTTTTTTATAATAAAGACAGCTTTTATTTCCATCTCTTAAAAAAATATTTCTCAAGTATATCAAGCCCCGAACGGATAACAAAACTGTCCTACGCGTTTCAGGCTAGGCCTATGGACCAACACATCCTATTGTCCAGTGATCCGATCCAGGTGACCGGACGACAGACTTCGGCCGTTGGCGATGACAAGACCACAGCGGATTTTATGGCCCAACCGACTGATACGTGGAAATATCGGTTCGTTCGGCCTAAAAATCTGCTTGTGTGTACCCAGCATTAAAACTGCAGTTGGAACTGATTCACATTGTCTGATCTTTGTATTTATTATAAATCAGTAAATAACTGGAGGAAACCATCACACACACAGGTATACAATTAAAATTATCATGCCAATAGAAAAATGTTTCCCATTTTTTCAGGACAGGCATGTCAAAACCTGCATCCCTGAAGATGTTTAAAAACTACAACTCCCAGCTTTTCCCAAAATCAAAGGGCGGGCATGAAGTGATGGTAATTGTAATTTCTAAACATCCGAAGGGCTGCTGTTTGGACATCCCTTTTCTGGGCTTTAGGCTTTAAGTATTTCAAAAATGTTACCTTCACATTTTCTGGATGCAGGCCGCCCGGGTGTTTGTCCATATATTGACATAAATCCGTGTGCTATAAAGCAAAAGGGGAAAAAATTATGATTTCTAAAGGATGTTATTATAGTTAGTACTTTTACAACAAAATAGACAGTTACAGCCAAAGGCAAACCTACAACATCAATATGCAATATATTATATATATTCAACAATTATACACACGGACACAGATATTGTTGTTTGCTTCACAAATCAGGTAACAGCTCATACAGCATACCAGCATCCGTATGAATATCCAGATACCTAAACTACGTAAAGAAGAATGTACCCCTATAGTAAAATATAAGAAGACAAAATCTAAGTCCAGAGCCAAGGTACAACTATACTCACCTACTCCGACCATCCAGCACCATTCAATTAAAAGTACCCAAAACAGCATTACATAGAAACGTTCTATTATCGTTGTTATATTTGTGCAAAACATTCTTCTGTATATTGAAATACACACCATATACATAACATATAATAATAATGATGGTTGTTATAGTTATAGTACTCAGTTGGGTTCAGACATGTTTACTTTATTTTATTATGCACGTTTAGAACATTATGGGCCTGATTGGCCATGGATTACAAATATTTGTTACTATTTAATTGTAATTGCGGGTTTGTGTACCATTTGGACATAGATAAATACATACAAGTTCCATTCGGCAATAAGCATTCCCTATTCTACCTATAATGTTAATATAAAATATAAAATGATGCAGCATGGGAAGCAATAGACATATGTTCCATAAAAGCATAATGTATTTACTGCTCAGATGTATTGAGAATATTTTCTGTTCTGAGCAAAGGGAAATAAGAATCTACCACGTCGATGGAAAGCTATTTTTCTAAACCACCAAATTGCAATGTTTCGACTCATAGCGCAGTAGGCTTTCAGTAGCAATGGAGAACTGAAACCAAGATATTATTCCAAACATAAAATAAATCCTGCAAATGACAAGCTATTCACCGAGTTCCAAAAACCTCAGGTGAACGAAACATTAAGCACAAAGGGCTGCATTCAAAGGAATCCTGTGTTTCTTTTCTTTGGGTTCCAGATGATATCTTGAGCACATGATTTACATTATGTGGTTTTGTAACATGAACATCAAGGTCTATAGAGCAATCAAATGCATTTAACATGCTTCATTTATCAAATCAACAAATATCCCGTTTTAAAATTAATAGCTGATAATATTTCATATAATTCAATCCATACAAGTTTAAGTACATGGCTCCGTTACAGTGTTAATGCAGTATGCATGATACAGAGCTAAAAGAAATCCATGCTAGTAAAGCACAATTCCTGTTGGCAGCTTTTTGATCAAAGGAGGGTTAAAAGTGAAACCCAAAATATTATAGCCAATAAGGTGTGCAGTTCCTTAGGCTGAGACCCCACTGCAATGCATAAAAATGTAGGACATTTCTATGTGTTTTTGCCATTCATTTTCATCAGATTTTACATGGGATTATGGGTAAAAATGCACCCAATAAAAATTTAAAAAAAACATGTCCAATGTTTTTGTGTCTACTTCTTTATGCACTTTTATAAACTTGCTGGCTAAACACAATAGTGCAATATGGACAGCGATTTCCATGTTATCGTTGTGTCCAAGCAAAATGGATGTAATACAGAACAGACTGCATTGTACACATTATAAAGGGGACCAAAAGTCTCCAGACAACATTGTTCAAATAGGCAGAGCACATTAAAAAAGATACAACAAGCGGTGTCTCACCTGTCCCTTTGCTGTGGCTGTTGGTTGATATATGAAATTTTGGGTTAGCTCCCATAATCCACCTCTTTGTTTTGGTGGATGTCTAAGTGTATGCAGTACACTTCACATGCTCTCTAGGGTACAACATTTATAACAAGTAAGCTGCAGCCTTGCTTTCTAGAAGCTGCCAGCCAATCACATTACAGCAAAGAGTCAATCTGCTGTTAGTCACAGATCATGCTACAGAAGATTCTGCATTTCAGATGCAAAAAATTGTCACAGAGTGTTTAGATTCCTTTCCATTTAATAAAAAACAAATGCAATCTTTGAAATTTATTTACAGTACTATCAAACTTTGAGGGTAAAAAAAAAATTAAATACCTAAGAAAGTATAGGGATTTGAACCCAATACCTCATGGGCTGTGTGTTTCTAAAATGAGTGCTTTAGACTGCTGAACCACCATAGCAGTAAATCACAAAGCAGTAAATGTAGCTGACAAATTTGTATTTTTTCTTGAAGGATATCTGTAATTCATGATTGAAAAATAAACTGCAGGGTAAAGCTTTCAAAGTTATATCAGGGATTTCCATATTGCTGTGAAGACTTTTTTTTATAGAAAATATGTGCATAGAGACAGTGAATAGTGGGGTGAAAGGAGTGGCCAATAGGTGCACATGCTCACAAGACTTGGGCTGTGAGTTGTACTGGAAACAAAATGAAAACATTTTTAGTTACAAAATCTAATTCTTACATAAACATAAATGCAACTTATTAGAGCAGAATCTTACAATGTATAGGTGTTTTGGGGACAACAGCTTTCACATTAAGATCTATTTTAAAAAATTGTTTAGCTCTCCTTTAAGTATACTGGGGCCTAGCCAATATTAAGTGATTAAGACAGATTGGAATGTGAGCCTAATTTCCATGATTAACATTATAATGTAAATGTCATTACGCATTGCAAAATTCGAACAGATCACAAAAAGCAGAAAACACTCAGCTTTTAGCACTATACCCAAACTGATTTTATGCCCCACTTGCTGCTTCAGCTTGTTTACAGCCTCATGGTCAGGAAGCTCCTCTGTGATTAATTTCCTTATACTACATCTTTGAGGGTTTTTTTTTTTTGGAATGGCGACTCCTAAGGCCCAACTTACAGTATATTGCACATGTCACAGGAAATTAATCTAGTTTGCAAAATCAAATCCTTTAATATTTTAAAGGATTTAAAAATGTAAATTTTAAAATAAAAATAATTTGTTATAAATGCTAAATGAATAACAAAAGAATAAAATTGCCCTAGTTTTAATTGTGTGTATAGTTACAACTAGAAAGGGAAAGTTTAAGTATAAACTTTGAATTTGGCTTGAAAGGCCGCATTTTGGAAGGGCTTGTGTGTGTTTGTGCTGCAGATTTTAAAACTCAATAATGCCAATGATGAGGACATTGTTGTTTTTTACTTACCCTTTAAATATTGCTGTCAAATGAATTAAAGGCAGGTCAGTTGGTGTGTGTATTCGTGTCAGGTTAGGAGATAAAAGACTAACTTTTTATTATTGATAAATTTATTTTTGACTATAGTTACCCTTTAAGTATTTCTGCCACAGAAATGGAAGAGTAGGTCAGTAGGCATATGTACCTGGGTCAGGTTGGGGGTTAAAAAAAACTTTTTTGATGATTGGTCAAAATTAGTTTTTTTGACTTTTACCCTAAGTATGGCTGGCAGAGTAATGGATAAGTAGATCAGTATGTGTGTATACCTGGGTCTGGTCGAGGGGGTATGTCTTTTTTTTTTGTGTTTACAACTATAAAACTATCTTTTATTGAGGAAAAATCGAAATACTTTTTTTGACTTTATTTACCCTTTAAGTATGGCAGCCAAATGAATAAAGGGTAAGTCAGTAGGTGTGTGTACCCATGTGAGGTGGGGGGTATATTTTTTTGCATGCATGACCATATAAGTAACTTTTGATGACTGATCAAAATTAGTTTAACTATAGCTACCCTTTAACTATGACTTCCATGGGAATGGAAAGGTAGGTCAGTAGGTGGGTGTACCTGTGTGTGTGGGGGGGGGGGTTGGGGGTATCAGCGTTTGTATTTATGACCATAAAACAAACTGTTTTGAAATATCCACATTTGAGGATTGTTACCATTATATCCCCAAAATGTCCCGTAATTCACCAATAATGCCGTAACGCTTCCGCGGATTCCTTAGCTAGAAGATAGCACACTTCTCCTATATGCCCCGAACGTTTGTACCTAATTTCATGTCTCTAGCTCAAAAACTGTGGGAGGAGATACGGTCCAAAAAAGCAGAAGAATAAAACGGAAGAAGAAGAAAAAGAAGAAAGAAAGAACAGGAATTTGGCTTTTTCAAGCCAAGTTAATTAGCTAGTAAAATAATTTAAATAACTGAAGAATCTGACATTGGCTTTAAACAAAAAAAAGCTTGACAAGGTTATTTATATTAAGCGGTTGAGCAAAGCCTATAACCGGCCATTTATCAGACAATTTTAAAATTGAAAAGAAGCATTTCATTAAAAATGTCATTAAAAGAGGATTTGTACCCTATGTTTCTTGCAGCCTGGGGGCAAAGATCTTATGAAATAAAACAGAGAAACCTTTGGCGGAACGTTGCACAAATTTCCAAAGATTCTAATTAGCCAGCTGAGGTGATGCAAACAATTCTATGAATTGGGCAATTCAAACAGATTGGAATTGACAAAGCAAAATAATTTATAGGGTTCAAAAGTGCATTCAGAAAAATACACAAGAATCAGAGGTTACCGGTACTCAGCTTTCAGCAACAACAGGGGAGGTACGGGAATTAGCATATTGTACTTCATTATCAATGTTTCTAAACAAACCACCCAACGCAGACAATATGGCTGTTCTCCATTAAGTTATCTGAAACATCTCATATCTTCCAAGATTATTGCATGATACTAACAATTTTATTATTTATTTTTAAAATCTATTTTAAAAGGTAAGTTCAGTACAAAAAATATTCCCCCAAAAAATTATTTATTTAACACAAATTTAGGAATTCTACATACCATATATACTCGAGTATAAGTCGAATTTTTCAGGCTTTCAGACCTGAATTTTTCAGGCTTTCAGACCTCGACTTATACTCGGGTCAAGTCCTAATTTAGATCCAAATTCTGCAATTGTGGATAGTAACCAGTAGGTGGCACTGTGTTAACCTGCATAGAAAGTTACAGGAGATGTTCTTACCTTTACAATCATTCCTGCTTCCTGTAGTCTGGCTGCTGGACTCACTCAGCACTGTCACTGCTCATCTGGATGCTGCAAGTCTGATTGGTCTCCTCAGTTTGGGGCAAAAAACAGCTGCTAGTACAGTGCAAATGACAGCTTGAAACTACAACTCTCAGGTGACATTTTTAACTATTGGGATCAGAGAGTCCTTTACTATATGGGGGTCAGAGGGCCCTTTACTATATGGGGTCAGAGGGCCCTTTACAATATGGGGTTCAGGAAAACTGTAAATGATGGTAAGCGTAATTAAAAATTTACTGAACCTTGCCACTCCACATGTTTAGACACAAACTCCCAGCAACAAAGGATGCTGGGAGTTGTAGTTTCCAAACATCTGGAGTGCCAAGGAATTGGGGGTTACTGGTACTGTGTTTCGCTATAACTGTATGGGAATTCTGCTGTCCATTTAAAGGGCAACTAATTTCTACCCTCTGCTTATACTCGAGTCAATTAGTTTTTGCAAATTTTTCTGGTAAAAATAGGTACCTCGACTTATACACGCATCTACTTATACTCGAGTATATACGGTAGTCTTCTCCCAGAATGATCAACTCATAGAAATGTTAGTCATTTTACCTCATTGGCTGTTGGATGGGTCAAACATGCTCAGATCTGTTCTGAGCAGCTCAATCACCCCAGGGAATAAAATGGTAACCATAACTGCCATTATTAGGGGCCCTGCATACAGAAACTCAGTACTTTACCTTTGCACAAACAAGTCATTGGATGGGAAGATTAACAAACTTAAAACAAAAAACTGGTCACTAGTTACCTGCCCACATTTCCAACCAATATATTGTAGAATAAAGCTGGGTACACACACTACAGATTTCTGAAAGTTGACAGACATTCATTTTTCAAAGGACCGCCTACACACAGTCCCAAACGTTTCTCCCTATGCACAGCATAGGGTAGAATGCTCGGGACTCTGTGTTTCCCTCAGCCGTTGACGACTCCCCTATAGGTAGTCTACCACGGCCGAGGGATATTTTCCAAACAAGCGTTCAGCTGGGTACACACACTACAGATTTCTGGAAGTTGACAGATAGGATCTGCAAGATCCTGTCTGTCTTTTTTTTTAAAGAACCGCCTACACACAGTCCCGAGCGTTTCTCCCTATGCACTGCATAGGGTAAAATGCTTAGGACTCTGTGTTTCCCTCAGCCGTGGACGACTCCCCTATAGAGAGTCTACCACGGCCGAGGGATATTTTCCCACTTTTCCGAACAAGCGTTCAGCCAACCCAATCGTTCGTCGGCTGCACACTTGTTTGGAAAAGCAAGGTACACACAGTACCGATAAAGCTCCAATACCATCGATCCAACGGTATCAGGGCTTTATCGGTACTATGTGTACCCAGCTTAAAGATATTGAGAGACACACTTACAATTCATTCAAGTGAACTTTATTGTGACCAGATATGTGCACATTTCGGGGCAATCGCCTTCCTCAGATGCACGTGACGGAGGGTATTGCCTCACAATGTTTTGCACATATCTGGTCACAATAAAGTTCACTTGAAAGAATTGTGAGTGCGGCTCTCAATATTTTTATTCTACAGTACATTGTTGTTATGGTTAGCAGCCTGGAAAGCACAGCACCACCATATACAAATACATGGTGTGAAAGGAGACACTATATTTGGACTGTCCAACCAATATATTCAGCACACGTGCTTGTGTGGCTTTCCTCTGGGCACTCCAAGTTACCCCTACAATCACAAAGGCTGATAGGTTGTATGTGTCAAATAAAAAGTATTGTAAGCTTTCGGGGCAGAGCCTGGTGTGAATGTATACATGTAAAAGTGCTACATTAGATGTTGGCGCTATATAAATATATAATAACCAGATATTTAAGAATATTTATTGCTTCCATTCTGGCAGAGGAAGCTGTCTCCTCCTTCCATGCAGTAAATCAAGGCTGCTGAAATGACAGCCAATGATTGACTGCACTTTCCCCTGATGCCTCTTCTGCACATGCTCAGGAGGAGGCAGCAACCACTGCCAGAAAGGGAGAGAACAAGGGAAATACTTATCATTAAATATCTGGTTAGAAATGTATGTAATAAAGTGCTAAGAAAAAAAAAAAAAGCATTTGGGGTTAGGGTGAAATTAAAGACAAGTGACCAGTTTTTTGTTTTAAGAGTAGACATTCCCTTTAAAATTAGTACAATGAAAGAAATTTGAGCTTTTGGAATTAGAATTTTGAATCTGTATTTTATGAAAATAAAATGTAAATGGGACCAAAATGAATTTGGCAACGCAACATTGGTAAAGGGAACATTTAATTCTATCCTGTGTCACTTAAAATAATGTACACCACCTTTATATATTAATTATAATATATATAAGGGCCTAAATCGTAACGTGTTTTAATAATTAAGCTATACAGGGAGTATAATATAAATGTGTTGGGATCTTAGAATATGATAATATTTTGGGAAGAATCCACAGTCTAATTATTTTAATGGGCCTACAGAAAGATGACAGTAGGTAATATATGGGGTGTTTAAGGCGGAGCAGATATTTCAGGTCGACTGGCTGATATTTCGGTATTCCGATTGATGTCCGAACGTTTTTTCCAGTTAGATCAGGAATGGCGGGAATTATTATGCAGCCTTTTATAAACCACAGAATCGGTCATGTTGAAAGATGGATAATTTTCCACAGCTGGTGATGTTTGGGCCTGGTTGAACATGGCGACCAGTCATATGGGTTTATATATCTGCCCGTGTGTACCTAGCCTACAGCTTCGTACACACACAATTTTCGTACGATGCAGCCAACCAACGTTTAATGACATTATCGTTAATCCTCATAATTGAAACCACATCTGTACACACAGCAACAATAGTCACCACGATAGTCGTTATAGACATTCGTACGTAATGTAACGTTTGTATCCCCGCACAATTACGAAAACAGCGCATGCGCCTTTTATATATTATTCCGTAGAACGTTAACGATAATCTGTCGACCATGTACAAATATACGATAATCGGCAGAACAAATCCACCAGGCTAATCGTCGGAAAAAGCCATCAATAGTCGACGGTCGTTGGTCTTTGATGATCGTTGATGCTATATTTTCGTACGGCTGCATCATACGACAATTATCCAATGTGTGTACAAAGCTTAAGAATAAGATGAGTCACAAAACAATGATTATAAAAAAAATATCAAAAGTTCACAGTTTGTCTTTATTGTTGTTGCTCCTATGCTCCTTAAAGGGCATGTCCACCCCCAAAACTATAATCCCCCCACTACTGGCCCCATCATGTAGTGTAGTTTAATCCTTACCTCACATCCCAGCTCCATAAGGTTCTCCTGTAGTCCCGTCCCCCCCCAAAAGTCCCAAAAACTGCTCACCAGGAGGATAACAGAGTCCATATAGGACTCTGCCTCCTACCTGGCCTCCAGGAGACATTTGGCATGCGTACTGCAGCCCTCCCTCCCCCTCCCGATTAGGATCCCCCCCCCCTAGTGTAAATCCCTTGTCACCAAAGATTCCCCGTCCCCCCAGTCCGAAACATTACTTACCTTCCCTCTTGCCTCCGCCGCACTGAACTCCCGGCAGCTGCGTCCGTGATTGGCTGCCGCTCAGCCAATCACAGACGCGACTGCCGGTCCCGTCCCTCTGCTTGCATTTACTCGCAAGCAGAGGGCCTGGCAGCGCGGCGGAGGCATGAGGGAAGGTAAGTAAAGTTTGGGGCATTTTCTAATAATATTAACATAGCGGTTGGGGCTGGGGGGACAGGGGGAATCTTTTAAGGGTGGACATACCCTTTAATTCTGTCTGACCATCCGACTAAAGGTACAAAAATTAAACACAATAGTTATGCTACATGCAATACTAAGAACGTGATTTACATTCTGAAGTGTCCATGTGGGTCTATGTATGTTGGGCAGACAGGGCGCCCTATTAAAACGAGAATTAAGGCGCATATGAGCAACATACGTAATTATAATACATAAGGCTCTGGCATTTCAATGGGGAGGTGCAGTGGCAAGAATCTATATAATCAGTCACTTAGTGATGTCACTGAGTGACTTCCTGTATTCCACTGCCCCTCCCCATTTCTCTCTCCCTGCTTGTATTAGTAATGTAGATAACAAGCCGGTTTTTGTACACTGACTGACTGACTGAATTACTGTGCAGATAAGGAGGAGTGAGCGACCGAGTCCATTATGACTCACAGGAATGCACTCGCTCCTCCTTATCAGCACAATAATTTAGTCAGTCAGTGTAACAAACCCGGAACTGCACCGGGTGAGAGACAATGTTTATGTGAATCAGTTGAGGTGGGCAATAAAAAAGTTGAATACTTTAGCCCCTGTGGGTCTGAATGACCACTGGAGTATCAAATGTTTTTTGTAACTTGTCTGATCATGTGTTATACTTTTTGTTATTTTCTCAGATTCTAAGCTTCTGTTTCTGTGGGGTAAGAATGCTTTTTATTCTCCCTATTAACATGTACATATATTGGTATGTTTCATATTAGGCTTATTTACTGTGTATTTTATGCTTATGTATGAACCTTGAGAGTTTAAACTTGTTCGGTGCCAACATACTTTATCTTCTGTACTAGTTGAGAGTATTGTTTGCTTTCATTTGTATATTTTGTATTGTTTTAACTTACAGGATCTTCTAATATCCTTAAGAAGTATCAGAGGCACGTGGAGATGTGCAGTTCTGCTGAGATATGAGTTATATGAGATTTTGTTTTCACTTGTCCTTTATATTTGGATGGTAATGGGGAGGTGTGCTTTGTCTATGTCATATCCTGTTAAAATGTGTTTTATTGGGAACTCTGGGTGTTGGAGTCACACTTGATAGAGGGTCTTGAACCTGAAACATGTCGTGTTCAATAAAACTTTCCAAGTTTGCAGTAATTCCTGCTTTTGCCTGGTTCCTTTCTTCTGGTTGTATTGATATTGGTTATAAGCTGTCTTCGGAAACCTTTAGCATTTTTTAAAAATAGAAGAACCTGCATTAAATCCCTTGACTCAATAAAAAGTTAGCAACTGTTCTTCAAAAATATAGCTATGCTTTGTACACAAGAGTAATTTGATAGTTAAGCCACTGGCCTGTATTACTGAATTCAAACTGAGGGTCACCTGGTTTCATTACTGTGACTGCTTGCTTTGCCCCAGGGCCACCTCATTTCTCTGTGGCACCCCAGGCTGCTGCAAAATCTCAATTGCTAGCTGTCCTTTTGTATTCATCAGGTTATTGAACTACTGATCTAGCATTAAAATTCTACTGTGACTGTTTGTCTATTTGGTTGCAATGAATGGGAAAAAAATAGGATAATCCCACATATTCCTAAGGCTTTAATCAAGGTCTTGATATGGAACAAAAAAGATCCTAGAATACACATGCAAACATCACCTGTACATTTTTACATTATTATTTTATCTTATTTTTTTATTCACAATTGCGCCCCCCCCCATTCAGCATAAAACTATTCTCACAGGCAATAGGTTACTTTGGTGTGAGATAGTTCTCCCTAATTGGATGAGCTTGTCATTTGAACAGATATGTATAAGAAGCTTGAGGCCTCCATATGAAACAGAAAGCTTATTCATTCACATTCCAGCAATGTAAACGAGCTCTCAAACTAAAAACAAAACGGAGCCCAATGGCCTCTAGCGATGACATCATTCAGAAGACACATGTTTTGTTTCTCCAAAGCAGTAAGACTGTTGCAGGAGATTCTTTTCGGTCAACGCTTGGTATGCATCAGTAATTCCACTGAGTGTGATACATTCTTTTCATAACAAACTCTTTGAAATCTTTCAGGAACAGAAAAACAAGCACATTAAAACCCAGATTACAAACCTCCTGCATGGGATGACTATCAATTAGGATAAATCCCGCTTTTTGTTAAACAAAAATATGGGGAGAAAGACCATGTCCGTAGTATTGAAAATGATGATTTAATAATTTTTCCAGAGGCTCAGTATGCTAATAACTAGAGCCTGCTACCCTCTTTCTTTAGCACCAGGCAAGTTCTTGTGTGAGAAAAAATATTCTCTCTGAAGATCAGAGGTTGGAGAAGCCAGAAGAGCTCCAACCCCAGAGCCTTTCTTTTAACACTAAGAAGGGAAAGATGCAAAAAAAAATAAGCAATCCAAACATTACCTTCTGGTTATTTCCAACTAAATTGTTTGGCAATCTTGTTGAATTTAGTAATAAAAATGACAGAAAAAAAATTATATGTTATTTCTAAACAAAAAAAATGTGAAATCTATTTGAATAATAACCACTATATTTTTTCAATTAAATAGAGAAACTCTTCCAATATAAAAAAAAAGAACTGAACCATAAAAGTTCAACTTTGAGAAATGATTATATAGGAAATAACCAGAACTAATGTTACCCGTTATTTATTCCTACAATGTGATTCAAACACCAAATTAGAAAAAATAAAACACACACACAAAAACAACAAAACATTCACTACAAAGCCAAACAGGGATAAATAATAGATTTCTTACCTAACTCTTGCTTTTAGCCTTCCTAACATTTCTGAAAGCCTTTTATCTTCTGACTGATGCCTCAATGCTTTAAGAGTTTCATGCTTACTTGTGTATAATACACTTAACGCTAATGCACGGCAGGAGTTGCAGTGACGACGTTAAAACATAAAAACTCAAGACGTAAAAACACAAGACTGAGAAACCAAAAAGTACAAAGAGGCAACATGGGCAGATAAAAGGTGGGGAAATAAACAGTAGCTGTAAGGACATCATGGAGTGGGCAACAGGTCAATATGTGCAATTGGACTCAACAAGCTCTACCTTCTACCATAATCAAGAGATCTGCTGATCAGAACTAGTTTCTAACCACAGTCAGTCCACTGAAAAATACTCTCACTGCAATAAAATTGTAATAAAAAGTGGCATTGAAAACAATAGGCTAAAAAACAAATACTTGCACACTATATTAAGAATACCTACAGGGCTATGTACTGAGAGCAGTTATCTATAACCAATGTACCAAGTGTTAACGTGACTTAGAGACAAGCAACTGCTGCAAACTATGTACTGAGCCGTTAAAGGGTATGTCCACCCAGCGGCGAATTCCCCGACTCCTCCTACGTATCTCCAGTCCTTTGTGCATGCGCACACAGTGCGAAGGAGCGAGGACGCGCCGGAGACTGTCAGTGAAGTTGGCGCTGGAGCGGGTCCACAGGTAAGTGTCTCCCCCTCTCCTGTAAGATTTACTGAAGAACGGGAGGTAAGAGAGTGCATTTACCTCCAGTTCTTCAGTAAATCAGATAGAAACCAACTTACTTTTTTGATGGACATACCCTTTAACGTCTCTTTAAGACGTATTCTCTAATACCAGCAGATAGCTGGCGTTAAAGATTCGCAAAAGGCAAACTCCAGTCACAATGCTCTGTGAGACACTATCAGCTCAGTGCATTGCCTAAAGGGGGCAATAGAAAGTGATAGCAACTCTCAGTACACAGCCCTGCTATTTACTTAAATGTTAGAAAAAAAATATTTTGAGAAAAATTACCTTAAGCAAATGTAAAATTACCTTTTATCCTATTGTGAAATAACCAGCAGCATTTTAGTTTGTTTTAATTTGCAGATGTGCCTGATTAATAGAATTAAATTATGTACACGTGTGTATGTTTAGCAATTATTATCTATCCTGGACTTCTTATTCTAAGAAAAAAAATGTTGATAATATTGCATACAAAGCACATGTAGCAGTAGATGCTAAACATCAATAACTTGAATGACCATATTTCAATGTAGAAAAAAAAGTGCCCAGTTTTAATTAAAGCTTTAAAAGAAAAATGACAGATTATTATAATAATACTTTCAATCAGTATTCATAGACTTGACTAATTTATGAGCTACCTAATAGCTTTTAGGACCATTTTCCTGGCTATTCTCAACACTAAACACTTACAGTATCATTTATTTAATGACATTGTATTTGTTTGAATTTTACATTTTGAAAATGTTATTTGGCATTTTGGAGCAACACGGGCAATCATAGGATATATAAAGTATGTTCAAAGATTTATTAAAAGTCCCAGATCGTTACCTTATCTTTTTTCTTTGTTTTTGGACTGCACGAAGATTTTTGTCCTGAGGCAAATGTCTGATAAATAGTCAATCTCAGTTTTAGAGTAATTAATATTTATGGTGTGCCATCAACCAAACTTTGACCCCTATCATTTCATAAAATACATTTATTAGACATTATCATATTACATGACACTAAATGCCTATTAAGGAATAGTACTTAAATATGTACCATCAATATGTAACTTGTAAATAGTAGCATTTATCATCCATACAGATCATAGTTAACCCTTAAATGCAAATTATTATAGGCTTATATATATAGGCTTATATAGGCTATATAACATAGTGTATATGTTATATTCATCACATTATGAGTGAAATAGCAAGAAATAAAGTACTGAACCTGTATCCTAAGAGCCCCATCTTAGCTAAGACACAGGTTTACACAACTCACCAGTGAGACCAATGGAATTTTTTTCCTTTAATTTTTTAGGATTATCTTCCACTATCAGGGAGATGCAATATGATGTGCAAAGCCCATGCTACCTGATGTACTATTGATTTAGCATGGTTTTTGTACTTATTTTGCATTGCCTGAGCTATTTCCAATAATTTTTGGATGCACTAGTTTTTCTTGTAAGAAAATTAAAGCCTTTCCAATTGTAACATTAAAGCTGTGCTTAAGATAATAATTTACCGCTCAAATTTACATATTGATAAGTGGTCACAAAGTGGTTACTACATTGGGGAAACGAGAGCAGGCAAGTTGCTATAGAGAAATTTATTGCATCTCCTCCTATGCGTGCTACTCTTAAAACGGTATGTTTTACATTTTTGGGTTTATATCCCCATTGTATAAAGTTGTTGAACATCTCACTCTCCCCAATATTAGTGCACATTCGCAGGCCCCTAACAAAATGAGAATCTGATATTCCGGAGGGTGGAAACTATGTAGTTGTGACAAGTGGTGTTTTACCTGCTAAAGATGCAGTGGTAGATAAAGTGTATATACCACCCAGGCTGCAGTTTTGGATTTGTTAAAGCTCCAGGGGAGCTCAGAATGGTTTTTAACCTACCCGTCTTTTTCATTTTTTTCCCATTACATTTAGAAAGTAAATACAATCTACCTTTATTTCCAGATTAAATATAATTTTGGGCAGATAGAATTAAAGAAAACTATAACGTTTTTTTAGTGCCTCTCCAGATAATTAATATATAACCAATAGGTGGCACAATTCATAAACAATTCTAATTCATAAATCCCACTTTCCTCTGAAAAAGATTTGAATATGACATTGACCTGGGACTGCCTATTAGTGAACCTGAGACTTGGATATAGTGATCTCCCTTAAATCTAAATATATTATTTATAAGGACCATGCTTAGCATTTTAAGGATGCATTCAACTGGAATGCCAGTTTTAGATTGTTTTTTTAGAGTTTTTATTCTAATTCCTTCTAACCCAATCTGACTACTTATATTTGTGTAGAATGATTATCTATCAGTGATGACCAGACCAGTCACAATCTCTTTTATCCCCTAATCGGTTTTACCAAACAAAAAATGTGGGTATATATTTGACATATATTGCCTTGCAAAATTACATTCCAACCTGTAATTTAAATTTTCCTTAATATTATTTTATGTGATGAATCTGCACCAAGTAGTCTAAGTTGAAGTGAAAATATACTGTATATAAAAACTATTTTTTGCCATAAAGCCCCTAAAACGTCTCAGTGTAACCAATTACCGTACATTCAAAAGGCATATAATTAGTGAAATGAAGTCCCCCTGTGTGCAATCTAAGTGTCCTGAAGTGTACTGATATGTCAGTATAAAAACACCTTTTCCGAGAGGCTCAGAGGCTTTGAGACCTCTAAACAAGATGCATCACACCATGAAGACCAAGGAGCTCTCCAGACAAGTCAGGGACAAAGTTGTTATGAAGTACAAGTCAGGGTTGGGTTTAAAAAATATCTAAATCTTTGATTCCCCGGAGCAGTATTAAATCATATTCATATGGAAAGAATATGGTACAAACCTGCCAATAGAGGGCATTAACCAGAGAGTCGGCAGAGGGACCAAAGGTACCTGGTACCACAACAAACCTGCCAAGAGAGGGCATTAACCAGAGAGTCGGCAGAGGGACCAAAGTTGCCCTAAAGGAGTTCCACAGCAGAGACGGAGCTGGGCTTTATGGAAGAGCCACTGCATAACATTAAAAGAAAAGGGCACATTTTGAGTTTGCCAGAAAGCGTGTGGGTGACTCCCCAAATGCATGGAGGAAGGTTCTCTGGTCAGATTACTAAAACTGAATGTTTTGTCCACCCAGGAAAATGCTATGTCTAGCGCAAAGGGGTATTTTGCAGTTGCAGAGACTGGAAAAACTGTTCAAGTCAAGACGGATGATGCTAAATAAAGTAATATTCTTGAGCAAAACCTGTGTCAGTCTGCTTGGGATTTCAGACTGTGATGGAGGTTCACCTTCCAGCAGGACAAAGCTTACAGCTAAGACAGCACTTAAGGGGGTTAAAGGGCATGTCCACCCCCAAAACTATAATCCCCCCCAACTACTGGCCCCATCATGTAGTGTAGTGTAATCCTTACCTCAATCCTCCCAGCTCCATAGGTTGTAGTCCCCCCCCCCCCCAAAGGCCCAAAAACTGCCCACCAGGAGGCTAGCAGGGCTCTGCCTGCTACCTGGCCTCAGGTAGATTTTTGCCATGCGTACTGCAGCTCTTCTCCCCCCTCCCTCCCCCCCCCCCCCTCTCCCCCCCGTTCTACTATCCCCCCCCCTAGCATAAAACCCCTGTAATATAGTAATCCCCCTGGTCTCCCAGCCCCAACCGCATGGTTTTTAATTTTAGAAAGCTCCCCAAACTCTTACTTACCTCTCCTCTTTCCTACGCTGCACTGAATGACCGGCAGCCGCGTCCGTCCCCTCTGCTTGCATTCTCGCAAGCAGAGGGCCGGCAGCGCGGCAAAGGAAAGAGGGGAGGTAAGTAAAAGTTTGGGGGGCTTTCTAAAAATAAAAATCATGCGGTTGGGGCTGGGGAACCAGGGGGAAGACAATATTAAAAAATCGAAATAAGGGTGGACCTACCCTTTAAGAGAAAACATTTAAATATGTTGGAATGGCCTAGTCCAGACCTCAATCCAATTGAGATTCTGGGTTTAGACTTAAAGAGTCACAAGAGAAAACCATCCAACATGAAGGAGTTGGAGCAATGTGCAAAAATCCCAGTGGCAAGATGTGGCAAGCTCATAGAAACTTATTGAAAGCCACTTGCAGCTCTAATTCCCGCAAAAGGTCTCTACACAAACTACTGACTTTAGGGGATGTGAACAGTTAAGCACACTTACATTTACTGTTATTTTGCCCTATTTGTTTGCTTTACAATAATAAAAAATACATCTTCAATGTTGTAGGCACATTCAGTAAAATAAATCCATTTTAATTCCAGGTTGTGAGGCAACAAAAAATGAAAAAATGCCAAGGGGGTGAATAGTTTTGCAAGGCACTGTACGCTGGTAATCTCTGTACCAATGGTTTCATAATATGATCTAACAAATGTGATATAAGCTGCATAATAGAGTCAATAGCTGTATCAATTGGATGAATTGGTAGATCAACTGGATTTGTATAGATCTTTGCTAATACATATATAATTGTCTTTTTAAGGTGCAGGGGAATTAAAAACATCATCAAAGATTCACGTATATACTCTATCAAGTGTGCACTCATAGGCAACACTGTTCAGCACTACAATGCATTATTGCTAACCACCTAGTCACTGTACTGTTCAATTATACGTGATGTAAGGGTGTTACACATCTGAAGGAATAAGGCAATAAAGTGGAAAATGTTTTAACTGAGAATCATAAAGGAAATAATTTTACATGCAAGAAATTATCTTTGTTATTAAGTCCCATATGGTCTGTGTGTTACAGTAATAATTATCTACTGGTAAAAAAGATTTTTAACATTCAGTACAAACTGTATATAGTTGGTCCTGCCTGACTAAATTACACTGTAATCTCTCCAAAAGAACTTGAGTTTAACAAAATGTGTGCAAAGTAAGTTTTTTTGCAATCCCATATATCCTAACATGACAATTAACATGGCTGCAATAACCAATCACAGCTAGTTTTATTTTATGTTCTGCTGTTGAGTTGGTACTCCATAAACCAGCCTGCCAGCAAGTATTGTATTGAAGGCATGAAGTGACACACACAGTGTATTTATTTATAGATTAAGATGACACAAAGTAATTTTTTCAGTATACATACACTTTTAGGTTGACATACATGGGCCATTTATTCTAATTGATTCAATTTAAAAGATTGACCTGTGTATGGCCTTCTGATTGATAACTAGCGATATTGGATATCAGTCTATCCCCTTCCACATTTGCAGTATCTTGGGAAACTTTCAAGTTGATTAATTGAAAATCCCTTTGCACTTGAAAAGAGTAATGAGAACAAGTGTATTGTGGGTTTCTGCAATGTCACAGGTTCCACAGGTGTGTGGATTGGAAAGTGTAAAGTGGCTGGTCACAAGATTCCTCAAAAAGTACCAATTGACTATATATTATAATATTTAGTAATGGCTGCTTCCCTCTAACTTCATTGACTTCCACTAGTAAAATGAGGATATTGTAACAAAAATTACCAGTTTTGCCAATTTCTTTCTTTAAGCTCCACAAAGCTTTCAGATAAGGAGAAGGACACAAACACCAGAACGAATAACTGTTAAGGCTCAATTGGGATACATGTGAGTAATGTAAGGGTTTATGGTGGAAGTGGAGGGGTGGGAGGTATTGTTATACATACATGGGGGAAAAGTTTTGTTTCAGCCTAATTTTTAGCTGTGAGAGACAGAATAACATAACAAAAACCCTGTGTGCATTGTAATGAGTATTTGATCACCTATCAACCAGCAAGATTTGAGGCTTCCAGGTTTCTTCACTGCATGCAGGTGACCGCTAAGATTAGGAGCTATCTTTATAAGGGAGCAGTGTTCTCCCCAGAATTTTTTTCCTGCCGGGTGGCATGAAAAAGTAGCCGGGTGGGGTAGGACGGGGAAATTTGGTGGTAAGGGAAAATGTGCACTGCATCATGCTCATTATATAGGTCAGGGATGTCTAACTTTTGTCCCACTAGATGTTTGAAAACTATAACTCCCAGCATTCCATGGTTGTAGAATGCGGGGAGTTGTAGTTCGTCAATATCTGCAGTTAACCCATGTAACATAGCAGCACAAGCATATGTGACACCCTTTTGTGGCCTTGGAGATCTTGGAAAAGCTAGTTAACGTGCTAAAATATTCTTGCAGGCGTAAAAAAGGGGTCTGGACTGAGCAGTTTTGGCGGGAGTTTTTACTGACCTATTGGCACACCTATTAAACCAACTTCTAAATTCTTTTAAATCACAAGTGTTCTCTCAAGAATTTTTTTCCAGCCGGGTGGCATGAAAAAGTAGCCGGGTGGGCCACCCGGCTAAAAGGCCCTAGGGTGAACACTGAGGGAGTACTCAAAATCCCAGATTGTTTCAGAATATTGACGAAGCAGATCAGAACTACACGGGGGATCTTGTCAATGATCTTAGGGCAGCTGGGAGTATAGTCATCAAGAAAACAATTGGTAACACTATGCTGTGAAGGACTAAAATCTTGCAGCGCCCGCAAAGTCCCCCTGATCAAGACAGCACATGTAAAAGCCCATCTGCAGTTTGCTAATGAGCATCTGAATGATCCAGAAGAAAATTGGATAGAAGTGCTGTGGTCAGACAAGACCAAATTCAAGCTCATTCGCATTAACTCAACTCCATGTGTTTGGAGGAGGAGGGAACACCACCCCCTCTGTCAAGCATGGATGTGTACACATTATGCCTTGTCTGGTAAGGGGACTGGGCACCTTCACCGGATAGAAAGGAACAATCAAAGGTACTGACAAATCACGGGAGCATAGTCACCATAGGTACCTGAGAAAGGTACAGAGTATAGTAAATCCCTCAAAGGGAACAGTATATCCCCTGAAACATTGTATTTCTTTGCTAATAGATAATCACTTTTTTAAAATGTAGTGTGCTCCTCCAATTTAAATTCTTCCATTAAAAATGGGTTCTGGATAGGTATTCAAGCATGACAATGACCTTAAACACACGGCCAAGGCAACAAAGGAGTGGCACAAGAAGAAGCATATTAAAGGGCATGTCCACCCTCATTTTTTACTTTTTATATACTGTAGGGCATGCCCCCCACCAAACCGCTATATTCTGGCATAAAAATTTGCTTCTAATCTCTACTTACAGCACCTCGTTCCCTCACCGTTCTGGTCCGGGTCCCCTGCCCGCCGGAACTACAAGCAGGGGGCCAGACCAGCAGCTGCGGCTCTGATTGGCTGAGAGGCAGCCAATCACAGCCGTGGCTGCCATTAATGCAGAACAGCGCTGGAATGAGGTGCAGTAAGTAGAGATTAGAAGCAAGTTTTTATGCCAGAATATAGCGGTTGAGGGTGTGGGAGGGTATGCCCTACAGTATATAAAAAGGAAATTACGCTACAGGAGTAGCAGCTAGGGAGGGATCAGGAAGGGGGGGGGAAAAGGGCTCCACTGGGCATGCCAGCAGCCTCTGAGAGGACACAACAGAGGTAGAGACCTTGTCGACAGGAAGAAAGCTCCTACCCTACAGTTTCCTGGACTTTGAAGAGGCACTACAGGAGAACCATAAAGAGCAGGGATGTAAGGTAAGGATTGTTTTTAATTGTACAGTGGGGCCAGTAGTTGGTGAAATTTGAGTTTGGGGGGTGGACATGCCCATAGAAAATTCACGGACGGGGATGAAGGTTTGAGTTGCCAAACATCAGCCTCAAATACTTACTGACTTGGAAAGGATCTGGAAAGAGGAATGGGACAATGGGACAAAATCCCTTCTGAGACATGTGCAAACTTGGTGGCCAATTACAAGAAATGTCTGACCTCTGTGATTGCCAACAAGAGATTTGCTACCAAGTAGAAAGTCACCTTTGTGAAGGGATCAAACCTTTTTTCACTCATTAAAATGCACATTAATCTGACTTTTGTGCACTGGGTTTTTGAGGGTTTTTTTTGGTTGTTATTCTATCTCTCACAGGTACATTAAACCTATAATTTCAATTATTGACTGGTCATTTTTTTTGTCAGAGGCCAAACGTATAAAATAAGCAGGGGATCAAATACTTTTTCCTCACTGTGAGTATATTTATCAAAAAATCTATTTATTATTTATAACCAATTTAATACTTTTAATGTGAAACAAATGTACATTAGTCAGGTTATTTTTCTTCTAAATCTGTTCCACCTCCTTCTATCCATCTGGATTATAAGGGAGTTTAATTATTATGCTAGAATCCCATGATTTTTACAGCTGAAAGCTACAGTACGTCTGCACCAAGACCATATGTTTCCCTTAAGAAACTGTAGAATGATTAATTATGTGTTCCAAGACCAAACTTCTAAAGTTACAAAGTGAAATCATTGTTTTAATGCTAAATTGATGGAAGATGTATTAATACATTACTGATAGCTATATTGAACACATACAATTATCTACATACTCACAGATAGAATATGGCAGCTCACCCAAATAGCATTCCAGCATTCCATCTGTTTTTTCATTTTTAAAATAATTTTGTTTGTTTATCCTGTGTGTATTCAGGGCTGCATTTACATGTTGGTTGGTATCCACTTCTGCAAGTCCCACACTGCAAACCTCAACCAAGCCTCAGTTTGGATAATAACAACTTAAGCCATTAAACAGTAGACACCTACTGTAAGTAGCCTGTTATTAAAACTGATTGAAAATGCTGTTCTGTCTACCCTTTTTGCTATTTAGATGAATTTAGATCCAGCACTGTACTTATCTGTCAATAAAAGCCCCCGCTTCATTTTAAACTGATTGTGCTACTGTGCCTATTCAAGTTATAAGGGAATACACACCACACAAACACACCAGAGAAGAGAGAGAGATAGAGATATATATATATATATCATAATCTCCACAAAAGTGCTTAAAAATATATTTTTGTTTGCAATATTATGTGTGTAATATACAGAGACTACTGTTTGTTCTCCGATATAGTTCAGCCTACTTGCCTGAGTTTAAGTCCAGCAAGTCCAGCCCCAAAATTAAAACTTACATACAGGTAAATCACCCCCCAAAACCCTAAACGGTAATAGTTTGAAATCTGAAATATGTAAGTCAAACCTGAAATCCTGCACAATGTCCTGTTTCCCATTTCTGCTTCCTGCTTCTTCCAGTTAGCAACTATCAGTTATGGATTTGACAGTTGACATCACAGCCAATGACTGAATGTTAATCCCCTGTCTGTCCCTTCTGAGCATGCCCAGGCTCAGTACAGGTTTCTAAATTGCTCAGTTTCCATGAGGCATCCAGAAGCATAGCAGGCATACAGTAATGAATTCATAGGACAAACTATGATACATCAACATGTTTTAAAGAGGCCATTCTTTCTAAAAGGTGTTCTTATGAGGGTGGAGTTGTCCTTTAAGTGGCTGTTCCCCTTTAAGGCAATAGGGGGAGGTAACAGTATGTGAGTTAAAGATGACCGCCATCATAGATACCATGTGACCCTGAGGAAGCAATGCCAGAGTTGTAGCCTATGCGAAACATTTGTCTGTCTACCCTGAGGGAGGAGAGAGAAGTGCCGGTGTGCAAGCCGCTGCTGGTTACTTGACTGCAATGTGACGGTCTGCTAGCTGAGCCGATGTGAATATCTGGGAGCATTCTTGGTGAAGAGTGTTGGTCCATCCACGGTTGGGAGATAAGTATATTTCTGTCTGTTGGGATCGGGTGTCTCAGGATAGAACTGAATGTACATCGCACCCGTGTAATTTGGGTCTCACGGAAAGCCCCAGACCTTACGGTGCAATGTTCATTAGATTTCCCTTAGGATATATGTTCCTTTGAAGATAATATTGTGAATTTGCCTCTGGTGCATATTATCGACTCCCTCCTCTTATAGGGTATTCGTTTATCTGGGGACGCCCGGTTTTAGGTTTTGTGTTGGGGGTGGTTTATAAGGGTGGGTTAGGGCTCATTGTGGTGGGCTTGGTTTTATGGTGTTATTCATCAAGTATATTCCTGTTTTTATGGTGTGAGCGTTAAAGATGTTTTCACTTTTTTGCAACCATTATGTGGATGTGCTTTTTATAGGGTAGGTCTGTTTTGAGGGACGTTTCTCTTTTCTGTCCCGGTTTCTAGGTATTATTGAGATTGTTTTTTCCACCCTTTAGCACCACTCTCATTGGGGTGTTCCACATGTTTACCATATTATGAGCTGTGCATCTATCCATCATGTGTATAATATATATATATATATATATATATATATATATATATATATATATATAAAGTAAAAATACGGTGAGCACACCTTTCAAAAAAGCCAGCCGCCCGGGTGCACGCCAAACAAACAAGCAGCACTCACGGGACTTTTGTAAAGTAAAAAACAGTCTTTATTCACATCACATCGACGCGTTTCAGCCCTGCTAACGGGCCGTCATCAGGACAGTAAAAAACACCCACTAGGTGATTACCTTTAAATACCACCCACCATATTGCTTACCCCACCCACCACAAAGTGATCACATAGTGCACATGATACAATTTAATTGAATGTTAACCATATGGTTGCCGCAAGCAACATACATCAGTGAAAATTTTTTATAAAACACATCAGTGACCGTACATAACTATACAGTAGTAGCTGGCATACTATAATTTGGCAATATTATTATAGGCAAACAACCTAAGTTAATGATTCATATCAAACAATGTGGCAAAGGCAGCTCTTTCATTACCTCACAGAATAGAGTATGCAATGATTGGTGACACAATGTAGCTTGACAAAAAATAATATCAGCAGTCAGCTAGACAGAGTGACTCATAAGAAACAGTGTAACAGCAGCTGCTCATTTAAACCACTAGGGGATAAAGTTTGGAGTCTATGTATCCACCTAGCCTCCTTTTGCAATAGTAACTTATCCTTGTCACCTGGCATCCTCATTTGTTCATCAGATAAACCATCTATAATCATACAACGAAGACTAGAGAGCTGATGAGCTTCTTTTTTGAAATGTCTAGCGACTGACAAGTCACCAAACTTGTCCAGTTCAAACTTGTCCAATTCCAGATGCCGTCTTGAACAATTTAAGATCAAGAAATTCAATCTCTTTATGTCCAATGGTCATGGAGAGTTTTATAGGGGTTTCAAGGAGCAGTGTTCTCCCCAGAATTTTTTCCTGCCGGTGGCATGAAAAAGTAGGGGTGGGTAGGACGGGGAAATTTGGTGGTAAGAAAATGTGCACTGCATCATGTCAATATAGGTCAGGGATGTCTAACTTTTGTCCCACTAGATGTTTGAAAACTATAACTCCCAGCATTCCATGGTTGTAGAATGCGGGGAGTGTAGTTCGTCAATATCTGCAGTTAACCCATGTAACATACAGCAGCACAAGCATAGTGGACACCCTTTTGTGGCCTTGGAGATCTTGGAAAGCTAGTTAACGTGCTAAAATATTCTGCAGGCGTAAAAAAGGGGTTGGACTGAGCAGTTTTGCGGGAGTGAGTTTTACTGACCTATTGGCACACCTATTAAACCAACTTCTAAATTCTTTTAAATCACAAGTGTTCTCTCAAGAATTTTTTTCAGCCGGGTGGCATGAAAAGTGAGCCGGGTGGGCCACCCGGTAAAAGGCCCTAGGGTGAACACTGAGGGAGTACTCAAAATCCCAGATTGTTTCAGAATATGACGAAGCAGATCAGAACTACACGGGGGATCTTGTCAATTCTTAGGGCAGCTGGGAGTATAGTCATCAAGAAAACAATTGGTAACACTATGCTGTGAAGGACTAAAATCTTGCAGCGCCCGCAAAGTCCCCCTGATCAAGACAGCACATGTAAAAGCCCATCTGCAGTTTGCTAATGAGCATCTGAATGATCCAGAGAAAATTGGATAGAAGTGCTGTGGTCAGACAAGACCAAATTCAAGCTCATTCGCATTAACTCAACTCCATGTGTTTGGAGGAGGAGGAACACCACCCCCTCTGTCAAGCATGGATGTGTACACATTATGCCTTGTTGGTAAGGGGACTGGGCACCTTCACCGGATAGAAAGGAACAATCAAAGGTACTGACAAATCACGGGAGCATAGTCACCATAGGTACCGAGAAAGGTACAGAGTATAGTAAATCCCTCAAAGGGAACAGTATATCCCCTGAAACATTGTATTTCTTTGCTAATAGATAATCATTTTTTAAAATGTAGTGTGCTCCTCCAATTTAAATTCTTCCATTAAAAATGGGTTCTGGATAGGTATTCAAGCATGACAATGACCTTAAACACACGGCCAAGGCAACAAAGGAGGCACAAGAAGAAGCATATTAAAGGGCATGTCACCCCTCATTTTTTACTTTTTATATACTGTAGGGCATGCCCCCCACCAAACCGCTATATTCTGGCATAAAAATTTGCTTCAATCTCTACTTACAGACCTCTGTTCCCTCACCGTTCTGGTCCGGGTCCCCGCCGCCGGAACTACAAGCAGGGGGCAGACCAGCAGCTGCGGCTCTGATTGGCTGAGAGGCAGCCAATCACAGCGGGGCTGCCATTAATGCAGAACAGCGCTGGAATGAGGTGCCGTAAGTAGAGATTAGAGCAAGTTTTTATGCCAGAATATAGCGGTTGAGGGGGTGGGAGGGTATGCCCTACAGTATATAAAAAGGAAATTACGCCTACAGGAGTAGCAGCTAGGGAGGGATCAGGAAGGGGGGGGGAAAAGGGCTCCACTGGGCATGCCAGCAGCCTCTGAGAGCACAACAGAGGTAGAGACCTTGTCGACAGGAGAAAGCTCCTACCCTACAGTTTCCTGGACTTTGAAGAGGCACTACAGGAGAACCATAAAGAGCAGGGATGTAAGGTAAGGATTGTTTTTAATGTACAGTGGGGCCAGTAGTTGGTGAAATTGAGTTTGGGGGGTGGACATGCCCATAGAAAATTCACGGACGGGGATGAAGGTTTGAGTTGCCAAACATCAGCTCAAATACTTACTGACTTGGAAAGGATCTGGAAAGAGGAATGGGACAATGGGAAAATCCCTTTGAGACATGTGCAAACTTGGTGGCCAATTACAAGAAATGTCTGACCTCTGTGATTGCCAACAAGAGATTTGCTACCAAGTAGAAAGTCACTTTGTGAGGGATCAAACCTTTTTTCACTCATTAAAATGCACATTAATCTGACTTTTGTGCACTGGGTTTTTGAGGGTTTTTTTTGGTTGTTATTCTATCTCTCACAGGTACATTAAACCTATAATTCAATTATTGACTGGTCATTTTTTTTGTCAGAGGCCAAACGTAAAAATAAGCAGGGGATCAAATACTTTTTTCCTCACGTGAGTATATTTATCAAAAAATCTATTTATTATTTATAACCAATTTAATACTTTTAATGTGAAAAATGTACATTAGTCAGGTTATTTTTCTTCTAAATCTGTTCCACCTCCTTTCATCCATCTGGATTATAGGGAGTTTAATTATATGCTAGAATCCCATGATTTTTACAGCTGAAAGCTACAGTACGTCTGCACCAAGACCATATGTTTCCCTTAAGAAACTGTGAATGATTAATTATGTGTTCCAAGACCAAACTTCTAAAGTTACAAAGTGAATCATTGTTTTAATGCTAAATTGATGGAAGATGTATTAATACATTACTGATAGCTATATTGAACACATACAATTATCTACATACTCCAGATAGAATATGGCAGCTCACCCAAATAGCATTCCAGCATTCCATCTGTTTTTTCATTTTTAAAATAATTTTTTTGTTTATCCTGTGTGTATTCAGGGCTGCATTTACATGTTGGTTGGTATCCACTTCTGCAAGTCCCACACTGCAAACCTCAACCAAGCCTCAGTTTGGATAATAACAACTTAAGCCATTAAACAGTAGACACCTACTGTAAGTAGCCTGTTATAAAACTGATTGAAAATGCTGTTCTGTCTACCCTTTTGCTATTTAGATGATTTAGATCCAGCACTGTACTTATCTCAATAAAAGCCCCGCGTCATTTAAACTGATTGTGCTACTGTGCTATTCAAGTTATACAACTACTACACCACACAAACACACATAAAAAAAATAAATATATATATATATATATATATCTCCACAAATATATCCACAAAAGTGCTTAAAAATATATTTTTGTTTGCAATATTATGTGTGAATATACAGAGAATACTGTTTGTTCTCCGATATAGTTCAGCCTACTTGCCTGAGTTTAAGTCCAGCAAGTCCAGCCCAAAATTAAAACTTACATACAGGTAAATCCCCCCAAAACCCTAAACGGTAATAGTTTGAAATCTGAATATGTAAGTCAAACCTGAAATCTGCACAATGTCCTGTTTCCCATTTCTGCTTCCTGCTTCTTCCAGTTAGCAACTATCAGTTATGGATTTGACAGTTGACATCACAGCCAATGACTGAATGTTAATCCCCTGTCTGTCCCTTCTGAGCATGCCCAGGCTCAGTACAGGTTTCTAAATTGCCAGTTTCCATGAGGCATCAGAAGCATAGAGGCATACAGTATGAATTCATAGGACAAAAACTATGATACATCAACATGTTTTAAAGAGGCCATTCTTTCTAAAAGGTTTTCTATGAGGGTGGAGTTGTCCTTTAAGTGGTGTTCCCCTTTAAGGCAATAAGGGGAGGTACAGGTACAGTATGTGAGTTAAAGATGACCGCATCATAGATACCAGTGACCCTGAGGAAGCAATGCCAGAGTTGTAGCCTATGCGAAACATTTGTCTGTCTACCCTGAGGAGGAGGAGAGAGAAGTGCCGGTGTGCAAGCCGCTGTGGTTACTTGACGCAATGTGACGGTCTGCTAGCTGAGCCGATGTGAATATCTGGGAGCATTCTTGGTGAAGAGTGTGGTCCATCCAGGTTGGGGATAGTATATTTCTGTCTGTTGGATCGGGTGTCTCAGGATAGAAACTGAATGTACATCGCACCCGTGTAATTTGGGGTCTACGGAAAGCCCCAGACCTTACGGTGCAATGTTCATTAGATTTCCCTTAGGAATATGTTCCTTGAAGATAATATTGTGAATTTGCCTCTGGTGCATATTATCGACTCCCTCCTCTTATAGGGTATTCGTTTATCTGGGGACGCCCGGTTTTAGGTTTTGTGTTGGGGGTGGTTTATAAGGGTGGGTTAGGGCTCTTGTGGTGGGGCTTGGTTTTATGGTGTTATTCATCAAGTATATTCCTGTTTTATGGTGTGAGCGTTAAAGATGTTTTCACTTTTTTGCAACCATTATGTGGATGTGCTTTTTATAGGGTAGGTCTGTTTTGAGGGACGTTTCTCTTTTCGTCCCGGTTTCTAGGTATATTGAATTGTTTTTTCCACCCTTTAGCACCACTCTCATTGGGGTGTTCCACATGTTTACCATATTATGAGCTGTGCATCTATCCATCATGTGTATAATTATATAATAATTATATTAATATATATATATATATATATATATATAAAGTAAAAATACGGTGAGCACACTTCAAAAAGCCAGCCGCCCGGGTGCACGCCAAACAAACAAGCAGCACTCACGGGACTTTTGTAAAGTAAAAACAGTCTTTATTCACATCAATCGACGCGTTTCAGCCCTGCTAACGGGCCGTCATCAGGACAGTAAAAAACACCCACTAGGTGATTACCTTTAAATACCACCCACCATATTGCTTACCCCACCCACCACAAAGTGATCACATAGGGGCATATTTATAAAGGTTCGTTAACTTTTCGCGGCCGTTTTCGCGGACATTACGCATAAATCGCGTTTCCGCGATTTATAAAGGTCCGAAAACGGCCGCGAAAAGTTAACGAAGCGTTAACCTTTCGCGCCGATACTTACTGTTACCGCCGCTTCTATTTATAAAGCGGCGGTACTGGTTCCGCTCGGCTAGTATCGGCTGTTTTACTTCGCCCCCTTGAAGGAGGCGAAGTCAGCCGATACTAACTCCCGCGGCGGGGATGGAGGCAACCCGCGGCGGGTGGTCGCACCCGCCCGGGAGACACGCCCACCCGCCCCACACCCCCGCGGCGGCAGCGGCGACCACCCGCCGCCGCTTCCCAGCAGCCCCTCCCAACCCGTTCCCCGTTCGCGGCAATCTCGGAAGGGAAGGGGCCGCAGCAGGTGGTCGCGACCACCCACCGCGCACCCCCTCCCTGGCAACCCTTCCAATTCCAGATGCCGTCTTGAACAATTTAAGATCAAGAAATTCAATCTCTTCATGTCCAATGGTCATGGAGAGTTTTATAGGGGTTTTTGTTACTAATCTCAATGAATGAACACCCCTATAACTTCCATGACCATTGGACATAAAGAGATTGAATTTCTTGCTCTAAATTGTCAAGACGGCATCTGGAATTGGACAAGTTGAACTGGACAAGTTTGGTGACTTGTCAGTCGCTAGACATTTCAAAAAAAGAAGCTCATCAGCTCTCTAGTCTTCGTTGTATGATTATAGATGGTTTATCTGATGAACAAATGAGGATGCCAGGTGACAAGGATAAGTTACTATTGCAAAAGGAGGCTGGTGGTACATAGACTCCAAACTTTATCCCTAGTGGTTTAAATGAGCAGCTGCTGTTCACTGTTTCTTATGAGTCACTCTGTCTAGCTGACTCGGATATAGTTTTGTGAAAGCTACATTGTGTCACATCATTGCATACTCTATTCTGTGAGGTAATGAAAGAGCTGCCTTTGCCACATTGTTTGATATGATCATTAACTTAGGTTGTTTGCCTATAATAATATTGCCAAATTATAGTATGCCAGCACTACTTATAGTTAGTACGGTACTGATGTGTTTATAAAAAATTTTCACTGATGTATGTTGCTTGCGGCAACCATATGGTTAACATTTAATTAAATTGTATCAGTGCACTATGTGATCACTTTGTGGGGGGGGGTAAGCAATATGGTGGGTGGTATTTAAAGGTAATCAACTAGTGGGTGTTTTTACTGTCCTGATGACGGCCGTTAGCAGGGCTGAAACGCGTCGATGTGATGTGAATAAAGACTGTTTTTTACTTTACAAAAGTCCGTGAGTGCTGCTTGTTTGTTAAACTATTATATATATATATATTATATATATATATATATATATTAGATATATATATATATAATCCAGCCAATACTGAATATACTTGACAGAAAATATCAGATCTTGTATATTTAACAAAAACAGATTGTTTATTTTTTTTTTTGTTCTAGAAACATTTACATGTCTTTTTGCAGTATTAGACTAGTAAATCAGATGCAACAGGACTGTCATGGTTAGGGATGGAGGGTAGCAGAAGGGCCTGCATGAATGACTGTGCTGAAAAGGTTTAGAGTTAAGTTAGAAGATTGAGGTTCTCAGCATGTGTGCACCAAGAAGTCCATGGAACATCCTGAAGAAGAGTAGGTTAAGACCAGAAGGCCCAGAAGCAATATTGGATTGTTGTCAGTCTAACCTAAAACTCTGGTCAGCCATTATTTCCATCTGCATGTGGGAATCCCACAATTCTACTTCCACTCTAATATCTCATCAAAACCCTAAATCTATTAGACATGTTTAAACAACAAACCAAGCATGGACACTTTAACATAATGGTAACATTATGTTTCTGAATAAAGGGTATCTTTACTCAAACATTTTCAAAGATTAAGCAAGATCCCAGTGCTCCAAAACCTTTTTCAGATTTTAAATCTGAGCTTTAGATTCTGAGAAATCATTGTTTGAAATCACAGCATTTACAGGGAAAGACCGGTCACTGCAGAAGCAGAAATTATAATATGCAAACTGTCTCTGACCCATTACTAGCAGCACTTCCAGTTCAGGTACAAAAAAAGCTTTATTTACACATATACGAGATTAACAGTATCATCATCCAACGTGTTTCGTCAGTTGATTTTATAACACATGAAATGCTTTGTTTTGGTCAGTAGTGAGCTGCCATTTCTTTTTTGTTCTTAAACGAAATGCCACATTCAGTCTTTAGAAGTTTTTTTGCTACAGAAGGTAGTCCAGTAGGTGCATGTGACAGCTACTTTGTCGGAGGTATTTCTTACCTAATGGCCCCTGAGGCACACTACCTACATCACCACCCTCTATAAACTACTACTGGATCAGATTCCCTGCCAGTGGTGACTGCCTCAAGTTGACTCAGTGCAGAGACATCCCTGTATGGTTAGCAATAAGGGCTTATCTTCACTTGCAGGTTAAAAACAATTATTTTGTGGCTGAACAGGATGAAATATAATCTAACTTCCTTTAAAGGAATAATTCATTGAGAAAGTGAATTATGTTCTTTAATGTATATACTCGAGTATAAGGCGACCCAAGCATAAGCCGAGGTACATATTTTAACCTCAAAATGTAAGAAAACATCATTGACTCGAGTATAAGCGGAGGGTTGAAATTATGACCACTACTGACTTCTAATACTGTATTTAGTTGCCCTTTAAATGGACAGTAGTAGTCCCATACAGTAATAGCCAAATCCAGTATGGCTATAACTGTATGGGAACAGTAAGTCACTACTCGGCACCGGGCAGTAAGTGAGACAGTCGCCGAGTAGGGTAATCAGCAGTGCAGTGCCAGCCGGATCCCTGGATTTAAATTACCGGTACCTTACATACAGAGTAAGCAGCAGCAGCAACCGGGGGGGGGGGGGGGGGGGGGATTTACAATAGGTTACCGTGACCCGAGTATAAGCCGAGGTCGGGTTTTCAAGCTATTTTTAAAGTCTGGAAACTTTGGCTTATACTCAAGTATATAAGGTATTAATTGAAGAACGGGAGGTATGAATTAGAAGAGAATTGTGAGTGATCACAGTAAACATACAAAGGGTTATTCAATAAAAGTTCTTATTGTTTAAAATGGTGCTAATTTTGCCCCAACCAATCAGATGTTAGCTTTCAAATGTTAAATAAGATCTGATTGGTTGGGGCAAAATTAGCACTATTTTAAACGATTAGACCGTTTATTGAATCTCCCTGATAGTTTACTATGGGCATTGAAATCAAACCACAGTCCTATTAACAAAAAGGTTTCAATGAAAAGAATTTAAGCAAATGCTACGTTGCCAACATTTTCACACAACATGGTTTTCGGAATTATTTTCCTATTACAAAATTTTCTCTGTAAAATCCATTATTTTTCTTTTTACAATTTGAAGATTAGCCTTTTTCCACTATGGGATCTTGTCATTACAATAATATATGCTATTAGCACATCATCATGTTCACACCTCTGATGTAAACTTCAGCTACGGTACTGCTTAACAGATGCATTACTTTTTAGCTGGAGCATATCACTTACGAAAAGTGATCTCACAATAATTCAGATGAACAATGGTTAACAATATAACTCCCTATTTGAAAATGAACCAGCTACAGTTTCAGCACTGACAACCACTTACCACATATTCAAAGACAAGGGTCAACGTCTCCTTTGTATGAATGATGTCGTGCAGCAGCACAATGTTGGCATGCTTCAGTCCTTTTAACAACGATGCTGAAAAATAGGAATGGTAATAATAAATGTGATTTTAATAACTTTGAGAATTAGAATTCAATGAGAAATGCATCTAACTTTACAAAAGAACCTCAGAGACTAAAACAGAGACATTATAGATGCATGGGTCATTTTTATAAATGACTTAGACAGCAAGGTCTCTGTCTTTTCTGATGACACTAAACTATGCAGAACTTTGGAAAGTTGTGCAATTGCTGCCAGTAGGCCTAGATAAGTTATAAGAATAGGCAGAAGAGTGGCAGATGAGATACAATGTTGATAGATGTAAGGTGATGCATTTGGAGTGTAACAATCCTGGTGCCACCTACACCATAAATATCTCTGTGCTAAGTGAATCTCTAATGGAAAAAGATTTGGGGGTTCTGGTAGATAATGGACTTAGCTATAGCAAACAATGCCCGGCAACCACGGCTAGAGCTAGCAAGATATTGTCTTGTATAAAGAGTAGAATAGATTCAAGGAAGAAAAATATTATTCTCCCTCTTTACAAGGCACTTTGTATTCCCATATACAAAGGGGATATCTTGTAAATAGGAGTTCAGAGAAGGGCAACTAAAATAATAAGGGGAATGGTTACGATCCATATTTTTTCACATTCCTTTATTGCGATAAAAGAGTAGCCATTTATGGAAAATCCATCAAAACATGGCAGGTCAACTCAGAATCTTTTTTGGGAATAACTTATTTGCATGATCTCCCGTACCTTTAGGGCTAGTCTTACTATTTAGAATAATGACTCAACTGGCAGTTTAATGGGAAAAGTGTCAAAGAAAAACATTTATTTACAAGATAGTCTTTGGATTAAGAAACAACAATTCCAATAAAAAATTGATTGAAACAAAGAAACAGCTAAAAAAATAATAATAAATATAGAAATATAAGAATTTTTAATTCAAACAAACTGTGTGGAATCATTTGTGCCTCTACAAATACATATCAATTGGTATGACACCACCATGTAGTGTAGTCACATCCCAGATCCATAGGGTTCTCCTTTAGTCCCCCCCCAAAGTCCCAAAAACTGCCCACCAGGAGGCTAGCAGAGTCCATATAGGACTCTGCCTCCTACCTGGCCTCCGGGAGAATTTTGGCATGCATACTGCAGCCCTTCTCCCCCTCCCCCTCCCGATTCCCTCCCCCTAGCGCAAAAAGTTTAACATATAAGATTCCCCAAGGGCTCCCATCCCCAACCGCTAGATTTGTATCTTTAGAAAGCTCCCCAAACTTTACTTACCTCTCCTCTTTCCTCCGGCGAAGTGAGCTGCCGGCAGCCGCGTCCGTGATTGGCTGCCGTTCAGCCAATCACAGACGTGGCTGCCGGTCCCGTCCCTCTGCTTGCATTTTCTCGCAAGCAGAGGGCCGGGAGCGTGGCGGAGGAAAGAGGGGAGGTAAGTAGAGTTTGGGGGGCTTTCTAAAGATACAAATCTAGCGGTTGGGGCTGGGAGCCCTTGGGGAATCTTATATAAAAAAATTATTTTAGGTGGACATACCCTTTAAATATTGAAACAATGTGAAACAAAATATTGCATGGTTACACTGTTAAATGAGAATTTTGTCTTTTAGTAGGAAGAGTAATATTAGGAAATGCAATCCACAAGCTATGTACGAGGCTTCTCTTTTAACATCGGAGGTGCCTCAGCGTACACTCCAGCGTACACATATCCGGCACACATATATGGCTCTAATCGGTAAAACCAGGAAAACACAAGGGAGAAACAAAGTAGCAAAAAATCCTTGTGCTGCTTAAACTATATATGGCTCTGTGTTAAGTGAATCCCTGTTGGAAAGGCTTGGAGTTTTGGTGGATAACAAACTTAAAGATAGCAAGCAGTGCCAGAGCCAGCATGGTATTGTCTTGTATAAAGAGAGGTATGGATTCAAGGGAGAAAAATGTTATTCTCCCTCTTCACAATGCATTGGTAAGGCCTCATTTAGAATATGCAGTGCAATTTTAGAATCCTGTGTACAAAAAGGACATCTTTGAAATGGAAAGGGTTCAGAGAAGGGCAACTAAATTAATAGGGGGATTGGGGGGGCTTGAATATGACGAGAGACTGGAAAAGTTACAATTATGTACCCTGGAGAAAAGGCGCTTGCATGGTTATATGATTACTGTGTACAAATACATTAAAGGGCTATACAATAAACTATCTGGGGCACTGTTCATCAATAGAGCATGTCAGAGGACACACGGACATCTCTTAAGACTTAAAAAAGTTTAGGCTCCAAGTTCGGAAAGGGTTTTTCACTGTGAGAATGGTAAAGCTATGGAACTGTGTTCCAGTGGACATTGTTATGGCAGGTTCATTGGACAGTTTTTAAAAAAAAGGCTGGATGAGTTTCTGCAAACAAGGAATGTTCCAAGTTACTGGTATTGATATATTATATTGGATATATATATATCAATTATATATTATATATTATATATATATAGTAGAGTTGATACGGGATATTTCCAATTGCCAATTTTTTCCCCCAAACAAATATGGCGGCTAGGGGTGGGATAGAGTCCAATACATTACAGAAAAAGGATTTAAAGCTAGGGAACCAGGCAGCAAACAGGGATAGGGAGGGAGTGGGGGAAGGGCTCCAGTGGGCAAGCCAGAAACCTCTCAGAGGAAAGGTAAGAGGCGGAAACCTTTTCACTCACAGACAGGCTCCTGATCTTCACATTCTGGGACTTTGGAAAGACATTGCAGGAAAACCATTTGGAGCAGAGATGTAAGGTACGGATTTTTTAACAGTGCGCAGTGGGGCCAGTAGTGGTGGAAATTTTAGTTTTGAGGGTGGACATGTCCTTTAAGACAACAGGTCATAGTCAATAGTTAGAAAGTTAAGACAACAGGCCATAGCCATTAGTTAAGACAACCGATAATCAATCTCAACCCCTCCACACACAAAAAACTGCACAAACCCCCCCAAAAAAGTGTCCTCCATTCAAATGGTGAATGCGTCCAATTCACCAAACTAGACCAGGAAACAACAAGACACAAGTCACCAGCTTCAACCTGGAGTTCCCTCTTATATTTACATAGTATTATTATATCCCCTCACAAACACCTCTTTTCTAGAGAAAACAAACCTAACTTTGATAATCTACCTTCAAGCCCAACACTAACAGGGAGATTAACTAAAAGTTCTTATCGTTAAAAATGGTGCTAGTTTTGCCCCAACCAATCAGATCTTATTTAACATTTGAAAACTAACAACTGATTGTGAAATCCAAATAAATCACATACACTGACCCCTCAAAATCTAGGTTCTGACTCACCTTCTCATAGAAGGCAATCAGATTGGTTTGGCAGTATCTGTTACGCATTAAAACCACGTTGGGAACCTACTTATAATTAGAGATGGACTATTCGAGTTCGAACGAACTCAGACTTCTCGAACTATCCCGGGCCCAGATTTCTCGGACTTTCGATATTTTCCGGACATTCGATAATTATCGAATGTTCGAACGTTCGAGGCATGCGAATATGGAAGTAAAATGTCTATTATACCAACATGGTAGACAGTATACAATGCTACAATGCCATGTACAATGCTGTTTTGACACCTTACTCTGGGCATTCCTATAACACCTCTTAGCCACTATCCAATCACACCCTTAACACTTGGCTGTGATATGCTAATTGGGATTTTCCAGGGTACATAATTGCCACAGATTCTTGTACAAGTCATTCTGAATTGAGAAAGCCAGTCGGATGACTAGCGAAACGTCTTCAGGAACTAAACTTCAAGTCCAGTTGATCTAATTGAATACATCAGATATACCATGACCTGTATGAATGAGAACCTTCAAAAGAATCTGCGAGTCGTTCATGGGATAATTATCGAATGTTCGAAGGAGAGAACTCGAAAAAATCGGTTTTTCGAAAGTCCTGGATATTCGAACATGTAACCTAGACAATTTCCCAGGTCCCACCGCCATTTACATTAAGTTACCATTGATATTTCAATTGAATTTCATTCGAAAGTTCGAAAACGGACCGAATTTTCGAATGTTCGGCCTTCTCTACTTATGTTTTATTCCAAAATATATTCAAATATCTTCTCTCCTAATGGTCCTTCTGAAAGGTTTCCCACCACTAGATGTCAAACTGACTGGCCTACAATAACCTGGCTGTGAACAAAGTCCCTTTTTAAATAATACAGAACCCAAAGGAGTAATCCTGCACACACTCAAAAATGATCGCAAAAATATATAGTGCTGGGTGCCAAATGGCAGACTGAGGCAAAATACAATAGAGAAAAGAATGCCATGCAGACCAGACTTGCAGTCCTGTGTATTTTATTGCATTATACACAAGAACATCAAAGTTTCGGTACTGCAATGTACCAAAATTTTAACAATGGCAACAATATAGAAACACCTTTTATAGACCCTTTTTTTATTCTTCATGTGCATGGCATTCTTTTCTCTATTCTTTTTAAATAATAGGTGTAACATTAGTTATGTTAATAATTTACAACCCAAAACACATGGACACTTTTTGTTCTGACCGAAGGTTTGCTACTAGCACGTGTTCGTCAGGGACAATTCCCGCAATCAATGGTGCAGTTCCAAAGGGATTTATTTGCAGGCCCAATTGTCCTTTAGACCAATCCAGACGAACCAGCGACTGAGCACAGTCGCGCCCGTCCCCACCCACACCATGTGATATTTCTGGCCAGCCGACTGATACATGCCACTATTGGTTGGTCACCCGAAAATATTGCACAGTGGTCTGGTAACTACTAAGCTTAGCTTCTTTAGAATCCTGGGATAAATACCATCTGCCACTGGACCTTTGTTTACATTTAAGAGGGCTAATATCTTTTGCACTTCCGCCTGATTCAGCCAATCTTCTATTTTCAATTAGCTAGAAGAAGATTTTAAAGGCTACACTAATTACTGGTGGCTCATTAATGTTAACAGTATTAAAGTTAAAGATTTCTGTCTTTTCTATGTTACCTCCATTAACTTACCAGTCTCTGAAATCTTGTTAGCTTTTTATTAAAAAATTATTTGGGATTTAACTTACTTTTCACAGCAATAATGTATAACAGAAATATTTTATAACAATGAGATACAACATGTTTCAGAACCCTGTTTAAATGTCTATCACCTCCTACCATGTCTTAAATTAAAATGCAGTTCTCTAAAGGTGGGTACACATGTGCCAATTCTTCCCCCTGACCAACCGTTCTAGACTTTGGATGGTCCACCAGAAGGAAGGACTGTGGGTTGCGGTAAAAGCAGCCACGTCCGACAGTAACCATGTCCAAGCATGCTGTCCCATAATGGACGACCGCACAATCGCCCGTGGTTTTCCAACCTGTCCAAACGTACTTTTGTCCGATTTGGACAAACAAATGGTCGGTGGTCGGTCATGGCCGCCACAAGGAACCATACAATAATTTGGCCCGACAAACCAAATTACTGAAATGTCAGTCGGTCGGGCCAAGTCATTTATTGTGTGTACCTAGCTTAAGAACCAGGTCTTAAACCAGTGTGCTAGTCAGAAAAACCTGCTCCGATGACAGTATTTCAATGTTATTGGTGGTGTGGTCAATTAAAGACAACACTGAAAATTTTAGTTGATATTTCGATCCGATTGACAGAAATATGGAAAAAGCCAGTCATTTGGGCCAAGATATCATCCTGTGTGTGCCAGGCTTAATATGGAGGTAAAGACCTGAACAGAGTGCCTCTTTCTATTTAAATATCAACAACAAAATTCCACAGTATTTGCCACATTATCAAAATAATCTCATTAATTTACATTTAGAGTTTCTATCCCTTTAAATAATTGCTCCATAATGCTCCTCTCATTAACTGCTTTTAAATGTCCTGCATCTGTATTATCAATACAAAAGAAAATATCCTACCTTCACCACTGGTTGAACAATGTTGAACATCCCTCACAGTACTATTAACCAAGACATATTATACCCGATCTTCCAAGGTTTTATAAGCATCACTAACAACACTTTATCATCAACTCCTATACCAAGCACTCAAAGTCTGGGATATTGCCCGTAAACACCTATTTCACACATCCATAGCCACAACCTACAATGGAATTCAGCAACTTTCACATCTTAAAGAGAACACCTCACTGAAATCCTTTGACCAACTCAAACAAGAGGTTGATCTTCCCAATTTCATAAACTTCAGGTATCTCTGTCAGACATGCTTTTTTATACCAGTTCTGCAATCTCTCCCTTGAGCTCCAACCCGATCCGTTGCCAGCAGCCCTCGGTGGCCAAATCTCTAATAAACTGAAACATGGGCTAAAAAATATTCCTGGTAAACAGATGTGACTCCTCTTATCGATGAGGAATGGGAAGAAGCTCTAGAATCCTGTAAAATAGTGTCTCTCAAAGCATCCAACAGGCTCGCTCAAATTTTTGTTGTGAACTGAGCATACCTATACAAATTTCACTGTAGGTTAATACTGTATGTGAAATGCAAAGTGATGCCTATAGTTTTGATTTTACTTCAACCCCAGCTAGCCTGAATCATGTATTCTTCATTTTCATATTAATAATGTATCATATTAATAAATGCATCTTGCAACCAGTACACATTCATCTGGCTTATTCTTGCTTATCTGGCTAGGTTTGCATCTGGAAACATACACAGACACGCTAATTCATGCATTTATCATGCAACTATTCAGCAATTTCTCTTTAAATTATTCATGTCAGAACAGTGTTAAAATCTTGTAATAATAAGTTGAGGTTGTCACATACAATAAAATGGTAATTGTTTCTAATTAAAAGACAATGAAAAGGTAATTTTAACATTGATGAACAATTCCAGGAGTAAACTCCGATGATAGTTAATTAATCTCCCATTAAAGGAAAATATTTTTATTTTAGGGTATGTCCACCCCCAAAATTATATTTTATATACATATAAAGAAGCCCCCAAAACTTGGGTTGATTAGCATATGCAGTTCTGGGCAATGTGAGTATAACAGACATAGGGTATTGGGGGCTTCTCTTTATGGATATAAAATATTGTTTTGGGGGTAAATATACCCTTGAAAGTCATTTCAAATCTAGCCTCGACTTATACTAGAGTCACTCACCTCTTATCCAGTAATCTGGCTGCCACTCGCTTCGATCCAATGTTCTGCTGGCTGACGTCACTACTCGGCGCCGGTCTCACTTCCCAGAGCAGTGGATCTACACTACTCCGATCCTACATACTGTACCTTCCCTCTGGGGGTGGGGGGAACAGTAATCCCATACAGTAAGCCCAATCCCTTGCCAGTGAAGATGTTTGGAAACTACAAATCCCAGCAATTAAGCATGCTGGGAGTGCCAAGGAATGGGTATGGGATTACTGTCCATTTAAAAGGCAACATGCCAAAAAATGGCTCAAAACAATACAAAATCAGGAGAATGGTATCTATTGTTAAAAAGATGCCTTATGATTCTGAATTGTTTGAGGCTTAAGTTGCCATTTAAATGGACAGCAGAATTCCCATACAGTAGTCCAAAACAGTAAAAGCAATAAGTGTATGGGACTACCATATGGCAAATTTGCTGTCCATTTAAAGGGCAACTAAAGCCTCAAAACAATACAGAATCAGAAGGCAGTAGTGCTCATATTTTCTACCCTCGACTTATACTCGAGTCAATCGTGTTTTACTCATTTTTTAGGTGAAAATAGGTACCTCGACTTACTCAGATTGACTTATATTCGTTTATATACGATAATCATAAGGTTACAGTTAAAACAGCTCTGTATCAACCACTTCCTTAACTAAAGACAGCAAAAAGCGAGGGTAGCACTCCAAAGATAAATAAACTTAAATTTATTGAGACCACCATATCACAACGTTTCGGGGGAAAACTTGCCCCTTCCTCAGGTGATCACCTGAGGAAGGGGGCAAGTTTTCCCCCCGAAAGTTGTGATATGTGTGGTCTTCAATAAATTTAAGTTTATTTATCTTTGGAGTGCTACCCTCGCTTTTTGCTGTCTTCTGTATAAAGATCCAGTTAAGGGTTGGATTACCCAGAGGAGTGAGCACCCACGTGGGACAGTGCAGAGGACCCTATCGTGAGTTTGCTCCACTCCTTAACTAACCTGCAGGGTCTTCTCTGTGGCCTGAAATACATACTAATTCAATGCAAAATGATGGTGGGCCCACCGAAGAGCATATAAGTGAAGTCACTGCTGCCAGCAGCTTGCATTGAAGTAACACCACACATTTTTAACCGCAGAACCAATATGGGTCTAAATGAAATATTTCCACTATCCTCCGCCTCAATGAACCACGTTTGTAAAACAATTGTTATTATTATAGTTTTATGTAATGCATACAACAAAATGTAGTTCCTGACAAATATGTGGAGCCAGTAGTACAGCTGGAGTCCTGAAAGCAACATTTTGTTAGCAAGACCCCTTGCTACAAGTAAAAAAAACTGTGACAGCAGATACAGATGTAGAATCCATTGCCAGCCTCACTCGTACATCATTTTGACATATAATATTGCTGTACCCCTGTTGTTTTTGAGCTCAGTTTGATTTATGATCTTTTTTGACTCTTCACAGCAAGTCTAAGCTAAAGTGAAATGCACCTAACCATAGAAAATGATGTAAAAAAAAAAATGTCATCCTGTAACACCCCTTATAAAACATTAACATTGCACAGTTATTCATCTGCCACCATCATACCACAATATTTGGTAATTATTTAAGAAACTTAACCTAGATCTAGTGACCCATATTGTATAATGGGTTGTTAGATTTTCAAAGATCAACATTTCAATGTTACAATGAATTATCTTAAGAAGCAGCAATACAGTAAGCAGAACAAACAGCTGGCCTGAATATTGTGCGCTTTAAACTGAAGTGGTCATGCACTGGATGGAAAAATAAGGAAGTCAGTTTAGCTGAGATCGTAACGTGTTTCCAGGGTTTTCAATAGAGACGTATTGTTGACATTTTCCCCAGCTAACAGGAGGGTTGGGAAACCCCTGGCAAGGTAGAAGGTATAACCCCTAAATGATAAGCTAGGGGCAAGCTTGTTGCAGAGCATGCCTTCCTATTGGCCTTGTCGCCGACGGGGAGGAGGGGGCGAGCCACACAGCGCGTTGCTCTAAGACAGTTTCTTAAGTTACGCGAACCCAGGGGTGAGGGACCTAGCGGTTCAGTCCTCACCCTGGGTAAAAGGTAATGAACAAAGAAGAGGAGCGGAGGGAAGTGAGTATATATTGTCCATTAAAGGGTATCTCCACTCGTTTTTCTAAGTTTTCGTAATCCAGTTCTATTGAAGAACGGGGGGTAAAGGAGCTGTGCCTTACCTCCGGTCTTCATAGAACACACAGGAGCCAGGAGAGAAGGTAAGAAATTACCCGCTCGCTCGCTCCCCCGGCGCTTGGTCTGACAGGTCCCGACGGACCTTGTCTTCTATGCGCATAGATCGCGCATGCGCATAGAAGACGAGGTCCGTCGGGACCTGTCAGACTATGCGCCGGGGGAATCTCCCGTTCTTCAATAGAACTGGATTACGAAAACTTAGAAAAACGAGTGGAGATACCCTTTAAATAAAAGGATCATTTGAAGTTCAAAGTTCTTTTCTTTCCTGGGTGTTTTTGGAATGTCCTTTAAGTATCAATATTGTGAGGTCCATATTAAAATGATTAGAAAGTTTGAAATTGTGTCTGACTGGTGTGCAGGTGGTGTTGTTATCCTGGCAATTTGGTTTATTTTCATGAATCTTTATAGTGTGTCTGTGGTTATTCATTCTCTGGCGTAATTCTTGACCGTAATTCTTGACCCCAATATAATGTGCACTTGGTCACTTGTTACATTGGATCATATAAACAACATTCCTGGATGGCCAGACTATGATCCTTTAATGGTGAAGGTGCCTTTATCATGTGCTATGTTGGTTGATTCATTGATATGATGACATAGATTACATTTCATTTTATTGCATGGTTTGGTCCCTACAGTGATACCATTAAGATCCAAGGGCAACTTTAGGGCAATTTTCTGTTTACCAGTTTCTGTCTGTGGTTGGGTGGTTGGTGGAATGCTAAGATTCCCTTTCTCCAGGACATTACTGTGTGACAGGTAAATCCACCAGAAAGACTTGACAAAATGACAGATGAGAGTGGCAAACCTGATTTCTGGACAAATGTGGGATGCACAGCCAATTTGTAAAATGTGCTTCTCATGAAGGGTCAATTTATTAATTGAGCAATGGTCAATGCTGTGATCATGTAGAGGGCATTTGTGGGCATTTACAAAGACACATCAGACAGTCAATTTATATATTGGTCTATGTGTTCAAACATGACAATTTCCATATTCATTAAAATGTAAAGCATATACCAAAGTATTTAATAAATAGCAAAGGCGCAAACATTTCCTCTTAAGAGAGAAATATTGTGACCTGCTTTTTTTTCTTTCCTTTTAAACACATCCAGCAAACGATTGTGCTTTATTTATACATCCATACAGCATAGTTACCAACATTTCTAAAAAAAATCTAGGGACATTTTTGAAAAGCCAAGCAAAGGTGCACAGAGCTACATTTATTTTTAAACCACACCCACACACCACACCCATTTAAGCCACACCCCGTGGCATACACGCACTACGTGAAACATTTTAGGCCATTCTTGACAAACAAAACCATGCCCATTGTGTATTTTGTGGAGATTGAAACACACAAAGACAGAAATATAGAGAGAGACAGTGAGATATAGGAACAAAGAGAGAGAGATACACAGACACAGAGAAATACACAAACAGACATGGTTAGAGTTATAGAAAACTAGATAGATAAATGGATAGCTAATGCACATATTACATATAGACTGAAAAGAAAGACATATAGAAACATATTACATAGACACAGACTGACAGATAGCTAGATAGATGATACCCATATAACATAGATACAGGCAGATAGACAGACAGATTGATAGAAAATATTCATATATAGATGATATCCATATAACATAGATATAGATGACAGATAGATGATAAATAGATAGATAGATGATATCCATATAACATAGATAGCTATCATCATCTATTTATCTATCTCTCTATCATCTATCTATCTATATCATCTATCATCTATCTATCAATCATCTGTCTGTCTATCTATCACTGTCTGTCTATCTTATCTATCTATCTATCTATCATCTGTCTATCTATTATCTATCTATCTATCTGTATCTATGTTATATGGATATCATCTATCTATCTATTTATCATCTATCATCTGTCTATCTATCTATCATCTATTTATCATCTGTCTATCATCTATATCTATGTTATATGGATATCATCTATATATGACTATTTTCTATCAATCTGTCTGTCTATCTGCCTGTATCTTGTTATATGGGTATCATCTATCTATCTATCATCTATCTATCATCTATTTATTTATCATCTATCTATCTATCTATCTATCTATCTATTATCTATCATCTATCTATCTATCATCTATTTATCTATCTCTATCTATCATCTATCTATCTATCTCTCTATCTATCTATCTATCTATCAATCATCTGTCTATCTATCAATCATCTTGTCTATCTATCTATCTATCTATCTATCTATCTATTATCTATCTATCTGTATCTATGTTATATGGATATCATCTATCTATCTATTTATCATCTATCTGTCATCTATATCTATGTTATATGGATATCATCTATATATGAATATTTTCTATCAATCTGTCTGTCTATCTGCCTGTATCTATGTTATATGGGTATCATCTATCTAGCTATCTGTCAGTCTGTGTCTATGTAATATGTTTCTATATGTCTTTCTTTTCAGTCTATATGTAATATGTGCATTAGCTATCCATTTATCTATCTAGTTTTCTCTATAACTCTAACCATGTCTGTTTGTGTATTTCTCTGTGTCTGTGTATCTCTCTCTCTTTGTTCCTATATCTCACTGTCTCTCTCATATTTCTGTCTTTGTGTGTTTCAATCTCCACAAATACACAATGGCATGGTTTTGTTTGTCAAGAATGGCCTAAAATGTTTCACGTAGTGCGTGTATGCCACGGGTGTGTGCTTAAATGGTGTGTGTGTGGGTGTGGTTTAAAAAATGTAGCTCTGTGCACCTTTGCTTGGCTTTTCAAAATGTCCCTAGATTTTTTTTAGAAATGTTGGTAACTATGCTGTATGGATGTATATAAAGCACAATCGTTTGCTGGATGTGTTTAAAAGGAAAGAAAAAAAGCAGGTCACAATATTTCTCTCTAGAGGAAATTTTTGCGCCTTTGCTATTTATTAAATACTTTGGTATTGCTTTACATTTTAATGAATATGGAAATTGTCATGTTTGAACACATAGACCAATATATAATTGACTGTCTGATGTGTCTTTGTAAATGCCCACAAATGCCCTCTACATGATCACAGCATTGACCATTGCTCAATTAATAAATTGACCCTTCATGAGAAGCACATTTTACAAATTGGCTGTGCATCCCACTTTGTCCAAAATCAGGTTTGCCACTCTCATCTGTCATTTGTCAGTCAGTCTTTCTGGTGGATTTACCTGTCACCCAGTAATGTCCTGGAGAAAGGGAATCTAGCATTCCACCAACCACCCAACCACAGACAGAAACTGGTAAACAGAAAATTGCCCTAAAGTTGCCCTTGGATCTTAATGGTATCACTGTAGGGACCAAACCATGAAATAAAATGAAATGTAATCTATGTCATCATTCAATGAATCAACCAACATAGCACATGATAAAGGCACCTTCACCATTAAAGGATCATAGTCTGGCCTCCAGAATGTTGTTTATATGATCCAATGTAACAAGTGACCAAGTGCACATTATATTGGGGTCAAGAATTACGGTCAAGAATTACGCCAGAGAATGAATAACCACAGACACACTATAAGATTCATGAAAATAAACCAAATTGCCAGGATAACAACACCACCTGCACACCAGTCAGACACAATTTCAAACTTTCTAATCATTTTAATATGGACCTCACAATATTGATACTTAAAGGACATTCCAAAACACCCAGGAAAGAAAAGAACTTTGAACTTCAAATGATCCTTTTATTTAAAGGGTTATCTCCACTCGTTTTTTCTAAGTTTTCGTAATCCGTTCATTGAAAACGGAGATTCCCCCCCATAGTCTACAGGTCCCGACGGACCTCGTCTTCTATGCGCATGCGCGATCTATGCGCATAGAAGACAAGTGTCCGTCGGGACCTGTCAAACCAAGCGCCGGGGGAGCGAGCGAGCGGGTAAGTTCTTACCTTCTCTCCTGGCTCCTGTGTGTTTCTATGAAGACGGAAGGTAGGCACAGCCCTTTACCCCCCGTTCTTCAATAGAACTGGATTACGAAAACTTAGAAAAACGAGTGGAGATACCTTTAATGACAATTATACTCACCTTCCCTCCGCTCCTCTTCTTTGTTCATTACCTTTACCCAGGTGGAGGACCTAAACCGCTAGGTGCCTCACCCCTGGGTTCGCGTAACTTAAAGAACTGTCTTAGAGCAACGCTGCTTTGGTAGGCTCCGCCCCCTCCTCCCCGTCGGCGACAAGGCCAATAGGAAGGCATGCTCTGCAACAAGCTTGCCCCTAGCTTATCATTTAGGGGTTATACCTTCTACCTTGCCAGGGGTTTCCCAACCCTCTGTTAGCTGGGGAAAATGTCAACAATACTCTCTATTGAAAACCCTGGAAACACTTTTACGATTCCAGCTAAACTGACTTCCTTATTTTTCCATCCAGTGCATGACCACTTCAGTTTAAAGCGCACAAATATCAGGCCCAGCTGTTTGTTCTGCTTACTGTATTGCTGCTTAAAGATAATTCATTTGTAACATTGAAATGTTGATCTTTGAAAATCTTAACAACCCATTATACAATATGGGTTCATAGATCTAGGTTAAGTTTCTTAAATAATTACCAAATATTGTGTTTATGATGGTGGCAGATGAATAACTGTGCAATGTTAATGTTTATAAGGGGTTACAGGATGACATTTTTTTTTTTTACATTCATTTTCTATGGTTAGGTGCATTTCACTTAGCTTAGACTTGCTGTGAAGAGTCAAAAAAGATCATAATCAAACTAGCTCAAAAACAACAGGGGTACAGCAATATTATATGTCAAAATGATGTACGAGTGAGGCTGGCAATGGATTCTACATCTGTATCTGCTGTCACAGTTTTTTTTTACTTGTACAAGGGGTCTTGCTAACAAAATTTGCTTTCAGGACTCCAGCTGTACTACTGGCCCACATATTTTCAGGAACTACATTTTGTTGTATGCTTACATAACTAAATAATAACATTGTTTTACAAACGTGGTTCATGAGGCGGAGGATAGTGGAAATTTTCATTTAGACCCATATTGTTCGGCGGTTAAAATGTGTGGTGTTACTTCAATGCAAGCTGCTGGCAGCAGTGACTTCACTTTTGCTCTTCGGGTGCCCACCATCATTTTGCTGAATTAGTATGTATTTCAGGCCACAGAGAAGACCCTGGCCCGGTTAGTTAGGAAGTGAGCAAACTCACGATAGGGTCCTCTGCACTCGTCCCCACTGGGTGCTCACTCCTCTGGGTAATCCAACCCTTAACTGGATACTTTATACAGAAGACAGCAAAAAGCGAGGGTAGCACTCCAAAGATAAATAAACTTAAATTTATTGAAGACCACACATATCACAACGTTTCGGGGGAAAACTTGCCCCCTTCCTCAGGTGATCACCTGAGGAAGGGGGCAAGTTTTCCCCCCGAAACGTTGTGATATGTGTGGTCTCAATAAATTTAAGTTTATTTATCTTTGGAGTGCTACCCTCGCTTTTTGCTGTCTTTAGTTAAGGAAGTGGTTGATACAGAGCTGTTTTAACTGTAACCTTATGATTATCGTATATAAACGAATATAAGTCAATCTGAGTAAGTCGAGGTACCTATTTTCACCTAAAAAATGAGTAAAACACGATTGACTCGAGTATAAGTCGAGGGTAGAAAAATATGAGCACTACTGCCTTCTGATTCTGTATTGTTTTGAGGCTTTAGTTGCCCTTTAAATGGACAGCAAATTTGCCATATGGTAGTCCCATACACTTATTGCTTTTACTGTTTGGACTACTTATGGAATTCTGCTGTCCATTTAAATGGCAACTTAAGCCTCAAACACATTCAGAATCATAAGGCATCTTTTTAACAATAGATACCATTCTCCTGATTTTGTATTGTTTTGAGCCATTTTTTGGCATGTTGCCTTTTAAATGGACAGTAATCCCATACCCTCCTTGGCACTCCCAGCATGCTTAATGGCTGGATTTGTAGTTTCCAACATCTTCACTGGCAAGGGATTGGGCTTACTGTATGGGATTACTGTTCCCCCACCCCCAGAGGGAAGGTACAGTATGTAGGATCGGAGTAGTGTAGATCCACTGCTCTGGGAAGTGAGACCGCGCCGAGTAGTGACGTCAGCCAGCAGAACATTGGATCGAAGCGAGTGGCAGCCAGATTACTGGATAAGAGGTGAGTGACTCTAGTACTAAGTCGAGGCTAGATTTGAAATGACTTTCAAGGTTATTACCCCACAAAACAATATTTTATATCCATAAAGAGAAGCCCCCAATCCCTATGTCTGTTATACTCACATTGCCCAGAACTGCTATGCTAATCAACCCAAGTTTGGGGGCTTTCTTTATTGTATATAAATATAATTTTGGGGTGGACTACCCTAAATAAAAATATTTTCCTTAATGGGAGATTAATTAACTATCATCGGAGTTTACTCCTGGAATTGTTCATCAATGTTAAATACCTTTTCATTGTGTCTTTTAATTAGAACAATTACCATTTTATTGTATGTGACAACCTCAATTATTATTACAGATTTTAACACTGCTGACATGAAATTTAAAGAGAAATTGCTGAATAGTTTGCATGATAAATGCATGAATTAGCGTGCTGTGTATGTTCCAGATGCAAACCTAGCGAGTAAGCAAGAAAGCCAGATAATGTGTACTGGTTGCAAGATGCATTTATAATATGATACATTATTATATGAAAATGAAGAATACATGATTCAGGCTAGCTGGGGTTGAGTAAAATCAAAACTATAGGCATCACTTGCATTTCACATACAGTATAACCTACAGTGAAATTTGTATAGGTATGCTCAGTTCACAACAAAATTTGAGCGAGCCTGTTGGATGCTTTGAGAGACACTATTTTACAGGATTCTAGAGCTTCTTCCCATTCCTCATCGATAAGAGGAGTCACATCTGTTTACCAGGAATATTTTTTAGCCCATGTTTCAGTTTATTGAGAGATTTGGCCACCGAGGGCTGCTGCAACGGATCGGGTTGGAGCTCAGGGAGAGATTGCAGAACTGGTATAAAAAAGCATGTCTGACAGAGATACCTGAAGTTTATGAAATTGGGAAGATCAACCTCTTGTTTGAGTTGGTCAAGGATTTCAGTGAGGGTGTTCTTCTTAAGATGTGAAAGTTGCTGAATTCCATTGTAGGTTGTGGCTATGGATGTGTGAAATAGGTGTTTACGGGCAATCCCAGATCTTTGAGTGCTTGGTATAGGAGTTGATGATAAAGTGTTGTTAGTGTGCTTAAAACCTTGGAAGATCGGGTTTATGTCTTGGTTAAAGTACTGTAGGGATGTTCAACATTGTTCAACCAGTGGTGAAGGTTAGGATATTTTCTTTTGTATTGATAATACAGATGCAGGACATTTAAAAGCAGTTAATGAGAGGAGCATTATGGAGCAATTATTTAAAGGGATAGAAACTCTAATAATGTAAATAATGAGATTATTTTGATATGTGGCAAATAGGTGGAATTTTGTTGTTGATTTTAAATAGAAAGAGGCACTCTGTTCAGGTCTTTACCTCCATATAAGCCTGGCACACACAGGATGTATCTTGGCCCACATGACTGGCTTTTTCCATATTTCTGTCAATCGGATCGAAATTCAACTAAAATTTTCAGTGTTGTCTGTAATGACCACCACACCAAACATTGAAATACTGTCACTCGGAGCAGGTTCTACACACACGGGTTAAGCCCTGGGTTCTTAGCTAGGTACACACATAAATGATGTGCCCGACCGACGACATTTCAGTATTGGTTTGTCGGGCCAAATTATTGTATGGTTCCGTGGCGGCCATGACCGACCACCGACCATTTGTTTGTCCAAATCGGACAAAAGTAACGTTTGGACAGGTTGGAACACCACGGGCGATTGTGCGGTCGTCCATTTTGGGACAGCATGCTTGGACATGGTTCTGTCGGACGTGGCTGCTTTACCTCAACCCACAGTCCTTCCTTCTGGTGGACCACCAAAGTCTAGAACGGTTGGTCAGGGGGAAGAATTGGCACATGTGTACCCACCTTTAGAGAACTGCATTTTAATTTAAGACATGGTAGGAGGTGATAGACTTTAACAGGTTCTGAAACATTGTTGTATCTCATTGTTATAAAATATTTCTGTATAACATTATTGCTGTGAAAAGTAAGTTAAATCCCAAATAATTTTTTAATAAAGCTAACAAGATTTCAGAGACTGGTAGTTAATGGAGGTAACATAGAAAAGACAGAAATCTTTAACTTTAATACTGTTAACATTAATGAGCCACCAGTATTAGTTGAGCCTTTAAAATCTTCTTCTAGCTAATTGAAAATAGAAGATGGGCTGAATCAGGCGGAGTGCAAAAGATATTAGCCCTCTTAATGTAAACAAAGGTCCAGTGGCAAGATGGTTTTATCCCAGGATTCTAAGAAGCTAAGCTTAGTATTGTACCAGACCACTGTGCAATATTTTCGGGTGACCAACCTAGTGGCTTACATCGGCTGGCCAGAAATATCACATGTGTGTGGGGACGGCGCGACTGTGCTCAGTCGCTGTGTCGTCTGGATTGGTTCTAAAGGACAATTGGGCTCGCAATAAATCCCTTTGGAACTGCACCATTGATTGCGGGAATTGTCCCTGACGAACACGTGCTAGCCAACCTTCGGTCAGACCAAAAAGTGTCCATGTTTTTGGGTTGTAAATTATTAACAACTAATGTTACACCTATTTTAAGATGAGAAAAGAAATGGCATGCACATGAATAAAAAAGGGTCTATAAAAGGTGTTTTATCTTTGTGTGCCATTGTTAAAATTTGGTACATGCAGACGCAGTAAACTTTGAATGTTCTTGGTGTAAATGCAATAAATACACGGACTGCAAGTCTGTTCTGCTGGCATTCTTTCTCTATTGTATTGCCTCAGTCTGCCATGTTGGCACCCAGCACTATAATATTTTTGCGATCTTTTTGGAGTGGTGTGCAGGATTACTTCCTTGGGTGTCTGTAATTATTAAAAGGACTTTTGGCACTAGCCAGGTTGTGGTGTAGCCAGTCAGTTGACTGAGTTGGAAGCACTTTGGGAACTCTTCTCAGGCAGACGAGAGAATTATTTGATATATTTGTGGAGACAAAACACATAGTTAGAGAGGCGCAGATACTGTTCGAAATTTCGGGCCGTTTTACGGACATGGTCGAAGAAATGTCAATTGGGAAATATCAATGGTAAGATGAACTGGCGGGGGTCACTCTGAGGAATGGTCTAGGGGGGAATGGGCATTTCTGGAATCCAGGACTTTCGAAAAACCGATTTTTCGAGTCTTCCTTCGAACATTCGATAATTTCCATAGAACGACTCGCAGATTGCTTTTGAAGGTTTCTATTCATACAGGTCATGGTAATATCTGATTGTATTCAATTGATCAACTGGACTGAAGTTTAGTTCTAAGACGTTCGCTAGTCTCGACTGGCTTTCTCAATTCAGAATGACGTTACAAGAACTCTGTGGCAATTATGTACCCTGGAAATCCCAATTAGCATATCACAGCCAAGTGTTAGGGTGTGATGGGATAGTGGCTAGAGTGTTAAGGCAATGCCCGAGTAAGGTGTCAAAACAGCATGTACATGGCATTGTAGCATTGTATACTGTCTACCAGTTGGATAATAGACATTTTACTCCATATTCGCATGCCTCGAACGTTCGATTACATTCGATAATTCCGAATGTCCGATGGAGTATCGAAAGTCGCGAGAATCTGGGCCCGGGATAGTTCGAGAAGTCTGATTCGTCGAACTCGAATAGTCCCATCTCTAATTATAAGTAGGTTTCCCAACGTGGTTTTAATGCGTAACGATACTGCCAAACCATCTGATTGCCTTCTATGAGAGGTGAGTCAGAACCTAGATTTGAGGGGTCAGTGTATGGATTATTTTTTGGATCACATCATTTAGTTCAAATGTTAAAAAGATCTGATTGTGGGGCAAAACTAGCACCATTTTATAACGATAGAAGGAACTTTTAGTTTTGTAGTCCCCTGATGTTGGGTCTGAGGTTAGATTTCATAATAGTTAGGTTTTGGGTTCTCTAGAAAAGAGGGTTGTGTTTGTGAGAGGGAGATAAATAATACACTATGTAAATATAAGAGGGAACTCCAGGTTGAAGCTGGGTGATTGTGTCTTGTTGTTTCCTGGTCTAGTTTGGTGAATTGGACGCATTCACCATTGAAGGAGGACACTGTTTTTTGGGGGGGTTTGTGCAGTTTTTGGTGTGTGGAGGGTAGATTGATTATCGGTTGTCTTAACTAATGGCTATGGCCTGTTGTCTTAACTTTAACTATTGACTATGACCTGTTGTCTTAAAGGACATGTCCACCCCAAAAACTAAAATTTCCACACTACTGGCCCCACTGCGCACTTTAAAAATCCGTACCTTACATCTCTGCTCCAAATGGTTTTCCTGCAATGTCTTTCCAAGTCCCAGAATGTGAAGATCAGGAGCCTGTCTGTGAGTGGAAAAGTTTCGCCTCTTACCTTTCCTCTGAGAGGTTTCTGGCTTGCCCACTGGAGCCCTTCCCCCACTCCCTCCCTATCCTGTTGCTGCCTGGTTCCCTAGCTTTAAATCCTTTTTCTGTAAGTATTGGACTCTATCCACCCCTAGCCGCCATATTTGTTGTGGGGGAAAAAATTGGCAATTGGAAATATCCCTGGATCAACCTCTACTATACTATATATATATATATATCTATAATTATATATATATATATATGATATATATCAATACCAGTAACTTTGGAACATTCCTGTTTGCAGAAAAACTCATCCAGCCTTTTTTTTAAAAACTGTCAATGAACCTGCCATAACATGTCCACTGGAACTACTTTTCATATCAATCGTCTGTCTATCTGCCTGTATCTATGTATATGGGTATCATCTATCATCTATCATCTATTTATCTATCTCTCTATCATCTATCTATCTATATCTATATCATCTATCTATCAATCATCTGTCTGTCTATCTATCATCTGTCTATCTATCTATATCTATCTATCATCTGTCTATTATATTCATTCTATCTGTATCTATGTTATATGGATATCATCTATCTATCTATTATCATCTAATCTGTCTATCTTTATCATCTATTTATCATCTGTCTATCATCATATCTATGTTATATGGACTCATCTATGAATATTTCTATCAATCTGTCTGTATCTATGTTATATGGGTTCATCTATCTATCTATCTATCTATATATCTATCATCTATATATTATCTATATCTATCTTATTAATATTATCATCATCTATCTATCCATTCTATCTATCATCTATTATCTATCTACACTATCTATCATCTATCTATCTATCATCTATTATATCTATCTCTCTATCATCTATCTATCTATATCTATCTATCATCTATCTATCAATCACTGTCTGTCTATCATCATTGTCTATGTCTATCTTATCTATCTATATCTATCATCTGTATACTATTATCTATCTATCTATCTGTGATCTATGTTATAGGATATCATCTATCTACTATTTATCATCATCATCTGTCTATCATCTATCATCTATTATCATCTTCATTTCATCTATATCTATGTTATATGGATATCATCTATATTGAATATTTTCTATCAATTGTCTGTCTATCTGCCTGTATCTTGTTATATGGGGATCATCTATCTATCTATCATCTATCTATATCTATTATTATCATCTATATATCTATCATCTATCTATATATCTATCATCTAATCTATCTATCATCATCTATTATCTATCTCTCATCATCTATCTATCTATTCTCTATCTATCTCTCTATCTATCAACATCGTCTATCTATCAATCATCTGTCTATCTATCTATATATCTATCTATCTATCTATATATATCTATCTGTATCTATGTATATGGATATCATCTATCATTCATTTATCATCTATCTGTCATCTATATCTATGTTATATGGATATTCTCATATTGAATATTTCTATCAATCTGTCTGTCTATCTGCCTGTTCTATGTATATGGGTATCATCTATCTAGCTATCTGTCAGTCTGTGTATAGTAATATGTTTCTATATGTCTTCTTTTCAGTCTATATGTAATATGTGCATTAGCTATCCATTTATCTATCTAGTTTTCTATAACTCTAACCATGTTGTTTGTGTATTTCTCTGGTCTGTGTATCTCTCTCTCTTGTTCCTATATCTCACTGTCTCTCTCTATATTCTGTCTTTGTGTGTTTCAATCTCCACAAAATACACAATGGGATGGTTTGTTTGTCAAGAATGGCCTAAAATGTTTCACGTAGTGCGTGTATGCCACGGGGTGTGGCTTAAATGGTGTGGTGTGTGGGGTGTGGTTTAAAAATAAATGTAGCTCTGTGCACCTTTGCTGGCTTTTCAAAAATGTCCCTAGATTTTTTAGAAATGTTGGTAAATATGCTGTAAGGATGTATAATAAGCACAATCGTTTGCTGGATGTGTTTAAAGGAAAGAAAAAAAAAGCAGGTCACAATATTTCTCTCTTAAGAGGAATGTTTGCGCCTTTGCTATTTATTAAATACTTGGTATATGCTTTACATTTTAATGAATATGGAAATTGTATGTTTGACACATAGACCAATATATAATTGGACTGTCTCTATCATCTATATCTATGTTATATGGATATCATCTATATATGACTATTTTCTATCAATCTGTCTGTCTATCTGCCTGTATCTATGTTATATGGGTATCATCTATCTATCTATCATCTATTTATCTATCTCTCTATCATCTATCTATCTATATCTATCTATCATCTATCTATCAATCATCTGTCTGTCTATCTATCATCTGTCTGTCTATCTATCTATCTATCTATCTATCATCTGTCTATCTATTATCTATCTATCTATCTGTATCTATGTTATATGGATATCATCTATCTATCTATTTATCATCTATCATCTGTCTATCTATCTTCACTATTTTATCATCTGTCTATCATCTATATCTATGTTATATGGATATCATCTATATATGACTATTTTCTATCAATCTGTCTGTATCTATGTTATATGGGTATCATCTATCTATCTATCTATCTATCATCTATCTATCATCTATTTATTTATCATCTATCTATCTATCTATCTATTATCTATCATCTATCTATCTATCTATCTATCATCTATTTATCTATCTCTATCTATCATCTATATCATCATCTATTTATCTATCTCTCTATCATCTATCTATCTATATCATCTATCATCTACTATCAATCATCTGTCTGTCTATCTATCATCTGTCTGTCTATCTATCTATCTATCTATCTATCATCTGTCTATCTATTATCTATCTATCTATCTGTATCTATGTTATATGGATATCATCTATCTATCTATTTATCATCTATCATCTGTCTATCTATCTATCATCTATTTATCATCTGTCTATCATCTATATCTATGTTATATGGATATCATCTATATATGACTATATATACAGATAGAATAGATAGAGATAGATATAGATAGATAGATAGATAGACATGATTGATAGATAGACAGATGATTGATAGATAGATTGATAGATAGAGAGTAGATAGATAGATGATAGATAGAGATAGATAATAGATGATGATAGTAGATGATAGAATATAGATAGATAGATAGATAGATAGATAGATGATAATATAGATGATAGATAGATGATAGATGATAGATGATACCCATATACATAGATACAGGCAGATAACAGACAGATTATAGAAAATAGTCATATATAGATGATATCCATATAACATAGATATAGATGATAGACAGATGATAAATAGATGATAGATAGATAGACAGATGATAGATGATAAATAGAAGATAGATGATATCCATTAACATAATACAGATAGATAATAGATAATGATAGACAGATGATAGATAGATAGATAGATAGATAGACGACAGATGATAGAGACAGACGATGATTGATAGATAGATGATAGATAGATATAGATAGATAGATGATAGAGAGATAGATAAATAGATGATAGATAGATAGATGATAGATAGAGATAGATAAATAGATGATAGATAGATAGATAGATAGATGATAGATAATAGATAGATAGATAGATAGATGATAAATAAATAGATGATAGATAGATGATAGATAGATAGATGATACCCATATAACATAGATACAGACAGATTGATAAATAGTCATATATAGATGATATCCATATAACATAGATATAGATGATAGACAATGATAAATAGATGTAATAGATAGACAGATGATAGATGTAAATAGATAGATAGATGATTCCATATAACATAGATACAGATAGATAGATAGATAATAGATAGACAGATGATAGATAGATAGATAGATAGATAGACATACAATATAGATAGACAGACAATATTGATAGATAGATGATAGATAGATATAGATAGATAGATGATAGAGAGATAGATAATAGATGATAGATAGATAGATGATATCCATATAACATAGATACAGGCAGATAGACAGACAGATTGATAGAAAATAGTCATATATAGATGATATCCATATAACATAGATATAGATGATAGATAGATAGATGATAGATAGAATAATTATAAGTAGATAGATGATAGATAGATAGATGATAGATATATAGATGAGATAGATAGATGATAATAGATAGATGATATAGATAGATGATGATAATATATGATAGATGTAGATGAGTGATGATGGCTATGATAGATAGATGATAGATGATGTATGATCGTGATAGATGGTAATAGATGATAGATGATAGATGTGAGAATAGATAGATTGACAGTAACAAATGATAGACAGATAGATCTCACACCCCCTTCCCTTAGTACAACTGGCCGTCCCTTTCCCCCCTAAACCCCCCATGAGTCCAGTGAAGGAATTCTGATTTTTAGGGCACTATGATCCCCTGTCAAGTATTGTAGACAGCACTATTGATTCCTGTGGCACTCCTTACTACTAGCCATGTGGACACATCTCCTAACTGAAGTTGTGAAGAGGAGGAATCTCTCTACCTTCCCCCTCCCTTTTACTGCCTCAGGTCAGGAAGAAGCAGAGAGACCGGCATGTGGTCACATGACCTCTGTCTCTGTTAAGGATCCCAGTCTTTACTTATTGCTCAACCTCAGACACACTATTTTGTGACAGGCTGCACTGTTTGACTTCAGGTACACTCTGAATCCGGGACATCCCCCAGGACTTTAATAATGCGGGACTACTTCTTAAAAATTGGGACTGTCCCAGTAAATCCGGACTGTTGGCTTGTAGCATACATATGCTATAAATATATAGCAAATGCAACAGTTCAACACTGATCAACCTTTATAAATGGCCTGAATTCAATATCTGTCCTTTTATGGCATTGGCAAGTGATTTTATTGTGCTGTGCTACAGGCACAAAAATCCACCATGTGGGGTAAAAACTATTTAATATGCTGCATATTAGCTAATACCAGGGCCGGATTTACACCTCAGGAGCTTGTAGGCCCAAGAAGCCTGGCGCCCTTAGCCCCACCCCTAAACACAGACCACACCCCTTAACCACACACATTTCTTCTTTTTGGGGGAAAAAATTTACTATAAGTGGTTGGATTGGTGGGAGGAGATTGACAAGCCGCCCCTTCAACCTCAGGCGCCCCAAGGCACGTGCCTAATGGTAAATCTGGCCTTGTTAATACAGTGATAACTCTTTAATTTTTCTCAGATAGGATAGAAGTCCTTCCGAAACATAATCTCTTTGAAATGCCTTTGCTTGAAAGTCAGGTGATTAGCAGCAATCACATTATATAATATTCCATTAGCTGACTCTAGAATCACTTCCCGTTATAAACAGCAAAGGTCAATGTTTGACTAAAAAGAACTCTTTTGTTTCCAAGATTGTCAGAGAGGAAGAGAACATTGTGGAGAATAGAAGTAAGGGAATTAAAATGATATTACTAAGGGCTAAGCCCCACTTTGATATCACATAAATTGCAATATCTGTTTTCCCAACGTGTGCGCTCACCATTTTAATGCACATCCCCCGTGCTATTATTTAACTTACAGATGAGATAAACATGTCTATGTACTTCCCACTGCTCCAAAAACCCCATTGCAAATTCCGGTTCGGTGTAGTTGTGACCTAAGCCTAACTAGTCATTTATTTGACATTACTCTTTCAGTGTATTTACTAGTTAATAAAAACTCAATGAAGTTCTTCCAAGGAACTGACCTTTTCTTTACCATATGACCTATTCATTACTAGACAGACCAGCAGAGAAAAGGAATGTACACAGACATGCAGATTTACTGCACTTAAATGGTGAGTGCTGATTTTTGGCTTAGGTTCTTTTACCAGTTTTTCCTTACTACTTCATCAAAACTTGTGTGTGCTGTAAATTCTAGAGAGCTGCAGTAAAATGGTGGGGCTGTTTCCAATGACAAAACCAACATTGTAATTTACTGTGCATATACAAAACATCTTTATTATTTAAGGAGAGCTAAAAGCTAGAATTTATTTTTCCTCACAAACAGCCATGGCTGATTAATAATGTATCACTTTTATGCACAAAATGCCTGTATCCAATGGGTAAAACGTGGTGGGGGCTCAGGGAAATCTTTGCAGATTTTTGCACTGATAAGTCTTTGTGCAAATCATATGGCAATTGATCCAAATATATCATTGGAGGCACTGGGGCACGAGTGGGGGATGGGGCACATGAAAGTCCCTGTGGGACAACAGAGAGGGGCATGGGTGGAAAGGGCCCAAGGGCTCATAGAATACTGCATTACCTAAGTACCAGGCACTTTAGAAACAGAGCAGATGGCTACTGTCACACGGTTTCTAGGCATGAAGTGCAGAGGATCTGGTGATGCTCCTCCATATTCACATAAAAATTTAAATATCTTAATGGGGAACTTAAGTCTCCAGACAACATTGCCTCAAAAGAAAGAGCACATTCACAAAGATGCAAAAACAGTGTCTCACCCCTCCCTTTGCTGTGGATGCTGAGAATTTATGAAAATATCCTGTGGGTACTAGGGGTTAGCTCCCATAATTAGCCTTACCTGGTAACAGCTAAGAGATCATCCCTCCTTCTGACACAGCACACGGTGCTGTGGTTCCTACAGCATTCACATGGTGTTCACCAGCAACTTAAAGGGTATGTCCACCCTTAAAAAATATTTTTTATATGTTACTCCCCCTGTCCCCCCAGCCCCAACCGCTCTATTTATTTAATCAGAAAATGCCCCAAACTTTACTTACCTCCCCTCTTTCCTCCACCGCTCTGCCGGCCCTCTGCTTGCGAGAAATGTAAGCAGAGGGGCGGACCAGCAGTCGCGTCTGTGATTGGCGAGTGGCAGCCAATCACGGACACGGCTGCCAGGAGTTCATTTCGGCGGAGAAAGAGGGGAGGTAAGTAAAGTTTGGGGCATTTTCTGATTAATAAATAGAGCGTTTGGGGCTGGGGGGACAGGGGCAATATTACATATAAAGAGATTTACACTAGGGGGAGGAATGCTAATCGGGAGGGAGAGGGAGGAGTGGCAGGGGGAGGGAGGGGGAGACGTGCAGTACGCATGCCAAACTTCTCCCGGAGGCCAGGTAGGAGGCAGAGTCCTATATGGACTCTGCTATCCTCTTGGTGGGCAGTTTTTGGACTTTGGGGGGGGGACTACAGGAGAACCATATTAACATAGTAACATAGTAACATAGTAATAAGGTTGATAAAGACATTCGTCCATCAAGTCCAACCTATTCCCTTTTTTTTTTTTTTTTTTTTTTTTTTTAACCCTACCTAACAGTTGATCCAGAGGAAGGCAAAAAACCCCAGCTAAAAAAGGGGGGGAAAAATTCCTTCCTGACTCCAAACGGCAATCGGAAGTATCCCTGGATCAACCAGATCTATATGCATTAATACCAGTAATTCTCAATATTTTTTAGTTTTAGAAACTTATCCAGGCCTTTTTTTAAAGTATTCAATGAACTTGCCATTACCACTCTGCTGAAGACAGTTCCACAGTTTCACCGTTCTCACTGTAAGAAACCTCTCCTAACTTGAAGATGAAAACTTCTTTTCTTCCAACCTTAAAGGATGTCCACGAGTCCCTGATATGACCTATTAGTGAACAATGCACCAGAGAGTTCACTGTATGGGCCATTAATATATTTGTATAAGGTTATCATGTCCCCACGCAACCGCCGCTTCTCCAATGTAAACAGCCCTAACTTGTCTAATCTGCCTGCATATTCAAGCCCCTCATTCCCCTTATTAATTTAGTTGCCCTTCTCTGGACTGCTTCCATTTCCAAGATGTCCCTTTTGTATATGGGATTCCAAAACTGCACCGCATATTCCAATAGGCCTTACCAGTGCCTTGTAAGAGGGAGAATAATATTTTTCTCTCTTGAATCTATTCCCCTCTTTATACAACAATATCTTGCTAGCTCTAGCTGTTGCTACCTGTCATTGTTTGCTACAGCTAAGTCTGTTATCTACCAGAACCCCCAAATCTTTTTCCATTTCAGATGCACCTACACAGAGTTATTTATGGTGTAGGTGGCACAGGGATTATTAAATCCCAAATGCATCACCTTACATTTATCAACATTGAATCTCATCTCCCATTCTGCTGCCCATTTGATAATCTATCTAGGTCGCTTCAGCACTTGCACATCATTGGAATTTCCAAAGCTCTGCATAATTTAGTGTCATCAGCAAACACAGAGACCTGCTCTCAATGCCCCCTTCTAAGTCATTTATAAACAGATTAAACAGAAGCGGCCCCAGTACAGAACCCTGAGGAACTCTCCTTAGAACTTTAGCCCACATAGATGTAGCTCCATTAACCACCACTCTCGTTTGCGGTCCAATAACCAGTTCCAATCCATGAACAAATGTTTTCTTCAAGGACAACAGTCCTCATTTTATACTTAGTCGCCTATGTGGCACAGTATCAAAGCTTTTGCAAATCCAAATATACCACATCCACAGCTGGGCCTGAATCTAACTTCTTACTCACTTCTTCATAAAAACCAATTAAATTTGTCTGGCATGATCTATTTCTCATAAATCCATGCTGACTACTACTAATAAATGATCTCTGGAGACAATCAAGGATATGATCCCTTAACAAAGTTTCCATCACCTTCCCTACCACTGATGTTAGGCTTACAGGTCTATATGTTACCAGGCTGTGAACGACTACCTTTTTTGAATATTGGTATTACATTGGCTTTTTTCCAATCCGCGGCATATGGAGCTGGGATGTGAGGTAAGTATTAAACTACACTACATGATGGGGTCAGTAGTGGGGGGATTATAGTTTTGGGGGTGGACATGCCCTTTAACAATGAGCATTGGTTCATTTAGAAACTTTATCTTTGCTAGAAACTCTGTGCATAGAGACGGTGAATCCTGGGTCAGGGGTAGTTGTACTGGCACAACATGGAAGCCTTCTTAGTTTAGAATCTATTACTTACATGTACAAACTGCAACTTACTAGAGAAGAATCTTTCAATGTATAGGTGTTCTGGGGAGAAAGCTTTCACGTTAGGATTTTTAAAATTAAGTTTAGTTCGCTTTATGTAAATTTAAAAAATGTAAGTATATTGCAAAATTTCTGTCAATTAAGCTAAATAATTTTGGACCCAGTATTATATTGTATTTGAGACAGATAAGCTTTAGTTTTTAAAAGCTGCACAAGAACTGAGCATTGCCCAATAGCCCCCCACCAGACTTCATACGTTACTGAATATTTTCACTGCTATCCAGATTCTTTCTATAGGTTATAATACATATTGCACATTTTCTTCTATTGTGGTTTTATTCAAAGGAGGTTTGGTGGATTTGCTTTCCCTTCTGTCCTCATCAGCATCTCATTATGGTCATTTTATTCAAATCTGTTCTCAAAAACGATATATTTCATGTCGGCAAGACAAACTACTTTGGTTTTTTCTTTATCACCTGGATATTCACTTTGATACAATTTGCAATAAGCGCAATTATCCTCATTCTCTTGGATGTATCATAGCAGCATGGCCTTTTATATCAGAATCTCCAGGGAGTGATGGTTTTATCAAGCAGCCTGAATACGTTAAATCAATATCAGAAACCAAGTTGTAACTCTTTATATTGTCCCCTACCCCTTTTCATGTCTTTGGTTCCTTTCCAACCAGCCTGATAAAAGCCTCCTCTCTGGAGTTACCCAATTTAATGAAAATAACCCAGAGTAGGAACTCCACATTTTTAAAATAAACTGACACGAAGACCCCTGCTTTGTAACAGCCTGGAATTCTGTTCTGTAGATTGTACTGTATATATTATATACCAGCTAGAACAATGTATATAAAATACAGTGGGAATTAACACTTGCATTAAAGGAAAGTTCAATGGAAAAAAATCATTATTTTTTTTAATTTTTGCAGGCTATGTACCGAGATCCGTTATGGGCTATTGTGTCTTAAAGTTGCATTAACCTTGTACCATGGGTTAATGCAACTTAAACTAACGGTGGTTGCAGTGGTACACAAAAACTGAGTCCCGCAACTGCCGCAACAAATGTACCGAGCTATAAAAGCTCTTTAGACAGATCTTAAAGCCAGCAGAAGATTAGAATGGGTAAACCTCATCGCAATTTACTGAGATCCACTGTCTGTTTGGTGCATTGCCTAAAGGGTACCGATGTACCTGGGTTAAGCAACTTTACATAACGGTGGTTGCAGTGGTACACAAAAACTGAGTCCCGCAACTGCCGCAACAATGTACCAGCTGATAAGCTCTTTAAGACAATCTTAAAGCCAGCAGATAGATTTAGAATGGGTAAACCTCATTCGCAATTTACTGAGATCCACTGTCTGTTTGGTGCATTGCCTAAAGGGGGCAATAGAGAGCAATAGTGGCTCTTGGTGCATAATAAGGTAAGAATAGCAAAATCGAACTCCAACATGAATTTAGTGAGATTTATTCAAACCAAAACTCAACACAAAGTTTTGGGGGTACAGGCCTTCCTCACCTGATATTTGGTTTTAAATAAATCTGACTAAATTCATGTTGGAGTGCGACTTTGCTATTCTTACCTTCTGGTTCCCTTACTCCCTTGGAAGTGGGGGTTTGCTTATTGTCTGCACCCACGGAGGTATTGTGCACTGGGACTGTGTTTTCTTGCTGACCATTGATTAGTCTTGGTACAGCCCATATAGTTTATATTGCGCATACCTAGTAATTCTAGACATTCTTTTCCATTTTGAAAATTAGTTGATTTCATCCCCTTGCTATGCTTTGCTGTTAGCATTGAGCTACCATTTCAGGTTCTTTAACAGATCTTTTTCCCCAGAATACACACCTCCCTTGGAATGTTCCTAAAGCTGGGCATTTACTAGACAGACAAGATAGATTTGAGATTCTATCTAATGTCTAAAGACCACATTTTACAAGCAGTGTTTTTTTATCTGAGATAAGATAAACCCATTTTAAACTTCCCCTTTAAAAACCCTTATAGACAGATTACCTAGGAACAAAACACTCATAATTCAATAGGCAGAACTATACTATTCTAAAAAATACAGGTCAATAAAATGAGTGTTTGGTGAAACTATACCATCTGTGCAGCATCAAAATCAAATTTTGTGCTCTGCATGCCGTGTACCTATATATATAATTTTGTGTGTGCTCTGTTTTAACCTTGAGGGAAGAAAGTACCATTCACATGTCAATGTTTTCCTAATGGACACAACAAATTACATCATAGCTCAAAATCCTCATATGTTTCTTTAAAGAGGTTGCAAAGTCTATGATAAATGCTAAAATGCCTTTGATCTCCACAGAGACGGACATTGTTGCAACCTTTAACAAATGTAAGTCTGGAATCGTTTTTTATTCGCAATATTTAGTTCTGGTAAACATATTAAATGGTAACATATGCACATATCACACGCAAGATTACTTTGTGGGTATATATGAGCAGAGTTTAACCATGAATCTCTGTTTAAATATTTTTTTACTCAATTTATGTAGATTACATTAAAAGTTATTGAATAATGCAGCAGTCTTACTGTTGGTTATTAAATCTTTTAAATAAATGGTATAATTTAGACTGAGTAGTGTCTCACTAGATGCATATCTAATGTTTTCACATGACTTTCATATTTTGTAATAATGCAGTGCACGGCTGCCATCAGTTGTAGAATCAGCTTGTGTGTGTGTTAGCTCTATCAGGTATCCCATGCCTCCCGACAGTCGCGGGAGTCTCCCGAATTCAGGGATGGCCACTGCACTCCAGCAAGACCACCCCAACCTCCTGCAACCAAACTCCTGGCAAGGACCTCTCTCGTCCTTGCCCAGAACGCCCCACTGCCTCCCCCACCCCCTAGGCCTCTAACTCTGCCCCAACTAGATGACATCACTTACGTCACCTCCCCTCATCACGCCCCTTCCCCCCCACCCTGCCTGGAAGCCTCATATGGCAGAGTAGGATGTCGGCTATGTTGATCCAGGGATAATATCTGATTTCCATTAAGGGGTTCATAAGGTTTTTTTTTACCTCTTATGGCAAATGGCTGCAGCTGCAGGAGTTTTTTTAGTTGTTTTTTTTAGTTCCTCTGGATCAACACTCTCTTTATATCTGTTATTATTGGGTTGAGCATATTAATGATCCTTTTTGCCAGGTCACCAATATTCTGAATAAAGTTTCAGTTACAAGTTAAATATTGGTTTTTCTTTCTTTTACATTTATTATAGATATACTCCATACTCAGTGGCAGATCAAATCTAAAATTAAACATATGGGTCCCAGATAACGTACTGGTCGGAATTGCAAAGATGGAGAGGGCCCTGATTAAAAAAATTAAGCGTCATTTTTTAACCCACTCCTGGTTTCAAACCCAGAAAACTTTTAAATTTTGAGGTGGCCTTAGTCATATATAGATGATATCCATATAACATAGATATAGATGATAGATAGATAGATGATAGATAGATAATATATAGATAGATAGATGATAGATAGATAGATGATAGATAGATAGATGGATAGATAGATGATAGATAGATAATATATAGATAGATAGATAGATAATATATAGATAGATGATAGATAGATAGATAGATAGATGGATAGATGATAGATAGATGATAGATAGATGATAGATAGATGATAGATAGATAAATAGATGATAGATAGATAGATGATAGATAATAGATAGATTGACAGAGACAAATAGATAGACAGATAGATCTCAAACCCCCTTCCCTTAGTACAGACTGGCCAGTCCCTTTCCCCACCTAAACCCCCCATGAGTCCAGTGAAGGAAGTTCTGATTTTTAGGGCACTATGATCCCCTGTCAAGTATGTTAGACAGCACTATTGATTCCTGTGGCACTCCTTACCTACTAGCCATGTGGACACATCTCCTAACTGAAGTTGTGAAGAGGAGGAATCTCTCTACACTTCCCCCTCTCCTTTTACTGCCTCAGGTCAGGAAGAAGCAGAGAGACCGGCAGTGTGTCACATGACCTCTGTCTCTGTTAAGGATCCCAGTCTTTACTTAATTGCTCAACTCCAGACACAGCTATTTTGTGACAGGCTGCACTGTTTGACTTCAGGTACACTCTGAATCCCGGGACATCCCCCAGGACTTTAATAATGCGGGACTACTTCTTAAAAATTGGGACTGTCCCAGTAAATCCGGGACTGTTGGCTTGTATGCATACAGTATGCTATAAATATATAGCAAATGCAACAGTTCAACACTGATCAACCTTTATAAATGGCCTGAATTCAATATCTGTCCTTTTTATGGCATTGGGCAAGTGATTTTATTGTGCTGTGCTACAGGCAACAAAAATCCACCATGTGGGGTAAAAACTATTTAATATGCTGCATATTAGCTAATACCAGGGCCGGATTTACACCTCAGGAGCTTGTAGGCCCAAGAAGCCTGGCGCCCTTAGCCCCACCCCTAAACACAGACCACACCCCTTAACCACACACATTTCTTCTTTTTTGGGGGAAAAAATTTACTATAAAGTGGTTGGATTGGTGGGAGGAGATTGACAGCCGCCCCTTCAACCTCAGGCGCCCCAAGGCACGTGCCTAATGGTAAATCTGGCCCTGGTTAATACAGTGATAACTCTTTAATTTTTCTCAGATAAGGTATAGAAGTCCTTCCGAAACATAATCTCATTTGAAATGCCTTTGCTTGAAAGTCAGGTGATTAGCAGCAATCACATTATATAATATTCCATTAGCTGGACTCTAGAATCACTTCCCGTTATTAAACAGCAAAGGTCAATGTTTGACTAAAAAGAACTCTTTTGTTTCCAAGATTGTCAGAGAGGAAGAGAACATTGTGGAGAATAGAAGTAAGGGAATTAAAATGATATTACTAAGGGCTAAGCCCCACTTTGATATCACATAAATTGCAATATCTGTTTTCCCAACGTGTGCGCTCACCATTTTAATGCACATCCCCCGTGCTATTATTTAACTATACAGATGAGATAAACATGTCGTATGTACTTCCCACTGCTCCAAAAACCCCATTGCAAATTCCGGTTCGGTGTAGTGTGACCTAAGCCTAACTAGTCATTTATTTGACATTACTCTTTCAGTGTATTTTACATAGTTAATAAAAAGCTCAATGAAGTTCTTCCAAGGAACTGACCTTTTCTTTACCATATGACCTATTCATTACTAGACAGACCAGCAGAGAAAAGGAATGTACACAGACATGCAGATTTACTGCACTTAAATGGTGAGTGCTGATTTTTGGCTTAGGTTCTTTTAGCCCAGTTTTCCTTACTACTTCATCAAAACTATGTGTGTGCTGTAGAGATTCTAGAGAGCTGCAGTAAAATGTGGGGGCTGTTTCCAATGACAAAACCAAACATTGTAATTTACTGTGCATATACAAAACATCTTTATTATTTAAGGAGAGCTAAAAGCTAGAATTTATTTTTCCTCACAAACAGCCATGGCTGATTAAATAATGTATCACTTTTATGCACAAAATGCCTGTATCCAATGGGTAAAACGTGGTGGGGGCTCAGGGAAATCTTTGCAGATTTTTGCACTGATAAGTCTTTGTGCAGAAATCACTATGGCAATTGATCCATAATTATCATTGGAGGCACTGGGGCACGAGTGGGGGATGGGGCACATGAAAGTCCCTGTGGGACAACAGAGAGGGGCATGGGTGGAAAGGGCCCAAGGGCTCATAGAATACTGCATTACCTAAGTACCAGGCACTTTAGAAACAGAGCAGATTGCTACTGTCACACGGTTTCTAGGCATGAAGTGCAGAGGATCTGGTGATGCTGCCTCCATATTACACATAAAAATTTAAATATCTTTAATGGGGAACTTAAGTCTCCAGACAACATTGCCTCAAAAGAAAGAGCACATTCACAAAGATGCAAAAAGCAGTGTCTCACCCCTCCCTTTGCTGTGGATGCTGAGAGATTTATGAAAATATCCTGTGGGTACTAGGGGTTAGCTCCCATAATTAGCCTTACCTGGTAACAGCTAAGAGATCATCCCTCCTTCTGACACAGAACACAGGTGCTGTGGTTCCTACAGCATTCACATGGTGTATCACCAGCAACTTAAAGGGTATGTCCACCCTTAAAAATAATTTTTTATATGTTACTCCCCCTGTCCCCCCCAGCCCCAACCGCTCTATTTATTTAATCAGAAAATGCCCCAAACTTTACTTACCTCCCCTCTTTCCTCCACCGCTCTGCCGGCCCTCTGCTTGCGAGAAAATGTAAGCAGAGGGGCGGGACCAGCAGTCGCGTCTGTGATTGGCTGAGTGGCAGCCAATCACGGACACGGCTGCCAGGAGTTCATTTCGGCGGAGGAAAGAGGGGAGGTAAGTAAAGTTTGGGGCATTTTCTGATTAAATAAATAGAGCGTTTGGGGCTGGGGGGACAGGGGCAATATTACATATAAAGAGATTTACACTAGGGGGAGGGAATGCTAATCGGGAGGGAGAGGGAGGGAGTGGCAGGGGGAGGGAGGGGGAGACGGGCTGCAGTACGCATGCCAAACTTCTCCCGGAGGCCAGGTAGGAGGCAGAGTCCTATATGGACTCTGCTATCCTCTTGGTGGGCAGTTTTTGGGACTTTGGGGGGGGGACTACAGGAGAACCATATGTAACATAGTAACATAGTAACATAGTAATTAAGGTTGAATAAAGACATTCGTCCATCAAGTCCAAACATATTCCCTTTTTTTTTTTTTTTTTTTTTTTTTTTAACCCTACCTAACAGTTGATCCAGAGGAAGGCAAAAAACCCCAGCTAAAAAAGGGGGGGAAAAATTCCTTCCTCCAAACGGCAATCGGAAAGTATCCCTGGATCAACCAGATCTATATGCATAATACCAGTAATTCTCAATATTTTTTAGTTTTAGAAACTTATCCAGGCCTTTTTAAAGTTATCAATGAACTTGCCATTACCACCTCTGCTTGAAGACAGTTCCACAGTTTCACCGTTCTCACTGTAGAAACCTCTCTAATTGAAGATGAAACTTCTTTTCTTCCAACCTTAAAGGATGTCCACGAGTCTCGATATGACCTATTAGTGAACAATGCACCAGAGGTTCACTGTATGGGCCATTAATATATTTGTATAAGGTTATCATGTCCCCACGAACCGCCGCTTCCTCAATGTAAACAGCCCTACATTGTCTAATCTGCCTGATATTCAAGCCCCTCCATTCCCCTTATTAATTAGTTGCCCTTCTCTGGACTGCTTCCATTTCCAAGATGTCCCTTTTGATATGGGATTCCAAAACTGACACCGCATATTCCAAATGAGGCCTTACCAGTGCCTTGTAAAGAGGGAGAATAATATTTTTCCTCTTGTCTATTCCCCTCTTATAAAAGACAATACTTGCTAGCTCTAGCTGTTGCTACCTGTCATTGTTTGCTACAGCTAAGTCTGTTATCTACCAGAACCCCCAAATCTTTTTCCATTTCAGATGCACTTAACACAGAGTTATTTATGGTGTAGGTGGCACAGGGATTATTAAATCCCAAATGCATCACCTTACATTTATCAACATTGAATCTCATCTGCCATTCTGCTGCCCATTTTGATAATCTATCTAGGTCTGCTTGCAGCACTTGCACATCATTGGAAGTTTCCAAAGCTCTGCATAATTTAGTGTCATCAGCAAACACAGAGACCTTGCTCTCAATGCCCCCTTCTAAGTCATTTATAAACAGATTAAACAGAAGCGGCCCCAGTACAGAACCCTGAGGAACTCCGCTTAGAACTTTAGCCCACATAGATGTAGCTCCATTAACCACCACTCTCTGTTTGCGGTCCAATAACCAGTTCTCAATCCATGAACAAATGTTTTCTTCAAGGACAACAGTCCTCAGTTTATACATTAGTCGCCTATGTGGCACAGTATCAAAGGCTTTTGCAAAATCCAAATATACCACATCCACAGCTGTGCCTGAATCTAACTTCTTACTCACTTCTTCATAAAAACCAATTAAATTTGTCTGGCATGATCTATTTCTCATAAATCCATGCTGACTACTACTAATAAGATGATCTCTGGAGACAAAGTCAAGGATATGATCCCTTAACAAAGTTTCCATCACCTTCCCTACCACTGATGTTAGGCTTACAGGTCTATAGTTACCAGGCTGTGAACGACTACCTTTTTTGAATATTGGTATTACATTGGCTTTTTTCCAATCCAGCGGCATATGGAGCTGGGATGTGAGGTAAGTATTAAACTACACTACATGATGGGGTCAGTAGTGGGGGGGATTATAGTTTTGGGGGTGGACATGCCCTTTAACAATGAGCATTGGTTCATTTAGAAACTTTATCTTTCGCTAGAAACTCTGTGCATAGAGACGGTGAATCCTGGGGTCAGGGGTAGTTGTACTGGCAACAACATGGAAGCCTTCTTAGTTATAGAATCTATTACTTACATGTACAAACTGCAACTTACTAGAGAAGAATCTTTCAATGTATAGGTGTTCTGGGGAGAAAAGCTTTCACGTTAGGATTTTTAAAAATTAAGTTTAGTTCTCTTTATGTAAATTTAAAAAATGTAAGTATATTGCAAAATTTCTGTCAATTAAGCTAAAATAATTTTTGGACCCCAGTATTATATTGTATTTGAGACAGATAAGCTTTAGTTTTTAAAAGCTGCACAAGAACTGAGCATTGCCCAATAGCCCCCACCAAGACTTCATACGTACTGAATATTTTCACTGCTATCCAGATTCTTTCTATAGGTTATAATACATATTGCACATTTTCTTCTATTGTGGTTTGTATTCAAAGGAGGTTTGGTGGATTTAGCTTTCCCTTCTGTCCTCATCAGCATCTCATATGGTCATTTTATTCAAATCTGTTCTCAAAAACGATATATTTCATGTCTGCAAGACAAACTACTTTGGTTTTTCTTCTTATATACACCTGGATATTCACTTTGATACAATTTGCAATAAGCGCATTATCCTCATTCTCTTGGATGTATCATAGCAGCATGGCCTTTTATATCAGAATCTCCAGGGAGTGATGGTTTTATCAGAGCAGCCTGAATACGTTAAATCAATATCAGAAACCAAGTTGTAACATCCTTTATATTGTCCCCTACCCCTTTTCATGTCTTTGGTTCCTTTCCAACCAGCCTGATAAAAGCCTCCTCTCTGCAGGTTACCCAATTTAATGAAAATAACCCAGAGTAGGAACATTCACATTTTTAAAATAAACTGACACAAGAAGACCCCTGCTTGTAACAGCCTGGAATTCTGTTCTGTAGATTGTACTGTATATATGTATATACCAGCTAGAACAATGTATATAAAATACAGTGGGAATTAACACTTGCATTAAAGGAAAGTTCAATGGAAAAAAATCATTATTTTTTTTAAATTTTTGCAGGGCTATGTACCGAGATCCGTTATTGGCTATTTGTGTCTTAAAGTTGCATTAACCGATGTACCATGGGTTAATGCAACTTTAACTAACGGTGGTTGCAGTGGTACACAAAAACTGAGTCCCGCAACTGCCGCAACAAATGTACCGAGCTGATAAAAGCTCTTTAAGACAGAATCTTAAAGCCAGCAGATAGATTTAGAATGGGTAAACCTCATTCGCAATTTACTGAGATCCACTGTCTGTTTGGTGCATTGCCTAAAGGGTACCGATGTACCATGGGTTAATGCAACTTTAACTAACGGTGGTTGCAGTGGTACACAAAAACTGAGTCCCGCAACTGCCGCAACAAATGTACCGAGCTGATAAAAGCTCTTTAAGACAGAATCTTAAAGCCAGCAGATAGATTTAGAATGGGTAAACCTCATTCGCAATTTACTGAGATCCACTGTCTGTTTGGTGCATTGCCTAAAGGGGGCAATAGAGAGCAATAGTGGCTCTTGGTGCATAATAAGGTAAGAATAGCAAAATCGAACTCCAACATGAATTTAGTGAGATTTATTCAAAACCAAACATCAACACAAAGTTTTGGGGGTACAGGCCTTCCTCACCTGATATTTGGTTTTAAATAAATCTGACTAAATTCATGTTGGAGTGCGACTTTGCTATTCTTACCTTACTGGTTACCCTTACTCCCTTGGAAGTGGGAGGTTTGCTTATTGTCTGCACCCACGGAGGTATTGTGCACTGGGACTGTGTTTTCTTGCTGACCATTGATTAGTCTTGGTACAGCCCATATAAGTTTATATTGCGCATACCTAGTAATTCTAGACATTCTTTTCCATTTTGAAAAATTAGTTGATTTCATCCCCTTTGCTATGCTTTGCTGTTAGCATTGAGCTACCATTTCAGGTTCTTTAACAGATCTTTTTTCCCCAGAATACACACTCCCTTGGAATGTTCCTAAAGCTGGGCATTTACTAGACAGACATTAGATAGATTTGAGATATCTATCTAATGTCTAAAGACCACATTTTACAAGCAGTGTTTTTTTATCTTGAGATAAGATAAACCCATTTTAAACTTCCCCTTTAAAAACCCTTATAAGACAGATTACCTAGGAACAAAAACACCTCATAATTCAATAGGCAGAACTATACTATTTCTAAAAAATACAGGTCAATAAAATGAGTGTTTGGTAGAAACATATACCATCTGTGCAGCATCAAAATCAAATTTTGTGCTCTGCATGCCGTGTTACCTATATATATAATTATTGTGTGTGCTCTGTTTTAACCTTTGAGGGAAGAAAGTACCATTCACATGTCAATGTTTTCCTAATGGACACAACAAATTACATCATAGCTCAAAATCCTCATATGTTTCTTTAAAGAGGTTGCAAAGTCTATGATAAGATGCTAAAATGCCCTTGATCTCCACTAGAGACGGACATTGTTGCACCTTTAACAAATGTAAGTCTGGAATCTGTTTTTATTCGCAATATTTAGTTACTGGTAAACATATTAAATGGTAACATATGCACATAATCACACGCAAGATATACTTTGTGGGTATATATGAGCAGAGTTTAACCATGAATCTCTGTTTAAATATTTTTTTACTCAATTTATGTAGATTACATTAAAAGTTATTGAATAATGCAGCAGTCCTTACTGTTGGTTATTAAATCTTTTAAATGAAACTGGTATAATTTAGACTGAGTAGTGTCTCACTAGATGCATATCAGTAATGTTTTCACATGACTTTCATAATTTTGTAATAATGCAGTGCACGGCTGCCATCAGTTGTAGAATCAGCTTGTGTGTAGTGTTAGCTCTATCAGGTATCCCATGCCTCCCGACAGTCGCGGGAGTCTCCCGAATTCAGGGATGGCCACTGCACTCCAGCAAGACCACCCCAAACTCCTGCAACCAAACTCCTGGGCAAGGACCTCTCTCGTCCTTGCCCAGAACGCCCCAACTGCCTCCCCCCACCCCCTAGGCCTCTAACTCTGCCCACAACTAGATGACATCACTTACGTCACCTCCCCCTCATCACGCCCCTTCCCCCCACCCTGCCTGGAAGCCTCATATGGCAGAGTAGGATGTCGGCTATGTTGATCCAGGGATAATATCTGATTTCCATTAAGGGGTTCAATAAGGAATTTTTTTTACCCTCTTATGGCAAAATGGCTGCAGCTGCAGGAGTTTTTTAGTTGTTTTTTTTTAGTTCCTCTGGATCAACACTCTCTTTATATCTGTTATTATTGGGTTGAGCATATTTAATGATCATCTTTTTGCCAGGTCAACAATATTCTGAATAAAGTTTCAGTTACAAGTTAAATATTGGTTATTCTTTCTTTTACATTTATTATAGATATACTCCATACTCAGTGGCAGATCAAAATCTAAAATTAAACATATGGGTCCCAGATAACGTACTGGTACGGAATTGCAAAGATGGAGAGGGACCTGATTAAAAAAATTAAGCGTCATTTTTAACCCACTCCTGGTTTACAAAACCAGAAAACTTTTAAATTTTGAGGTGGCCTCTTTAAAAATGGCTGATCCAAAATAAAGAAAAAATATATTAAACGACTATGAAACCATAAATAGCAAATCCATCTAAGACTAATTTGGACTATTCCAAATGAATGTTAAAGAAACATCATATGTGTTTTTTTTTCTCACTGTGCTTTTGTACAGAAGATTATTGCAGATTCTTATTTTATTTGTCAAGTCTTTTCATAGTGGTCATAGGTAGGTCACCCAGTAGCTCTAGCTAGAGGTACAGATATGTATTGTCTATGACTCTAACAGAATGAAATGTAACATTTCTCCACATTGTTGCTGATTTCATATAACTTTAAATCAGACCAGGGCAGAGTAAGGCCCGGGGGGGGACACATGCAGCCTCTTACTGGCCCCTCAATACTAGACGTGTAGCCAAAAAAAATTTCAAGTGAATTGATCATCTTAGGCTGGATAATTGCTTTAGTTGTATTAAGTTTATTTTATAAAAAACAATGACCTGATATATTGATTAATTGAATTTGATTGAATGGACCTAAAATATTACACACCTTCTATTAAAAAGTGCAACTAATAATAAACAATCTCTATAATGAGAATTGAGTTAAACCTATTGGTCCAGCCCTTCGCGAAAAGTTTCTCCTGCGACCACTGTAAAATTTAATTGCCCATCTCTGCTCTAAAAGGTAGAATACAATGCTCATGGTTTTAGCTTTAATTTTCCTTTAAAGGACAATTGTACTCAACTCCCCCTCGCTTCTCTTCTTCTTCCCACTAGTAGTACCCAGTGAGAGGACCTAAAACACTAGAGGCCGATGTAATATCGGGTAAGTGTGGGTTTGGCAATAATTTCACATGGGCCATGCCATTTGCAAAAATATTTGGAAATAGCATGGCTTAGCCTATTTAGTAAAGGCTTAGTTAATATTAGCGCAACATTTTTGCACTAATCTTAACACCTTTACTACTAAGGTGTACGAGCTGATGCAGAACTAAAAATATTATGTCTTACCTGACCGGGATCCAGCGATGCAGTAAGTCTTGAGAGAAAAAGCATTGCGGGATCCCGGTCAGGTAAGACAGATCTTTTTTAGTTCTGCATCGGCCCTCACCCATGGGTACTTTAACTAACAGCTGTACTTGGTCACATTAAATTTCCCTCTGTGTTCCGGTCCCTTCTGCAGTCTGCGATGTAGCCAGTAGTGCAAAGAAGTGCATCTTCCCATTGGCTACATCGCGGACAGTAACTGACAGTGACAGAGGGTGGAACGTACAGGAGCACAAAGGAAAACTTTAAGTAAGTTTTTCAGCTGTTAGGTAAAGTACCCTGGGATGAGGGCTTCAAGATTTAGGTCCTCACACTAGGTACTATGCATCTGTGGAACTGGAAAAAGGTGAGTATAATGGTCATTTAACATTAATCACCCTTTAGGAGAAACATCAATATACTACACAAAGGGGCTGATTTACCCAGACTCGCTGGGAAAATATATGGAGTTACAGTCGCGCCAACCAATTTGCTACCGGTTAGCACGACTTTAAATCCATATTAGTGCCGGATGCGCGGGCTACGCTAAAATCTCCTGCGCATCCACTCGTGCACCACTCGCAATTCAATATCGCGTTTGCACTAGTTTTACTGCCAAATAGCTGGCGTTAAAATCCCGCAGTGGGTAAATCCCTTACCAGGATTTACCCACATTCGCAAACGCGATATTAAATTGCGAAAGGAGCATTTACCTGGAGCGATAGCGCCTCTGGGTAAATGAGCCTGAAAGACTTTCTCCTACCCTAAAGGTCATGTTCTGCTTTTCAGTGCTACTGTATTTAAATCCTTATTATACTATACCTACAATTAATAACATAGAATGTACTTAAATGCTTTAAAATTGTTATAGATATATTCAAACTGTGCTTTTTTTTTTTTACTACAAACTGCCAAAATTTACCTAAACCAAACAAAGAAAAATGTTTAAAGGGCCCCAAACCGTTCTTCGCACATTTGAAAAACAAACGACCTGGTGCAGTGTCAGACAATACCTGTATAGTGATACTAAGCAATCAAAAACAGCTTTCATTATTCAACAGTCATCACCTTAAGCTGCTTAACTCAAACACATGATACGCTAGGAAAACAAGCACAAACCATATGTACAGTTTATAACAAGAACCTCATTCATTTCAAGTCGTCTTTTACTTTTAAGATACCAATGTTCATCTTTGAGTTTTCAACAGGAATAAAGTAAAGGTTACAGGTGTTATATGTTTTTTCCCCTATAAAATATTCTGTGAATTTTCAAAATTCTACTTTAAGGCAATAATAAGGTGGCAAACATCCAAACAGTATCCACAATGCACTGTAATATTATGACCAGACTATAAACAGTTCTTCGGGTTAGTTTAAATGTTTTTGTTTTATTTATAGTGGAAAATTGTAGGTACCTGCTGCTCGAAATAAAATCTGTGCAGAGAACAAATCTAAAGATGCTATGTGTTTGCAACACTCAATGCACAATTAGCATTTCTTTTATAATTAAATGGACTGTAAAAATGTATTACCTGCAAATGTTTGCTCTTCCGTTAATGTCAATTTGTTTTGTGAGGTCTTGTTTTTTAGCCATTGTCTTGCCATTTAAATGCATACAATTCTACTCATTACTATAAGTTCAGATTAAATGCATACAATTCTACTCATTACTATAAATTCAGATTAAATGCATACAATTCTACTCATTACTATAAATTCAGATTAAATGCATACAATTCTACTCATTACTATAAGTTCAGATTAAATGCATACAATTCTACTCATTACTATAAGTTCAGATTAAATGCATACAATTCTACTCATTACTATAAGTTCAGGTTAAATGCATACAATTCTACTCATTACTATAAGTTCAGGTTAAAAGCATACGATTCTACTCATTACTACAAGTTCAGGCTTTAGCAATGAGTAGAATTGTATGCCTTTAACCTAAACTTATAGTAATGAGTAGAATCGTATGTCTTTAAGTTCAAGTTAAAGGCATATGATTCTATTTATTACTATAAGTTCAGGTTAAAGGTATATAATTCTACTCATTACTATAAGTTCAGGTTAAAGGCATACGATTCTACTCAATAGTATAAGCTCAGACAAAAGGCGATACGATTCTACTCATTATTATTAGTTCAGGTCGTTTCCAGGAAGGTTTTGGTGTTACAGAAATCTAGGTTCATTGTATGGAACAGTCAAGGAAGAGACAACTAACTGCAATCTCATCACAAAAACAAATAACATTAGATAAGCTACTGTCATTATTGACCCAATTTCTGAATTTAAATGCAACCAAAATGTTAAAAATGATGTAGTAACACTCCATCTGTGAAAGTAATCCCCCCACAGAGTGGCTCCTTCAGCCTGCTAAAACTGAGAGTGCCAAAGAGACCCTCCCACTCTAAGGTCCTTTTTCAAGTGCAATTGCACTCAAGAAATGACCTGTATGGCCTGAAACATGTTGTGTTTGTCTCCTTAATAAATTACACCATGGAGCCTTTAATCAAGATTTGTCTCTCCTCTGTTTCTTGAGATTTAGACTAAAACAAAGAATGATAAAATGCACAATGAATAAATGTAGAAACTGGAAAGGATGGCATACCTTCTCTTATTGCTGTAAATGGGGTACCTTCCTCTTCTTGCAGTCTTATAACCTTCAATGCCACCAATTTGCCATTTACTCTTTAAAAAAAAGGAGAGAAAAAAAATTAATTATTATCAGCAATTAGCATTTATTATTTAATTGAGAGAGGTTATTTTTTTTATATATAGTAAGTGTAATGTACAAACAGTAGTAAAGGTTGAAAAAAACTACATCAATGATGCCTCGTTAAAGGACAATTATACTGTAAAAATACACTTTTACAAAATTAAAAATTAAAAGTTCCTGGGGCAGGGAGGTAGGATTGATTATTCCTACCTCCCAATATTGTTACATTGAGGAGCTTCGACACATACAGTTTTCGTCTGCTAGGTTAGTGCCCTGGGCCCACCTGTGTTAAAGATTGTGCTAAAGCACCCAGGAAGACTGGCAGTAGCAATTTTCTTTGTGCTGCTGTTCCTCATAGAAATTATATTGGGTGGTAGAAAATAACAATCCTACATCCCTGCCCCAGGTACATTTTAAATGTTTTTGAACAAACTTAATATGCACTATAGTTCTCCTGAGTGGATCTACCGTAAAGCAAAGACCTTATCTAAATAATTAACTCCTCCTAAAAATCATCAAAAATCATGCAGCAAAGATATTCTGATACAACAAATGTAAAAAAAAACAAACTGAAAACTGTAAAAACCCTTTAGATAATTATATAGATCCTATCTTACTTAAACCCAGCAGAACTTTCTATGAATGCAATATCGTATCAGTCGAGATTTTAAAAGAAAGAACTAAAAAAAAAAAAAAAATAGTAAAAAAAAAAAAAGAATTATCATTTGCTTTAAAGGTTGAATATTGCTGTGGGATAAGAGGGAATAGAGTTAATATTGAGCACAACTGAATATTGATCCCTTCATAATGGTAGTTTTAAAAATTGTATTTGCTTTTTTATCCTATACTTTTTAAAATAAGATTCAGGAAAACATAATTTTAAAAATAAAGTTAGATCAAAAGATAGGGATGAGCTGCAATTTCAAAAAAAAATAAATAAAACTCACCTACAGGATAAAAATCATGGATGGCCCAATCCTTATCAAATGGCATGCTCACCCCTTTTAGCAATATTAAGTATTTTAAACCAGGAACACCCCCAACCCCGTCTTAGAAATACTTACCTTTATCCAGGACGTTCTAGGAGAAAATCTTTAACTTCTTGCTTTCCAGTGTCAGTTCTCTTCTTCCATATAGCAGCCATAAGTCAAGGCTGTGGTGGTGACTTACAGCTGCTTCCATGAGTCTCCTCCTCTGCAGAAGCTTTCTTCTATTGGAATATCCTGGAGAGAGCAAAGTATCCCAAAGTTGGGGTTTGGCGAGGGGTTAGGTGCTAGTCCTGGTTTAAAATATTGAATGTTCCTAAGGCAGGGTAAACATGCTCTTTAACTGGTCTCATTTTTCACGTTCTAAATTTTGTGGTTCGGATCACCATCAGGTAAACATGAAATCTGCCTTAATTTCTGTTCAATGAAAATAGGGATTTCTTTCATTCATGTAAAGTTGAACCTACATCTGGTTCTGCAAATTAATAATTAGTATTTATTCATTTAAAGTTCAGTGGCATTGCATTTCTGTAGGCACTAAAACGTTTGGCTCCTTCGTATTCATTAGTTCGTTTTTCAAATTTAGAAACACTGATGACTGTTAAAAGTGCAATTGGTGATGACCTAACTGCCTAGGTCCTTATCCTAGGGCTTGCTTTTGATGTCCCATACTAGGCTATCAAAGTCTGTCTAATAGTGGCAGTCTAGGCTTGCTTCCTCCCATTACGAAGAGCGAACATCAGGGAGCGGACCACTCCGGAATTAGGACTCAGACTTGGTAGGTGTCATCGTAAAACTTTTATTTCAACCATATGTACACATCAATCAAAGCTGTAAAAGCATCACAAAGGTGCAACCAAACCAGTGGTCTGACGCGTTTCCCGGCGTTCCCGCCGCTTTGTGGGTCTCTGATGAAGCGGCGGAATGCCGGGAAACGCGTCAGACCACTGGTTTGGTTGCCCATTTGTGATGCTTTTACAGCTTTGATTGATGTTTACATATGGTTGAAATAAAAGTTCTACGATGACACCTACCAAGTCTGAGTCCTAATTCCGGAGCGGTCCGCTCCCTGATGTTCGCTCTTCGTACTAAGTATCGTGAGACCCCGCTGACGTCTCGTTTTGGGAGAGGTGACCTGCACGACAGGACGCAGCATAGTGTGGAAACAACACGGATACCACTGGTGAGCGCTCCTAATCTGGATTCTGGTATGTGTTTTGCTTCCTCCCATTATCAGGGATTATGCCTGGACTGGCCAATTGGAAAACTCCTTGGAGAATGTGTCTTTTTTTGGACAAATTATGGAACTAGGGAAGAGACTGGCACTACCAGACAGTTTTTGAAAGCTGGTATGGGACATATATAGCAAAGGGATGGGGAGGGAGGTTTGGGGGTTACATAGAGTATTCTTTTACTTTAAAGTGAATATGTAGAAAAAAATCAAACCTCAAAAATACTGTATTTGCTTTACATTTGGTAAGTCTCGCAAACCAGAAAAATAGTTTTAATATGTAGAAATCCTCTTGTATTCCATGTACAAAAACAAGTATGACTATATTCCAGTGGGCTGAAATATTTTTTAAAGGGCAAGTTCACCTCTCAAATGAAAAATTGTATCTAGGAAGAATCAGTGTGCGGTCACCGACCATTAAGTCCTCTGCCCCCTATTCCAAATAGAGCTACATATCTTATATAAAGACTTCAGGTACTGGATCACTGCATTTTTTGCTAAATTAGAGATTGTTAATGTGAGTTTATCCTTTAAGTTTTGACTTTACTTCTCCCTTAACAATAACAAATCCAAATTGATTGTATGAGTTACCGATCACGTCAGACCAAATGGCCTAAATAACTCAAGATTACATTTTGCTCTTGATAATAAAACTCAGAGATGGAGCTGTGCACGACTGTCATTAATGAGGTATTTCCAGCTGGATATAATTTGTATGTGGAGGACCTAAGGGCCCTTTTCTGTGCCCATGGTTAATTTGTTCTTTAATATTCCTGTACAGTAGCCAACACACTGAAACTGTTGTCAGTAACTTCCAATTACATAATGTTATGCAAGGTAACACATTTGGAAGATGTTTGCTTGCGGAGGGATTTGGACAGAATGGCAATGGACAATGAGACAGATGATCTCAAACACAGACCTAAAGAAACATGTTCATGAATTTCAGTCACAATATTAACAAAAAATATTGGTTGGGCGTTCAGTGGATACTTTATGGAAATAGTTTGAGAAGCTTCACATATAAAGATTTTCCTTTAGTCTTTAGACATTTTACAATAAGGTGTAAACATCTAATTTTCTCTGCTATCTAATTATCACTGTTCTCTTGCTCACCAAGCTGCTGTAGAATGTACTAACTCCATTTAAAGGGCAATTATCCTTCCCTCTCCCTTTAAAAGTACCCAGGGTGAATACCTAAACTGCTTAGTCCTCACAACTGGGGTTTGCACTATGTACAGGGTGCTGTGGGGATAGTTTAAAGGGAAACCGTGGTACAAATATGACAGGAATTGCTTTCCTGAGTATCTTTGTAATTTACTTTCATAATTTTTTACATAGTTTAGCATCACCAACAGATCCCTTGAACTTTCTGCTTCCTGCTCTGAAACCATGTGACGGTCCCTCCCTGTGGGGGAGATGTTTAATCTGTAGCAAAAATTAGCTGTAATTTTGGGTAAAGGTTTCCAGGTTTGTCTTAAATAGACAATGGAAGATATCTTTGCATGCAAAAAGTATGCCCTGTGCGAAATCTAAGATTGGGTTGGATGATAGCAGTGTCAGACTGTTAGGGCCAACCAGGAAATCTGAGACCAAGAGCCAACCATGATTAGTTTAGGGGCCCACCTAACATTCATATCTCTATTATCACTCATTTACATGTCTATTTTTCTCCTACTGACTCCTATTGTTTATTAAAATGTATTTATTACTGACCCTTTGATTCCCTTGTAACCCTGTGGGCCAGTCCAATGGTATTCAAGGACCTTCCACACACCTATATTAGATAAATATATGCTGGGTGCTGCTCAGGGGAACCCATAGCCAATGGTGAAGTAGATGCCAAACAGAAGCAATCCTGAATGCACACCAGTCTTGAAAATCAACAGTGTTATTATTTAACACATGATGTTTCAGTATACTGGTACACCTTCCTCAGACATGCAAACTGTGGACCAGTCCAACACTGGATGATAGAGGGGCGCACACCTGTGATGGTTATTACACACTTAACTGTTATGTGGGCAAGAAGTGCCAGAGAATGTACCAGAGTGTTTATTATGTGACCCATTGGTATATTACTTACCCAGTGAGTACTAACCCAACTTACCGGATGGAGTTGTGAGACTTTTTGGCTGGGGCCCCTGCTAACGGCTACCGTGACGGACGCAAGTTCGGGGAAAACGCCATTTTGGGTGAATATCTCTGGATCGCTTCAGGGGATTCCAAGAGCGTGCAATGCCACGGACATAAACGTCTAAGTCCGGGGGATCGAAGCGACTGATACTACTGCCGTACCGTCACCAGTGTAGCGGTGAAGTATAATTACATTTGTTTATTGTCAACTCCTGCCATCCCGACAGTTAGGTGTGCGCACAGCGACGGGACTTGCGTTACCTCCTTCCTATTTTTACCTATACAGGATATTTGACCCATCGGATGCTCTGCGGTCTGGATTGTGATACTCACATGTACTGTGTCTCGGCCTATAACTGCTGTTTTGTTGCTTTTTGCTACAGGTTGCAACATTTTATCCTAGTATGCTTATGTTTATTACTTTTTAACCATTGTTCTATATATTGTATCTTTACCTGTAGCTGACCAGCTTGTTATTATAGTGTAATATCTCTGTATATATATTTTTTCCTTTTTTATGTTAGTTATTTACATATAAAGATACTATATTTTATTTTTGTATATTTCCTTTTTTGATGCCTCGTGTTTTCTAACGGCCAGGTAAAATTCCTTTTTACTGTTGTTCTATGGTGTCTTTTCCTTTGGGAATTTCACTATACTTTTCCTGAATAGGAGAATCAGGAGTACCTGTCTATTTGGCTACCGCATTATATATCTTAAAGGACAACTAAAGCCTCAGAACAACACAGAACCAGAAGGCAGAACACCTTGATATATAACTAGTAATCTGTATCTTACCTCTCATTTTGATACAGGCGCTGGGAAATTTACCTAAATAACATATGGTTTGCGCTTTACTTCACAGCATTCTAAAATCACACAGTTTGGTCAACGACTATTCTGTTCTGCACATGCTCAGTCCTTAGCTATGGCAGAAACTTGTTACAGTTGGTCACACCCATTAATAATCTCTAGCCAATACTTTTACAGGACAGATAAAGCAAGAAAGCATGTGACTGAGATAAGGAGGTGTGGCCTGGCACTGCACAAACACACAGATACTTCATCCAGTTCTTAACAGGCTTACATTTACTATAATACAATTTACTGAAATGGTATTTTATACCTTATTGATGTTTTTAGGGGGGGTAATTTTCAGATTCTGGAGTATAGAAAATTGGGTTTAGTTTTCCTTTAATTTCCTAACATGAACCTCAAACAAATCCAATAAATGATTTGGTCTCACCCTTCTATTTTCCCCTTGGTAAGTATATGATTCTGTTGAGGGATAAGCAATATTGTAATTTGGTTGGACCAATGGAGGATGAACCTTAAAAAATAAACATAAAACATTTCACATCATCATCGGCTTAACTTTTTGTATTATGCCGGCAGTACTGGGATTCTAGACCTAATTATTAGGATTATTTACCTCTACAGTCTAGAATAACTTGCAACACAGAAAATCCATTGCATTTATGGCAATACAAGCAACAATATAATATTAATAATGGCAAGTCCCACAATCAATCAGTTCTGAATTTTATTATATAAAGATGCAGAATACCAAGATAAATAACATAGATGTCATTTATTGGCAATTTTTGAAAACATGGCTGCAAAGTGCAATACTTGGAATAATGAGCCCAAAGAAAGTATATTAAAGAATACATGAAGTATAAAACAAACGAATGTGAATAAAACCCTCCTGTACCTTTGGTTTGGATATACCATAGCAAGTAGCAACAAACCATTACCCAAAATCTGCTTCAGTACATGCTCTGGCCCACCACACAGTCAGACAGTCTCCAATAATAATTCACTCTTGGCTAATTCACCAACTCTGTTCAACTCTGTTGTATTTTTGCTAAAACAAATAATTGGAAAGTAGTTGTTGCTTTTTTCCTGCTTCCTATTATTTTCTGCTACTGGTGATGCGCAGATTTGGTTTGATTCGTTAATTCATAAAGCTTTACCATCAGATAAATACTATCATGTGAAAAGGGCACTTATTGAAGCCAACAGCCTAAAAAAGGATCCAAACACAAGAACAAATGTTGTTTCACACACTCACCTTGTATCTAACAATTGTCAGTACAGTACAGTTTAGTTTTGTGTGACCAAATATTTAAAGCTGAGAGTACCAATGAAGCAAGCCTTATTTTCATCGGTACACAGATTTGAAAAGTTCACACTTGTACATACATTTTTCTTAAAGCACGCAATACACAGTAAATTAGACAAATTCAATCAAAATAGTAGAAAAAGTCAGCTGGTTTGCTATTTTTCTGCTGACTGGTTGGCAATATTGAGCAGATGATCGAAAATGCAAAAATCGCGTGAGGTGGATAATTTTACATCAGTCCCCATCTCTAATTGAATTTTCCACAATCGGGACAAAAAAATTTAAAATATGATTGCGAAAAATTTAAAAAGTGTATGGACTGCTTTATTCTGAAGCCATAAGCCTACAACCCCTAATTTTAAGCATAAAACGAATTATGATTCCAATACTTACTTGCTTTTTCCTTTATACACTGTAGCGTATGATCCCTCTCCTAATTTTTCAAGTTTTTCATAAGAATCAGCTTTGCCAAATTTTGGACTTGTTGGCTGCAGGAAAAAAACGGTAAAAAAGAATTTATTATTATTCATTAAAAAAAAAAAATAGTGTTAAATGTGTTAACTAATACAAATTAATTTTTTTTCTGGAAGCAGCTCAATTAAACCTGATTATCAATATAAGCTTATCTTAGAAATCACTTAGGCTGTGTACACACCGTACAAAAAGTAGCTGCGAGTAGTAGAGAACCCTGCTGTCTCATTCTTAAGTGTAGCTTAAAGGGCATGTCCACCTGCAAAATAATCTTTTCACATATGGTAGAGGACCCTAGCCCAACAATAACCACTAGGTTTGTTTGAAAAAAAATTGTCATTGGCCAATTAGAGATGCGGCTTCCGCAATATAGAACGTTGGGGGAATGAAGAATTGTAAGTAGAATTCTGAACACACACTTAGCGGTTGGGGTCGGGATAGGGTGCCCAAGCATATGTTTAGAGGGTTTAGAGGTAGCACCTGGCAACAAAGAGGGCTCCTGAGGGATGAAGTGAGGGGAGGGAAGGGCTCCCCTGCACATGCCACTATCCTCTCAGAGGACTTTTTAAACATTACACAGTGGGGCCAGTATGGGGTTAATTTCTGTTTTGGGGGTGGACATGTCCTTTAAGCTTAACCTTGTATAGATTTACATAGATAATGCTTGTACTATGTTTGTGCCATTCCTTCCTGATAGAAAGCTTTCTCCAATTGAATAATTTGACAGGGATTTACATAATAAAGTGTTTTGTTTCAAATTTAATGGCCATTAGTAGTAGAATCTTTGTATTTCCACAACAATTGGTGGAGGAGGGCTGATGTTATATACTATAAAATGTTTTATATACCATAAGATTGGGCCTAGGCAGTAGGCACGCCTTGTTGGCAACGTGCCATGGATGTTGAAGGTGCAGCTCCCGTTCGTCCTCTACCTGTAGGACTTCCAGCTATAGCACAAGCATTAGAAATGGAAGCGCACACTTATACTCAGATTCAACTGTTTATTATATCACACAAACGAACAACGTTTCGGAGAGCACTATGTCTCCTTCATCAGGTATGATGAAAAACAGTAAGTGACAAGTTAATAAAACTTTTTTAAAAAGTACAAACTAGACTTGAAAAGGGGCTTTTTCAGTTTGAAACATGTATGACCAGAGGAAGCTTAACCAATAGGGTCCAAAACTCCCATTTTATAGCATCTATGAACGTTTTGCAATATTTAAAAAAGATACCCAGACAGTCAGAAAGCTGACAGATGTAGGATTACCTGTTATTTAGTAATGTTCTCTCCCCCCCCCCCCTTCCCCCCATCTTGCAAAAGGTTTCAGCCTCCTCTCCAAAGAAGCACTGAAATTGTTACAGTATACTGGGCAGCATTTCAGGTTAGTCTTACATTTCTCAGGTTTCTATTTTTCATTTGATAATTTCTGACTATGTATTACTATTGTGATCAATGTCATGCAATAGATCAAGTGGTAACTTCTGTATGTAGAAAAAATGTTGATAAGTTGACAAGTTAACTGAATAGAATCTAACTGGTCAAAAAAACTGAGGTTATTAATAAATAATATCCCTAAACCTAAGAAGTTAAATTAAAATGTGTAAAGCTGGGTACACACAGTAACAATAAACCCCCGATACCGTCGGATCCAACGGTATCGGGGCTTTATTGTTATGTGTGTATGTTCGTTTCCCGAACGAGCGCGGGGCCGCCGAACGATCGGGTCGGCCAAACGCTCGTTCGGGAAAGGCCGAAAATTTCCATCGGCCGCGCTAGACTCCCTATAGAGGAGTCTAGCACGCCCGATGGAAACACACAGTCCCGAGCGTTCTCCTATGAAGTTCATAGGGAGAACGCTCGGGACTGTGTGTATGCAGATCTTTCAAAGATGGCAGACAGGATCTTGCAGATCCTGTCTGTCATCTTTCAGAAATCTGGACTGTGTGTACCTAGCTTTAGTCTTCTAAGAACAAAATCAGGAATATAAGCAAAAGCAATATCCCTGGTGCACTAGACCAGGGGTGACCAAACAATGGAGACATAAGCAGTGGCCAAACTGCAGCTTTTGTGCCAGGCCCCTGACACAACCCTCCCCAGTGGCAAGCTGATACTACAATCCACTGTTTTTAAACAACTAATCACACATATGTTTAGCCAGCGGCCATAAGGGACACATTAGTGGCAGCTCAATAAGTGACTGGGCCAAAAGCAGGATGTAGCCAACTAGAGTTTGTGCAATCTACATTTTTTTGGATAGTGAAAGTGGAACATCAGGAGTTTTACTCTGAAGGGTGAACATGACGTTTAATGCAACAATCCCATCATTTATAAATATTTATTTTCACCATTTACACTATTAATTCATTTTCTGTACACATCCTTCTTTATATACAAAATGTATATGAAGTTTATTTCTCTGCCATAAAATATCCCTTATTGGCAAAATGTTATGCAGCATAAGTTTGTAATACTTCAAATTAAAATTCATATCTGTGAGTGCTTATTTCCCAAGGGCATCATATTGTTCAGGAAAGGCAGCAAGATCATACAAAGATAATAGTGATTTAGTGCACTGCATGTTTATACCATTGGTATGCTAATTAAAATGTTACACTACAATACATCAGAACCTTAATTTATTGTATAACCCTTGGAAGGATTACTGAGCCATCTGAAACACTGGGGCATGTTTCTTTACAAGCAGATCTTACAGTCTATTCCCGTCTGCACCTGAATTGCCTGTAGGGAGATAGCTGGCTTTTTATTCAATGTCATTCCTCTGACAGTGACCAACAGCTCATAGTTTCTCAAAGTTCACCTTCTTCACCCATACAAACTGTTACATTTTTCTTCTTGTACGGCTCAGGCAGCCATTTGCATCATACATTTATAAAATGATCTTTAGAATCTTTACAGGTTGGTGAAACAATTTCTATTAATTTACTAAATTTTGAGACTCATTTAGTATTAAAGATGAACGGCTGCACCAGTGCGGTAACCTGTAGCTAATAAACAGCAATTAGTTATGATTAGTCTAGCGAAGTTACAACAATTAATCAGCTGTTTCTTTTACTCGGCTTAAAGTGCCGCTTACAATATGTCATCTATGTTAGTGTTTACAGCCCTGGGATTTTCCATGGAAGGATTTAATTATTGCTCACAAAAAGCAGTTGAAATAAACCTTCCACATTTTCTTCACTGCCGAGTTGTTGTGGGCATCTGTTTACTGCCTTATTACATATAAGTTGCTATAACCAACAATCGGTCTTGTTTACCAAAAACCTTATGTTGTGAGCATAGTCTACTTTGGTTGATTCATCAAAGGGAATTTTCATTAAAAGCAGGTAAACATAGATCAAACATGCTGGTAATTTTCATCAGGTTGCATGGTCTTTAGTAGGCCACGGGGTCAGTTGCACCAAAATATTGTCAGCGTTGGTTTTACTCCCTACCACCAGACTAAGAATTAAATAACTGATCAATAGCCTATTGGGTAGGAATTTTGGGCCAGGGTTGGCCTGTTCGAATCAGCCCTAATGTCAGTGGAACAACATTTGTAAAATGATCCTTCTACTTTTTATCCCATGAATCCCATGTGAACAATGGAATGTTGAACACTGTTTGGCCTATTTGACTGTCATGTGTAGCTTTTCCCCAGAAATTGCTTGGATTAGAAATCTGATCAGTTTCATTTTATCAGCATTAAAATCACAGACGTAAAGATACTAGTGGATCACAGTAGTGAGATTTATTGTAACAGGGTATCATAACAACACCTGTCACTTTCTTCAGGAAAACCCAGCGAGACAATAAAAGTCGCCTTAATGGCAGATTAAATCCAAATCACCCGACACCTCTTACAAAAGCTGTGTGGGTTATGTCTTGCAAGCAACTTTTATGATCAAGAAACAGCTTGTAAATGCTATAATGCATGTATCTACCACTGAGTGTTCTTCAGCTGGTTTTGTTTTGTGCTGGATGGTTATATTTGTTAAGGTTCTCACTCATCTGTGTCTTCAAGAACTAAACTTCCAGTCCAGTTAGATTAATTGAATACATCACATATTAATGGATACACTCAATTTAGCACCATTACTATTCTTTCTAAATATGTACCTATATATTTCCAAATGCACAACCAATATATATGAACCAGCTATGTACAAGATATGCAATGCTTCAGCCATATCTAGAAAATGTGTTGAGCTCTGATCACAAAGATTTCATACTAAATTAAATGACAAAGATTTTATACTAAACTATATGGCTATAAAAATGTTACACTTTAAGTGTTTCTGGTTGTTTTATAAGGTTGTAGAAGTTCAATAAAACTACTTATTCCACCAACAAACCACAACTGAACGAAACATAAAATATAAGATTAAATGAACTACCTACATATAATCCATCCTGGCAGAAACTAGATAAAAAATACATCAAAATTAGATGTAAAGCGAAAAAGATAAAACATTGGGGTTTGAACCTCATTTAGGTATTGTTCTATTGCTTCCAACAACTCTACCAATCACTGTTTGATACACACTTAACTAAGTCAGAATCAGCCAACTAAAAAATATATGCTAAGGCTGCACTGAAATTAGCCTCACATGACATGTGCAGTGTGATTCGTAATAAAGATAAACAGTGCACTTCCACTGTAGAGATTGTTCACTCCCCTGCTTTCTTTTCAGCAAGATATTTAAACACTGAGTTGAATTTAAGCTGATAAATTTCCTTTATTGTGGTATTGATATATATTGACTTACCACTTTGCCCCAAAAGGTACGTTTAAATGGGATTGCCTAGAACAGTTCTAGAAAGATTCTTCCTTTCAAAAATGTCTGATTGGGAGTAAAGGGGTCTGACAGTTTTTTAATTATTCTTTGAAGGAATAAGATATTTTAGAAGCCTGGGGCTGTGAAGAGAAAGCGTGTGTCAGGTTTGACAGAAAGTACTGGAATAGTAACATTTCCCTGATTAAATGTAAAAGCAAAGAAGTGTTTAACCAAACCAGTTAGGGGGAAAACAGAGTACTGAAGGTGGTTTGATGGCACATAGAACTGTATTAAATGTAAGAATCAAGGAGTATGATAAGTAACATATGGTTGCACTTCAGTCTTGGGAGAAAAGTTCATCAGAGAGAGAATGGCACAGTTGCTTTCTGCTATATTACTAAAAATGAAGAAATGTATGTATGAGGTAACATACACTATCACAAACTTAACTGATGAAAAACAAGATAGGCCTAGACTGATGACAGAGTAAGAAGGTGAATACACACTGTAACAATCTGTCTGCAAGATTCTGTTTGTCATCTATGACAGATGGGAGTACAAGCAGTTATAAGCGTTCTCCCTATATAAAATATAGGGGGAACGTTCGTGACTGCCATACTCCCTATGATTACAACCAACTCCCTTTACCTTCAGTACAGGGAGCCAACCATGAACGAGGAAAATTTTGTCGGAAATGATCGTTTTGGCCACATACACTTTCCCGGTAAAGGGCCAATCCATTGGTCCCGACAGGATTGTCCCTTTATTGGGAATGTATGTCACAGCTTTAGAATGTAGAGATATAAATAAACCCATTGATCATCGTTTTACTAAACACAAGGGCAAGTCTCTGGTCAAAATTTTCTTAGAACTGAGAAAAAAGTTAAAGTAGAGTTGATATATATATATATATATATCAATGGGCTATATTTGATGGCTTGTGAAAAAAACAAACCTGAAATGAGCACAAAGGAGATCATGAATCCTGACTCGTTTAAGTGGCTATATGTGCAGTGTAAAACAATCATAAAACCATTCAATCCCATAATTTATATATTATCTTTACCAAAACAACGCGGTTCACTAAGAACCCTAGACCTTTGCTGCATTCACTTTTACATTATCTCTAAAGGCTTCTAAAAGGAAACAGTCAAATGGAACCTGAATACATGTCAGCATTCATTGATGGGAAGGAAAAGTAAAATACTTCTGTTAATGTGACTCTTCTCTATCCTCTATTCCCTCCTTGTTCATTGTGCAGAAGCAGCATCTGCTTAGAACATGCAGATGGCTGGAGAATCTGACATGAATTCTTGTCTCTGAATTGTGTTAAGGCCACAGGAGCAACATATCTGTTTATTTCCCCAACAGCAAGGCATATTAATGTTAATGTTAGCTTAAACGTTAACCCATTATTTCTCAGTGTCCTATATATAATACTAAATAAAACTCTGGGACATAATGGATTAATAATAGTAATAAACCTGAAGCCTGTATTTATATTGTATTTATGTTCTTATATAGCCCTGGCACATTACAGAGCACTTCCCAGAAGACATAACAATCTAAAGGAGACCACCCATGCTACAATACTATTATACAATACATGGAATTAAGCACTGGGGGAACATACAAACTCATTGCAGATGTAAACAATGGAAAATTTGAACCCAGGGCTCAGTCCTACAAAGGCGTCCATGCCAACTACCTAGTCACCACACTGCCCATGGTGCTTTATTAACTAAAATCTCATTAATTCCACCCATAATATGCTAGCCGTGCTCATGCAAACGGAAGGCTAACATATGAGGAAAAAGAATTATAACACAATATATTTCTGCAAATAAGACAATTGTAAATTAAGTAGAACATGTAATATAACTGTACATAATAATAACACTATATACAACAAAACGACAAAAAAAATCCTAGAAAATATAATTTGTTGGGTTGATAGAAATGACTTTCCGTTAGTCTGAAGGTTAGAGATGGATCAGGCTTTAATTAAATTCACCTGAAGCCTATTTACAATTATTTTCCAAGTCACCTCATGTAAATGGATTTATGTAGTTCAATAAAAGGAAATAAGATGCAAAAGGAAAAGAATGATAAAAGGAAGTAGTAAAGGTTTAGCTTCTAAACCATAATTACAGTAACTTGAGTGTGCAAATCAAATGTGGCTTTTCCTGTTGACGCTAATCTATTCCGGGGGATGGAGAACTTGGATTATACATATCATATTCACATCAAATAAAAAATCTAAAGAAAATAAAAATAAAAAACAGAACCCTAAAGCAATTTAACACGGTCAGCACTCTGGGTGGTACTCAACTACATGTAGCTTTAAACATCCTAAACTGCTCAAAAAAATACGCTGATTGCCATCCAAGTGAAAATAGCTTACTAAGGGAGAAAAATAATACAGATATTGAAGATAAACCCTATCCTTGTGGCACTATTTGAATACCCATCCTGATGATTTATAGAGGAAAAGGGATTTTGTTTGTCATCACATCCTTCTATACTTCCTAAAATATATAGCTGTCACTCTCCAGAGTAGGTCATGGACCCAGATACACATTTGCACATGGCTCTTGCTCTGCCTCAGCTGTCAAGTAACTACTAAGTGACCTGTCAGTGACATCTTTTTAAGCAAGGCAAAGTCAAAATAACAGTTGCTGAGCTGCAGAAATCCCAGAAACCTGCCCTTAAAACCTTGTCAATACTAATTTTAATGAGGTGTTTTTGAAGCACTATGAGTATCTGTAGGGATTACAAAACACATTCAGGCTTTAGTTCTCCTTTAAATACTTGTGTACTAAATAGCTTGCCAAATGTAATAAAAAACCCAACCCTACAAAGACAACCAACATTACTGCACCTACCATAATAATTAAGTTATGAGAGCTAGTGAACAAGGAACTTTGAGAAATGCAAAATAACATAATTTGGTTTATTTAAATATATAAGAAAACATTTTGGGGGAGATGCAATAAATTTCCCTGTCACAACTGACCTGCACTCGTTCCCGTGATGTAGTAACCACTTTGTGACTGTTATTGCATTGTGAGAATGTAAGCAGTAAGTTGCAATCTTTTGCACGGCTTTAAAGCACCAATTGAAAAGGCGTTAATTTTTTGTGCAAAAACGAGTGCAGTAATCATTGCTCAATTTTTCGCATTGTGCTATTTCCAAAAATCTTCAGATTGGTGCAAGCAATGCAAAACGAGTACATTTAAATCGGTTAGCATGGGTTTTGCACTAATTCATCCCCTTTGCATGGGGGAAAACAATAAAGTAATAGTTTTGTGTTGAGGTCACTGCTTTTCCCTTTACCTCAGACAGCAACAACTCTAATGTAAAGTCGGGGAATTTAACAAACCTACATCCAGCAGGATGTATTGTGGTTTGAAAGAGGAGACAACTGAAATGTCCTTCAGGGAATTGTGTTTTCCTTTATGTTTGTCTGCTATGTCACAGCTATAAATATGAAAATGAGAATCTGGAAAATACCACCTTTAAAAAGTGGATGTTGTGTGACTAGCATTTAGTGGTGCACTGATTGTCCTTATGCCCATGAAAACCCTTTCAGACACCCCCCCCCCCCCATGGAAATCCTGGTCTTGCCCCTGTGATGGACAGTACAGCATCATTTGAAACATTATTCTTCGCCCGTCTTGATAACAGGTGTGTGTTTCAGTGTGTTTCAGTTACATGTACCAAAAGGGCATATGGTAGAGTATATCTTCCCAGTAAATCCAAAATATTCAATTAGGCCATCAGTAGTGCAGTTCATACATACTAATTTGGGAGATATATCTTCTAGAAAGATGACAGGAAGGAAATCTATGCCTAGAGGGGGTTACACTGTAGATGAAACCTACATATGACTCAAACGGCACATACACCAGGCTGACAGACGTGGTATAGAGAATTTAGAAAATATCAGGGATGTAGAAATGATCTTTCAAAGGATTATTCTAACATTTCTTCAACAAGATCACAGATCTACATTTCTTCCTTGAATATATGAAAAATATCACCTTTACAAATGGCAACATGTCCAAAAAAAAAAATAAATAAATTCTGTGACAGATAGCTGCATTGCAAAATCCCTTCAAATATGGACTGGATGCTTTTTACACAACATAATCATTTCAGTGAAACACTGGAGAATGGAAGTCCAGAAATCGAACACTAACATCTCCGCTATAACTAGGGATGATTATCTGCCCTATTGCAGCTGAGTTGGCAAAAGGGCATCCTTAGAATGAATACAAATATAAGGGGCCAGGAAACAGTTGAACTGTTAATACCCTGTGCTAAAATGAAAAGAACTACTACACATTAACTCTTGGTGTAAAGATTGTTTGCTCCTAATAATAATGGAAACTGACTGCCTTGCCCTTAAATACCAACTACATATCAACTGTGAATGCCACTGTCCTCTCAGAGGACAAGGACGAGGCAGAAATCTTTTGGACAGTAAGACAGCTCTTACTCTTTAGTTTCCTTGACTTTGGACATGCACTGCAGGAGAAGGTATGTAAGGATTTTTTTTAAACATCACAGTGGGGCCAGTAGTGGGTTAAATTTTAGTTTGGGGGTGGACATGCCCTTTAATCCCTGTGTTAAAAAATCTGGTAAATGTCTCGTTCTTAAAGGGTATATCCACCCCCCAAAAAAAACTTTCTTGCATTTTGAGTAATGGCCCCCAAAACTTCGACTATGCAAGGTTAAAAGTTATCAGAAGTAATTCTAAATATACTTACCAGCCCTGGTTCTCTCTGTTGCCTTCTGCCTAGTTCTCTGCCTTTTCCGTGCACAGAAGCTGCAGAATGGGCCAGTGCTGAAGGCAGTCCCTTGCATTGTGCACACACGTGCATTTACCGGTCTGAGCTATCAGTGAGAAGCTGGCGCTGAAACGATCAGCGGCAAGTTCTCTCCTGTCTCCTGCAAGTTTTACTGAAGAACAAGAGGTAAGACATAGCTCATGCCTTCCTTTTAATCTCTGCAATTTAAAAGGTAGTACAAAATTCTGAAAAATGTCACATTTTCTCTATAATCTCTGCATGGAGCATTTTGGGGCAATGCAGAACCAAGGGCAACAATCCCATCAATGCAGATTTTTTATTGAACCACTGCCTCCTTCAATCATACATGATTCCAAACACTTTTAACAAATCAATAACTGCAAAGTGGGGTGTGTGTAATTATTCAGCCCCCTTTGGTCTGAGTGCAGTCAGTTGCCTATAGACATTGCCCGATGAGTGCTAATGACTAAATAGATTGCACCTGTGTGTAATCTAATGTCAGTACAAATACAGCTGCTCTGTGACGGCCTCAGAGGTGGTCTAAGAGAATCTTGGGAGCAACAACACCATGAAATCCAAAGAACACACCAGACAGATCAGGGAAAGTTATTGAGAAATTTAAAGCAGGCTTAGACTACAAAAAGATTTCCAAAGCCTTGAACATCCCACGGAGCACTGTTCAAGCGATCATTCAGAAATGGAAGGAGTATGGCACAACTGTAAACCTACCAAGACAAGGCCGTCCACCTAAACTCACAGGCTGAACAAGGAGAACACTGATCAGAAATGCAGTCAAGAGGCCCATGGTGACTCTGGACGAGCTGCAGAGATCTACAGCTCAAGTTGCCCTTAATGGAAGAGTGGCAAGAAGAAAGCCATTGTTAACAGAAATGCATAAGAAGTCCCGTTTGCATGCCATGTGGGGGACACAGCAAACATGTGGAAGAAGGTGCTCTGGTCAGATGAGACTAGTGATGGCCCAGTTCGCGGATCTGAATCCGCGGCGGATTTACCACGTTCGCGAATGGCGGATATCGCCGGTTTTCCACCTTCCAAGGATTTCTCGTATTTTCGAAAATACATGAAAAAAACGTAATTTCGAAAATTTTCGAAATTACGAGGATTTCTCGTATTTATGAAAATACATGAAAAACGTATTTTCGAAAATTTTCGAAATTACGGGATTTCACGTATTTTCGAAAATGCATGAAAATAAATATTTTCGAAAATTTTAGAAATTACGAGGATTTCTCGTATTTTCGAGGATTTTTTCATTTTTAATGGGTCCGCTCGCGGATTTCCGAATTTCCGAATTTTTCCGAAAATTCGCGGATCCTCGAGCAGACCGGATTTTGCGAAGTTCGGACATCTCTAGATGAGACCAAAATGGAACTTTTTGGCCAAAATGCAAAACGCTATGTGTGGCGAAAAACACTGCGCATCACTCAGAACACACCATCCTCACTGTCAAATATGGTGGTGGCAGCATCATGCACTGGGGGTGCTTCTCTTCAGCAGGGATAGGGAAGCTGGTCAGAGTTGATGGGAAGATGGATGGAGCCAAATACAGGGCAATCTTGGAAGAACCTCTTGGAGTCAGCAAAAGACTTGAGACTGGGGCAGAGGTTCACCTTCCAGCAGGACAACGACCCTAAACATAAAGCCAGGGCAACAATGGAAAGGTTTAAAACAAAACATATCCATGTGTTAGAATGGCCCAGTCCAAGTCCAGATCTAAATCCAATCGAGAATCTGTGGCAAGATCTGAAAACTGCTGTTCACAAACACTGTCCATCTTATCTGACTGAGCTGCAGCTGTTTTGCAAAGAAGAATGGGCAAGGATTTCAGTCTCTAGATGTGCAAAGCTGGTAGAGACATACCCTAAAAGACTGGCAGCTGTAATTGCAGCAAAAGGTGGTTCTACAAAGTATTGTAGAGACCTGTGCAACTGACGCTCGTGGGCACTGGGGACATTGCAATTGTGGCTCTGAGTAAACGAGGCCCAATTCTTTTTGTTATTGTATGCTAGTGCGATAACAGTTTAAAGGGACATTCCACCCCATAAAAAATGTCACTGTAGACCAAAGGACCTCTCAAAACCGTGATACCTACCTCTGTCTCATGGTCCCGGGAAGGAGATCTGTTCAGTCCTGAATGATGTTGTCCACTCTTTATGAACACAGGTAAGTATCACAGTCTTGGGGTTTGGGGGGTTCTTTGGGTTGAATGCCCCTTTAGATTGAAATCAGGAGAACTGACACATATTAAAGGAAAATCTCTAACAGGGCTAAATTATAATACACATTTATTTGGAATATTATAGATTATATGGAGAATATTCTGCTGACATACATACTTATAACGGATCAGTATGTCCCATTAAAGGAGACATGTCATCTAATTAAGTCCACATCATTCAGTACATGCTAATTCTTTTTTACTTCCTTTTTCCCAAAGTGCACCACATTATTCCCTATTACTCGCTTCATTTGTGATCTTTTTTCCCTCCAGGAAGCCTTGCATCTCTAAATACATTTCCCTTTCTATATACGTTGTCTCCTCTGCATGTTTATCTTTAGTTTGCCTTTTCATATGTGCAGCTTTCATTTCTGCCATACTGAGGATTAGATGTAGCAGCAGTACGTAGGGTTGAAAAGAAGCCATGAGGCTGCAGTAACAGATACAGGAGTTGCTATTCTAAGCTATGTTCAAAGCAGTAGAAATAGACATACTTGTATAAATGTAGGCCATTGGAAATTAGCGAAAGCAAAAGGTGAGACGCACAGCTGGAAAGAAGAGTTACAAGCTTGTTCACAAACCATTAGCTGGTGCAACATACTGACTTTTTTATTGACAGTTCCCCAAAATGCTACTATTAAATAGCAAATAAACTAATATATAGGGCAGCATGGTGGCTCAGTGGTTAGCACTGATGCCTTGCAGCGCTGAGGTGCTGATTTCGATTCCACCCTTGGACACAGCTGCAAGGAGTTTGTATGTTTTCCCTGTGTTAGCGTGGGTTTCCTCAGGGCACTCCGGTTTCTTCCACAATCACAAAGACATACTGATAGGTTGTATGTGTCAAATAAATGTGCTTAGATTGTAAGCTCTTTGGGCAGGGCCTGATGTAAATGTATACATGAAAATGTAAAACGCTACAGAAGATGTTGGCACTAAATAAATCCACAATAATAATAATATAGCAAAGACATCCTGGATACAAAATAATACCTTTTATTGGCTAACTAAAATGATTGAAAATGCAAGCTTTCAAAGCACTTGGGATGTTTCTTCTGACATGATGCATTAATCTTGTATAGCACACTATTTTACACACACAAAAACAAAGACTTTTTGACATTATACAAATGTTAATGTTTTGCCCCATGTATGGCAATAACTGTTGTAAATAAAACAGTAAATATACATTTAATGATCACTGCAGATAATAAAATAATTAGCAAAGTTTAAACAAATGGTCAGACACACTTCACTATATATAGTGAAATATATTCTACTAGACATTAAGCCTGTTACATTAATGTGTGTTAAAGGCCCAAAGTCCCCTCTCAGTGTCCCAAAGCCAAATCCCCCTCTCAGTGTCCCAAGGCCAGAGTCCCCTCTCAGTGTCCCTGTTGTGTCCGTGACTCCATGTGTGTGTGTGTCTCCCTCCAGTGGGGAAGCAATAGAAACTGTAAAGACACACAGAGGCATGGACGCAGCAGGATTTTATTATATAGGATAAAAATAGCTTTCTCTCTGTGCCCTTATAACAGCAGGCATCTTGCAGTCTCATGCTATATGAATAGCATTACCCACAAAATCTAAGAAACAAGAAGTCATTTCTTACTCCCAGGTTCCCCAGAGTAAGGGGCGGAGATATGCAAAATTCTCCTTTATGTCCCTTGGCTTATGCATGGGTCCAGAACCGCTGGCTTAATAACATGCACAGCCTATTGTATAGAGCCAATCATCCAACTTGCAGACATGACATGTTTCGATCTTGTTAGATCTCGTCAGTGCAAGATACAGTTTCATAAGCCAGCGGTTCTCTACACATTATATGCAAATCTCGAGAATTATGCATATCTTCTCCCTTACTCTGGGGAACCTGGGAGTAAGAAATTACTTTTTGTTTCTTAGATTTTGTAGGCAACGCTATTCATATAGCATGAGACTGCAAGATGCATTCGGTTATAAGAAGGTGCTGCTCCATTTTTATGTGCAATGGAGGGTTCTTTGCCCTTTTGGCCCACCTCTCCCTAAGCTATCTATCTGTCTTGTCTCTGTGCCCTATAACATGAAGTCAGAAGTGTGAGTGGCAGGAAGGGTCAGGAATCTGTAGCAATGTGGATTCTTTTAAAAGCACGCATATAGATATGGTTTAAAGTGGGTTCCACAATTTCATAATAGCTGTAATGTTTGCTTCACAATTCAGACGCATTATGGAGAAATTATTTATTTAATTTGTCAGGTTTATGGCTAATCCAGTGTCAAACACATATTTTTACTTGTTATAGGAGTTCTTAAACCTTGCCCCCTTGCCTGCCTCTTTCGCTTTAATGCTAATTAATTTCTGGTTGACCTGCCAGTGATCTCTCTCAAAACAGAAAGCAGCTACTGATGTCAGAGGTATCGTTATCTGCTATTAAGGCATTAAACATTTCAAATTATTTTCCCCCTTAGAATTTAGAGTCTAATTAAAGAAATATTGTTTTTATACAAAAAGTCCCTCCAAAACCCAAGAACTGTAGCTATTAATTAATTGTCTTCTAATGTAAAAACTCTCTTAATCTGGCGGTCCCTTATGCTGGCCATACACTGTTTTTAGATGCTTAAGCCAACGTTAAGTCAACGTTCATTCTGATGAATGTCTAATTGGCTTTAACATATATCTGTCCAGTGGTTCTTACCTGCAACATTTCCTGCCCAGGTCATAAAGTGGATCGAGGAAAGTCATGGGTAAGTTACTAGTGTATATGCTCCTTTAGGGACAGAGAATACAACACCTAAAAATCCATTGATCATCTTATCAATGTCTCTTCTGTTTTGAAAGAATAACCATAGCAAGAATTGGGATTTGGTATTCCCTGTAAAAGCAATGGTTCAGGGCCCATTATTATTGCAATATTATCTAATGATTCAGGGCTTATAATTGCAATATTATCTAATGGGTCAGAGCTTGTTATTATTGCAACATTATCTAATGATTTACTGATAGCACCCATCAATATTTTTGATTTTGGCATACATGACTTTTGTGGTAGGTTTAGATGCACTTACATGTTTACCGACCAAAATGTACAGTACGTAGTTTATTTGTGTTACTAGAAATTTAGTTGATAACCTGTATATTTTACAGGTTAACAACTACTCTAGTAAGGATACACTACTCTAGTAAGAATACACTACTCTAGTAAGGATACACTACTCTAGTAAGGTTACACTACTCTAGTAAGGATACACTACTCTAGTAAGGATACACTACTCTAGTAAGGATACACTACTCTAGTAAGGATACACTACTCTAGTAAGGATACACTACTCTAGTAAGGTACACTACTCTAGTAAGTACACTACTCTAGTAAAGGTTACACTACTCTAGTAAGTTACACTACTCTAGTAAGGTTACACACTCTAGTAAGGTTACACTACTCTAGTAAGGATACATTACTCTAGTAAGGATACACTACTCTAGTAAGGATACACTACTCTAGTAAGGATACACTACTCTAGTAAGGTTGCACTACTCTAGTAAGGTTACACTACTCTAGTAAGGATACATTACTCTAGTAAGGATACACTACTCTAGTAAGGATACACTACTCTACTAAGGTAACACTACTCTAGTAAGGATACACTACTCTAGTAAGGATACACTACTCTAGTAAGGATACACTACTCTAGTAAGGATACACTAGTTCAAAATAAATCAATTTATTTTTCCAAATGTTACTGTTTTGAAACACATTTTCTTATTTATTTGGCCCAGAAACGGATTAATATTATAAATCACTGTGCGACCTGTGTGAAATATGTGGACTTCTTCTCTACAGCAGTTCTACAATTTCTTTAACTTTTACCCTTTCCTTATCTTAACACAGGGCGATACCCACTCTCCCTTTGGCTAAAGCATATTGAGTGAGCATGTCTGTACCACTCAGAGAGGGGAGATTTAGGGTAAAGAATTTAATCAGGTCTTAGTTCTCTTTTGATGCAATAAAAAGTTAGGGTCATTAATGATACGCCTGAGCATCCGACAAAGTGCCCATACATGGCACAATTATCGGCCGAAACGGCCGTGCATACACGTTATGCGTCGCAGTTCGGCCCACGTGATTGCATACGTGTATGAGGCTTTAGCCTCTTATCTTAATCTGCAACAGCCAATCAGGAGTTCTCTTATTGCAATAACTGGTAAAAAGCTAACATCTGATTGTTTGCTGCAAATTAATAGTACAGGCAAACTTTTGCACGTCTTAGTGTATCAGCCCCTTAAAGGAGAATTAAACTGAATTTTTTTTCTTCATAACCTGAAAGCATTTCCCCACAAGAAAACTAATAAATTGTAAATAACCATCACAGTAAATAGCAATAATGTAAACATATAAATGGATAAGATAACTGTATGTGCATTATATGGCCACAATTTCTGAATTTAGTCACATGGTCCCCTAACTTAAATGAAATATAACAGGATTGGCTATAGACTACAAGTAGGCGTGACTTGGTGTAACAAGTTCCTGCAGTAGCTCAGAACTTAGCATGTGTAAAGAACACAATGGTCAGTGACCACACTGCCATAATGGAATGCTGGGAAATAAAACACAAACCCCATGTTAGAAAGGTATATTTCTCAGCAACCATATCAAAATAATAGCTGAGACACAGATTACTGCTTTTATATCAATGTGCTATTCCTTCTGATTCATTATTGTTCTTTTTGTTGCCCTTATACTAATATTTTACTAAGATGACTGTTCCCACATAAACAACTATAGTTTCCATCTATTCTACTACTTTATCAAGAATGCAAAAAGTGAGCAAACATATTTTACCTTAAACCTTAGCATAGAGATCACTTACACCCTGGGGAGCCTTCTAGCATCCAAGGGTTAACAAAGCAGGGATTTTACATGTACACCCACATCCTTACCGAGCTGGGGCTTGAATGGCGTCTGACTTTGGGGGATTCCTTTCCCATGGATGTGCTCTTAAAGTTAATGCATGCATTGTTTTCTGAATGCACTCTCTTCACCTGGTTTGATGTTTTTTCAAATGGGTCAAAACTGCTCTGTGTCCTCTGTACTCTGACCTTCTTGTCTTCAGGAATGGTGTCCAGAGGCTTTATGACTGAATCTATTCCCTGGCAGTTCCGTGTAGACATCTTGGTGACACATATCTGCAGGGGTTACAAGCAAATATTGTGATATCCAGGACATATCAGAGGGCATTATTGTCTAAATACAAACACACACTTACATCTCTCCTAAGAACATGAAAGAAGAACCATTGTGCTGTATTGTGAAATTCTAAAAGGAACTTTACAACAGGAAGGATTGTCTTTTTACAACAACACATTCAAACTGGTAATCAATCTTCAAGCCACAGAAATATGAGACACTGCATCTGATAAGGTAACTCAAAGAGACCAAAAAAATACTACCGTTATATAATACACCTGTATCTAATTGTACAGCCGCCAGGCCTCAACCATTGCAAAGTCAATGTACCATCAGCTACTTCCCAAACATTTTATTAAACTCAGACTGTTGGCAAAAGATGGAACTTGGCCACTTAGTAATGCACACAAGAATCTAATTGCCACCACCAACAAAAGAAGAACAAATTTAGGAATATTTTTTGGGGGAGTACACTGCTACTGTATAGTATACTGCTATAACTACTGCTATACTGTTATATCGTTATACTTTTCTACTACTATACTGCTATACTGTTATACTGCTATACTATTTTACTGCTATACTACTATACTGCTATACTGTTATAATGAAATACTGCTATACTGTTATACTCATGTACTGCTATTTTGATATAATGTTATACTGCTATAGCGATATACTGAAATACTGTTATAGTAAAAATGCTATACTACTATACTGCTATACTGTTATATCGCTATACTTTTCTACTGCTTTATTGTTATACTGCTATACTGTTATACTACTATACTGCTATACTGCTATACTGTTATACTGATATACTGTTATACTGTTATACTACTATACTGCTATACTGTTATGTTGCTATACCATTATACTGCTGTATTGTTTTACTGATATACTTAAATACTGCTATACTGTTATATTGTTATATCATTATACTGCTAAACGGTTATACTGCAATACTGTTAAACTGATAGAGCGTTATTACAAAATACTGCTATACTATTATACTGAAATATCGGTATACTGTTATACTCCTGTACTGTTATTCTGTCATACTGAAATACTGTTATAGTAAAATACTGCTATACTGATATGTTGCTATACTGTTACACTGCTATACTGTTATACTGTACTGTTATACTAAAATACTTTTATACTGCTATACTGTTATACTGAAATACTGTTATAGTGCTATACTGTTATATCGCTTTACTGTTATACTGAAATACTGTTATACTACTATACAGTTATACTAAAATACTGTTATAATGCTATACTGTTATACTGAAATACTATTACCGTATATGGCTATACTGTTATACTGAAATACTGCTATGCTGTTATGTTGCTATAGCATTATACTGCTATACTGTTACACTTCTATACTGCTATATTGCAATACTGTTTTACTGCTATATCGTTAGACCTCAATACTGTTATAATGCTATACTGCAATACTGTTAAAATTCTATACTATTATACTGACACTTGAGAATGGATCTATGCACACTTAACATGTTCTGTAAACAATAAATACAGCTTTTGCAGTTACCTGCACCTTTTTCTCCAAACCAATATTCTACTACATTAATACAGACATTGCTGTTTAAATCTGACAATTATTCTCCTGTATGACCACATATAATGTGACCTCATTCAGGATAGAAATAACGGCACCTTGTCATCTCTACATGCAGAGAGAATAAGAATATGTCTTACTCTTGTAGCAGGATAACATGTCTCAGTGATGGACCTGATGACAAGTTTAAGGACCTATTATTTAGGCTTGTCTGCCCCAACGTCATCCTGGTTTCTACATAATTTACAGTGTTTTGTAAAAAGAAAAAAGATTCTAACAAAAATGAAAACTGTTAATGTGCTTATTCCGTCACAGCAGTGCTGCAAACCAGAACAGGAGATGTATTGACGTTTTTGATACTACTATACTGCTATACTGTTATATCGCTATACTTTTTTACTGCTTTATTGTTATACTGCTATACTGTTATACTGTTAAACTCTTTTAATGCTATACTGCTATACTGTTATACTGCTATACTGTTATACTACTATACTGCTATACTGTTATACTGCTATACTATTATACTGCTATACTGTTATACTACTATACTGTTATACTGCTATACTGTTATAATGAAATACTGCTATACTGTTATACTCATGTACTGCTATTTTGATATAATGTTATACTGCTATAGTGATATACTGAAATACTGTTATAGTAAAAATGCTATACTACTATACTGCTATACTGTTATATCGCTATACTTTTCTACTGCTTTATTATTATACTGCTATACTGTTAAACTACTATACTGCTATACTGTTATACTGCTATACTGCTATACTGCTATACTGTTATACTGTTATACTGCTATACTGTTAAACTACTATACTGCTATACTGTTATACTGCTATACTGTTATACTGCTATACTGTTATACTACTATACTGCTATACTGTTATACTGCTATACTGTTATACTACTATACTGCTATACTGTTATACTGCTATACTGCTATACTGTTATACTGCTATACTGTTATACTGCTATACTGTTATACTACTATACTGCTATACTGCTATACTGTTATACTACTATACTGCTATACTGTTATACTGCTATACTATTATACTGCTATACTGTTATGTTGCTATACCATTATACTGCTGTATTGTTTTACTGTTATACTGTTATGTTGCTATATCATTATACTGCTAAACAGTTATACTGCAATACTGTTAAACCGATATTACAAAATACTGCTATACTATTATACTGAAATATCGGTATACTGTTATACTCCTGTACTGCTATTCTGTCATACTCCTGTACTACATGTCTCAGTGATGGACCTGATGACAAGTTTAAGGACCTATTATTTAGGCTTGTCTGCCCCAACGTCATCCTGGTTTCTACATAATTTACAGTGTTTTGTAAAAAGAAATGTTTTTTTAACAAAAATGAAAACTGTTAATGTGCTTATTCCGTCACAGCAGTGCTGCAAGCCAGAACAGGAGATGTATTGACGTTTTTGAGCATTGCCTGTATGCCCTGCTAGGCCACACAATATACTGACACATTTAAATACATGAAATCATCTATCCAGTCATCTTAATCACATAAGTAGGACACAGTGAAAGCCTTCTGTTATGGAGAGATATTGTCTGTGAGTACTGGCCATAGGGAATTCGAGTTGTAAGGGTAAGATGTAGTCATGTTCCCTAGAGCCTTATGGAAAAAGCATGTCAGCAGGGCGTTGGGGAAGCAGTCATTCGTTCCATTTATTTCTAGGCCATAAAACTGAACTAGTCTGTGTCTTTGCTCAAGCATGAAATCTACAGCACAAATACTACTGTCATAATAAAAACCTTACATTTTATACCATTCTTAAAATACAACAAATATAAACAGTATTATTATACTACCATGTTGTATTGCACTGTATTTATGAATATATTACACATCCCTTTAATGCAGGTCATCTAAATATTTAGGAGCCAGCTCCAAAAAGTTATGAGTCAGCAACTTCAGACTTCCCAATTTCAAATGATTGAGAAGTTTAGGGGAGATAGAGATCCTTCACACAGTATTAAGGTGGCAATACATTAAAACTTACCTTCCTACAATTCGATTAAAGGGACCGTCAACATAAGTTAAGAAACCACCAACGCTAAAGACATCTATAGACGGACATCTAATCTATCTAATATCTTACAACCAGCTTTACCATCAAGTATTTTAGTGTCAGCAGACTTTCCCCCCAGTATTATATTATTACCTTTAACCCTTTTAGCTGCCATCAGACTTTACCATTAACTTTCCTAGTGCCAGCAGAAGAAAGTTGCAGGGATAAGGATCACAGAGGCTGCCTGTCACAGAGGCTGCTCGTTATGTTAAAAATTGGGCAGCAGCTGTAATTTTCCTGTTAAAAACTGCTCTCCTCTGTTCGTTTTAGCTGTTCGTACTACCCTCTCCCCTTCAGTACGTTCAGCTCCTTAAGGCAGGGTTAAGGCTAGGGCCTGCTGTACGCTGCGGAGAACATCGCACTGTGATGTTGTACAATGTTCCCCTGCGTTAACGCATAGTGGTGACCATTGATTTCACTATTGCAGCTCGTAGGTGTGAACGATACCGTTCACTTCTACCAGCAAAGCATTTTGGTGCAATGTCAACCCTTGACATCGCACCAAACACTCCCTAGTGTGAACAAGCACTAAATTTGCAACATTGTAGTGAGTAGAGTGAGCCGAGTTCAGCAATCTCTTTTTGTTACAATGTTGCAAACTAAAGCAGCTGAACATACTGAAGGGGAGGGGGAGCAAGAGCGGGAGCATTTCGAAAAAGGTTTAAAAGTTTTTTTTAAAATCTGCTGCCTGATATTTAACAAAATGAGCAGCTTCTGTGACAGGCAGCTCAGTGATCCTTATACCTGCCACTATCTTCTTCTGGCACTGGGAAATTTAATGGTGACCTATGTAATGGAACCCTATTACATAGCATACCATGTTAAAATAAATATGTGACGCTCAGGATACTTGTGTATTCTTTCAGCCCAGATACCCTAAACTAACACCACACGCTTCACCAATAGACACCCCGCTTGCCGGGAGGCCTGTAGCATCTAAACCAGGATTCGTTGCCCCTGGACTTGTGCGGGGTATCTGAGCTGAGGCAAAGTGAATACAAGTGAAACAAGCAGCCAGGGCACAACTAGCTCAGAGCTGGACAACCAAATCAAAAAGCGTAACTAAGTCAGGGACGGAGCCAGAGGTCAGAACACAGGAGATAGTCGAGGACATGCAAGAGGTTAGGACAGGCAGAAAACAGTCGTAAATGGGGAACAAGCAGGAAACGGTACATGGAATAGGATTAGACAAAGATCACACCAGGGCTAACCAGTAAGAATATCTGGCGAGGAACAAGTGTAGAGTAGAAGCATAAATAGGGAAGAGGGACCAATCAAAAACCACCTCAGAGACAGCAGGACAAAAGATTGAGGGAGACTTGAATATCACACTTAACAAGAGACATCCAATGGAAAAGGACATCAAGCCGGTGCACACCAGAATGTTCACAACGCAAAGAACGTTGCACACAACCCCGGAAGTGAGCCACAAGAGGGATGGATGCCGCAGGATCGGAGCCCAGGTAAGCTGCGGCTGACAATATAAATATATATATTGCTTTAAATCCCCTCCAAGATGAGGAATTTTATTTGGAGGAAAAGATTTGTTAATACTGTCAATGACATGACAATAGCTTAAATGATAACAATTAAATCTTACAATAACATTTGAATTGTATTCATAATTTTTTGTCTATTATATCAGAATATGTTTCAGTGTATTTATCTTAAACTTAATAAACAGCAACTGTCAAACAATTCCCATGGCAATTCCCGTCTCTCATCCTTTATATAGTTTCAAAAATGTGATATTGATAAACAAGTTTTTATCCCGTTACATATTCCACTTGCATGTATCAGGGAAGCCTCAATGTGTCTATGACAGTTTTATTTAAAGGAGAACTAAACTTACATTTTTTAAAACCTAATGTGAAAGTTTTTCTCCCCAGAACACCTATACATTATAAGATTCTTCTCTAGTAAGTTGCATTTAGTACATGTAAGAAATAGATTCTGTAAATAAGAAGGTTTCCATGTTGTTGCCAGTACAACCCACAGCCTATGAAGTCACCAAAGAGCCACTGAACATTAAAAAAGCCAACAGTGGCTAAATGTGTAGCATAACTACAATATATTCGCCAATATAGTTGGGATAACTAAGGTGGTGCCCAATCACACAACGCCCACATTTTGTTTTAATTGACCCAGGTGCTTAAGCCCCGGGCCCGTCACTTGACTCAGTTTACGTAAATAAACACTTCAGGCGTCACAGACGGCTAATTCTTATCCACACGATAGCTATATTTATATATAAATATATATATCACCATTCCCCGTCGGTGGTCCGGGTGCAGCCTGCCACGAACCCCTCGCTCTGGTTCCATCCACTAAACAGCTTAAATACTGAAGGGTCTGGCGCACTCCGATAGACGATTCAGACGGCACAACAGTGTATATTTAAAAACACTATACTTTATTTAACAAAGATTAAAAACAGCATGGTTACCAAAACGGCAGAAATGCCCTAAAGAGCCACGCCCCCTAACCCCAGTATTCACTGTCTTTATATATTAATATGGAAGTCCCTGATAAGACTTTGAAAGCTGCTTGTTACCCTGCTGTTTATTTATCATTCAGTGGGAGTTGCTGGAAAATAAGCTGCAGGTTAACAAGCAACTTTCAATGTCTTATCAGGGACTTCCATATTCCATTTTTTAAAATTCTTTTCCTAGCAAAAGATAAAACTTCCAAATGTACCTGTTTTCTCTGCTTATTCAATGGTGGCGTACCGGGTAAGGCACCGGGTTTAAAAATACACAGTTAGGAAGGTCACAAGTTCAATACCCTGGACTCACCTTTTTTTTGTTTCTATTATCTTCCAAGCAAAATATAAATTAATAATAATATAAATCATTATTTTTGTAGTAAAAGATTCTACATGTACCAGTGTTCTACTGTATATAGTATCTCTCTTAGCCAAGAGTTAAGAGCTCTGCTTTTAGCAAGACAGAGTAAATATACAATTTGCAAGTTCTATTCCCCAGACTTTTATTTATTAATTTTTTTTGCTGAAATGTTAGTATTCCGTTTCTTACATCCATGTTATCAATGAAATACACTGCAAAGATTACTTTTCTTTTTGTATGAAATGTAAAGGATTATATCATTGTTAGGACAGGAACATTGAATGTGTTTAAAAACAAAACACTGAAATCCCTGTTATATGTCAGGGAGAGGGAGGATCTCTGTGCTGTAATGTGATTGGCTCTCAGCTTCTGGGAAGCAAGGCTGCAACTTCCTTGTTTTGATGTGTTGAGCACTACAGAGCATGTGCGTGTACGCAGACACTTTGCTGGGGATTTATCCAGCTAAGATGGATTGTGGGAGCTGACCCCTAGTACTCACAAGTCATTTTCATAAATCTCAAGGCCACAGCAAAGGGAGAGGTAAGACACAGCTTGTTGTATGTTTGTGAATGTGCTCTGTCTATTGGGACAATATTGTCTGGAGACTTTAGTTCTCCTTTAAGTATGTATGTATATGTTTATTTATATAGCGCCACTTGGGGACTCGCAGTACAATAAAGTCATACAAGGGGGATAAATACATAGATAGTTCAGTACGTAAATATATAACTTATATAAATAGAAGTGCTAGGGCTTTGCCACAAGAGGTAATGAGGTCCCTGCCCCATAGAGCTTACAATCTAGTTAGGTATAAGTGGAGGTATGCTTGCTTCCAATCTGACAATAACAGGGGAGATCTTGAATCCAGATCCTAGCTTATTTGTAGTCTTGCTAAAAATAATCCTACATACTAAAAGACAGCTGTAAATATGCACGGATGATGGACCCATTTGCTCGAGCAGCCCATCACAATGTGGGAGGGATGGATGAGGTGCACGCAACCGGATTTTGCTAGTTTTTCTCTAAGATCGGATTTCTCAAAGGGTAAGTTGGGGCACATTAGTGTGACTTAGAATTTTGATAGTGTAGTAAAAATTTTTACAAGTATAACTTACATTTTTGTTATTTTGCACATATATATTTTATGACAAAACAATAGTACTGTAAACATTCTTGCTTCTGATGGCTGGCACTTCTGGTGTCAGTCATCAGAGGAAGGCTTCTATATCTACTGTCAATATAAAATTTACACTTCCACTCCCCAGGCATTTACAACCAAATTAATTGTATCTGTGATAATTAATTATTCAGTGTTCAAGTAAAAATAACTCCGATAAAAAGACAGATCACTTAAATATAAAGCAGACATATCATGGCGCACACAGAAACAATTTTTTTTTTTTAATTACGTTTCAATAAATTATGAGGCATAGGTGACATTATTAAGCACTCATTATGGCTAATACCTATAGGGCTAGGCCACACTAGCGCATTTCTCACATGCTTATGATGTGAAAAACGCATACCAGCGTATCACAATGTGATTGGCCACATTGTGTGCGCTGCCTTTCATTTTTGATTGCATGCACTTCACTTCGGTGCAATTACCTGAAGCTCATTGCAACAAAAAAAACTTGATGTGCACACTTTTCACTGTCCGATACAGTGTGGCCACAGCCTCACTGTCTTTTATAAATCTACATTTAACAGTACATACTGTAGCTAGTAAATCCCAACTCTATAGTAATGGCTATGCTGGCTCTATATACAATAAGCAGCTAGAGTTATAATAGAGGATTCTGACAATAGTATATAACTGTATAATATTCTCACCTATGGTAGACTGTATCATAATGTAAATGTTTGTTTGGTACCAGACGGTCCCCACTTCATGTTTTTTGGGTTGAGAGTGTAATCCTGCCACTGCATCAGTCAATGAGCACAGACATTTGAGGTGAAAATGTACAGAAAAATTATGGCCCCATTAACTGAAATATCATGGTTTATCATGCCTAAATACTATGTGTACCCAGCCTTTTCCATTATGCCCTGCCCCAGGCAGTATCTATACAAGTGACATAAGGTATACAGTTATAAGGGCCCTGCCAGCCCATTACAGCAAATTAAAGGAAAATTAACATCAATAAAGTATTTCTCACCTATTTTCTAAAATTTCTGTATTTTTTAGTTGCAAGAAAATTTGTTGATTTCTGTCCTATCCTTGTATGGCCAAGCAGTGGAAATCTGGAATGGTATAAATCAGATATACAACGAAGAAATAAATGTCCAAACAGATTGAACTCCAGGATTCCATTTATTTTTAGATAAAATTAATGTATCCTCACTTGAAATGAGAACTGTCACTTTCAATGTCCTCAGCAACTGGCAGTTCTTATATTTTGTATTTAGTTATGACCCAGAGAAAGTTTGCACACTGTAACACACAATTATCCACAGCAATTTAAAGGAGAGTAACTGAAAACCAAGGGTCTTCTATTAACTGACAACTCACAGAAATAGTCTCCAGACTAAATTAATTTTAAATATTTGGTCACGTCGTTGAAAAAGCAATTGCCCAGAAGGGAGAGGAAGCAGAAATTGTGGTCCATTTAAACAGCCACAGATATTCAATCCAATGTAACCGATCAACTTATATATGAAATACACATGACACTTTAAATCACTTCAAGGTAATTTTTAAAAGAAAAAAAGAATACCAGTAGAGACATCATCTTGTAGACATTTTCATATAGGGCAGCTTATTGGATGCCATGTAGAATGTCAATTAAGTTTACATTATCCCTTGATTGACAGTTTTTCCTATATGCATATAGATATCTGGAACCCAGTAATTGCCAGTGTTAAAGTCAATCTAGGAGAGATTTGCATAAACCAATTCCTGCACTTATATGAATCCCAGAAATGCACTGCCCCTTCATTTATCCCAATGGAGTGAAAACAATAAACTGTACACTGTAAGCTGGACTTAAATGTTTGAGAAAAAATACTAAAAATTAAAGTTCTTTTATAGTTCTTAAAACATTAAACATTTCAGTAATGGTCAACTGCTTTGATCAGCTTTACAACAAATCTGAGTATTACTAAAATAGCTCTTCTGCGTTTATCTTCTGATAATTTTATTGTGTTGTAAAACACAGCCAGGCTGTATAAAACAAAATGCAAAATCAGTGTTCTCCCCAGGATTTTTTTTCCATCTGGTTTGCATGAAAAATTAGCTGGGTGGGACGGGGCGGGGGAAATTTGGTGGTGGGTGAAATTAAATGTACACTATTTTTACTAGTTAATTATTATTAATTATTTTCAATTACTTAAGGTTTGATATGCACTTTAAACTCATGCAGTATAACTTCAGCGAAACAAATAAAGCCTCAAACAGTAATGCCTGTGAGTTCTGTGCACTCTCCTGCTTGAGCCTCAAACGGTAATGCCTGTGAGTTCTGTGCACTCTCCTGCTTGAGCCTCAAACAGTAATGCCTGTGAGTTCCGTGCACGTGCTGTTTGAGGCTCAAGCAGGAGAAAGCAGAGGAAACCTCAGAGGGGCGGAGCTTAACATTCAGCAAACCAGTAACAAGATGTCAGCAACTTCCAAGGCACAAAGCTAGGCTCTGGAGGGGCATAGGTTAAAAAAAAAATATGGCAATGGTATTTTTAAAGCTGCAGCTTCCAAATGAACATAACTTGATTTTACAGTGCACTTATCCTTTAAGGATATCTAATTTTTGTCCCACTAGATGTTTGAAAACAACAACTCCCAGCATTCCTTGGTTGCAGAATGCATGGAGTTTAAAAACAGCTGAAGGTAACCCAGATGAAACATGGCAGCACAAGCACATGTGACCCGCATAAAGAGTGCGTTGCAGGTTTGCTGTGCCCCCTTTTGCGGCCTTGGGGATCTTGCAAAAGCTAGTCAACACGTGCTAAAATAATCTGACCTATTGGAACACCTATTAAACCTACATCTAAATTCTTTATTACACAAGTGTTCTCTCAAAAAAAAAATTTCCAGACGGGTGGCATGAAAAAGTAGCCAGGTGGGCCGCCCGGTTAAAAGACCCTAGGGAGAACACTGCAAAATACATATATACACACAAACATATCTTACACCAAACACAAATAAATATATTTACACAACTTGCAAAGACAAACGGTTTTGCTTTTATAACACACAAACTATGACTGCATTACTGCCATGCCTCATCCACTTCCTACTAAATTAGATGTGGACAATGAGCTGTGAAGGAAGCCTGGTTTGACCTTCCTTCGCACTATTTGAAGGATATTTTTCTTGTAAGTTCTTTGGGGCAAGGACTCATTGTGCCTCAATAATTCACTATACACTGCTGAAAAGAAAAAACATTGAGCTGTTTATAAATACCGGTAATGATATTAGACATTGACTGGATTTTCGTTTATCAGATTAAAGCCTTGGCATACATTTGCATTTTGTTTCTACAAAGGAGTATGGATGGATGCACATATTGGGATCTTTCATGTTTACATTTAATCCAGAACATTGCACAATCTGATCATGCCCAGCCAAGCTAATACTGCATAAGCACAAAGTATTGCCTCTTTCACTGATAGGCTATAGAACATTTTAAACTGCTGGGAGTATTTTATCAAGTCATTTCCACATAAGTGCGGCCAAGATACAGATGCACTTAATATAATTTATTACACTCTGCAGATAGATATATTGTCTCTGCCTGAGTGCCTAGTCTCGCATCTGCACAAAGTGCTTTCCAATGGATCATGCTCAGTGCCAGACCAAGGAAACTTGGGTCCAATATCAATTTCTTGCTGTTATATAATTTGGATTATTTCCAGCAGAAAATGCACAACAATGTTCTAGAAACCCAAACCCAATGGAAGACATAGTTACAAGTAATTCCCTTAGCATCATCCAGTTAAAACGTCTTCCATACTGTTCCTGTTTGTTATTTTTTTCACCTCTGTTGAAAAATGACTTTCCTAAGATGCCTCAAGGGTGGGCTTGTTGCCCAGCTATCTCCCTGACATTGATCTGTTCCTTCTACCAGAAGACAGTCTTAATGTGGCAGGCTGTATCCCAAGAACCAGATGGAGTAGAACACAAGAGACCTAACTAAACATATAGAATACCTTCAGGAACAAAATGTTTTCAACCTTCATATATTACTGGTAGCTCGTATATTAGCTCTAAGAAAGCTTTTTTGGAATAACGTTTGAAATGGAGAATATTGAATTAATCAACAGTAAAGGACAAAGGTGACTAACCAGTAGCTTTCATAACATTTCTAACAGGACATTTCACTAAATAGTCTTATATTACCCTTAAAAAGAGTAAAATAGTTTTACTGGTGAATTCTTTTCGGTTTTCCTATGAGCAGAATGACACAAATAGATAATGAGAAGACATGTCATGTTTCTCCTCTTTCAATAACACATATACATTATCAACAAGAGGAATTAATTATTGATTGTCATTTGACTGTTAACATGAGTATTTAATGCACTTTATATGCTGTATGAAAGAGGTAGGATTACATTGAAAGCATGTAATCGCTTTTGGAGGTTTCATGTCAACCCAATTCCTACTCCGTGCAGTAGCATACAGTAAGCTGGGTGCTTTTTCAATAACAGGTGCAAACATTTGCCTGAGGTAATAATTGGCATCAAGCAAACAGATGTGAAACTTTTAATATAAATACCTTGGTGGCACAGGTCCTTAACTAACTACAGGCCTGTGTTATCTGAATCAGATGGTGCTAGGGTTAATATACATATAATAAGTGATAAAAAGAGTCTTTTTATGACTCATTATATGTAAACATTTTCAAGTCTACCACTAGAAAACATCTGATAACACTTGCAGGGAGATTCAATAAAAGTTCTTATCGTTAAAATATGTGCAAATTTTGTACCAACCAATCACATCTTATTTAAGGCTGGTTACATATGGTAAGATATTTTCGGCTAACTGACCAATAGTGCCGTGTATTGGTCGGTTGGGCCAAAATATCTTACCATGTGGACAACAGGCACTGGCTAGGGCCAATATAGAGGTGGGTGGAATGGGACAGGGAAGGTTGACAGGGGAGGTAGTTTTGTTAGGGTTACTTGGGGAAGTGGGGGACAGAAGGGTAGGGTTGCTTCTTCCCAGAATGCCCATCCCAACAGATTTGCCACCTTGGTAATGAAGTGGAGGAGGACAGCTCGGAATTGTATGGAGGGGGCTAGTCCCTTGAGCACCCAGGGGACTGCCATCTATGATACAAGGTAGGAGGAACTTAGGATCAGGAATGCTAGGCAGGTGGTAGTGGTAGGGGACTCCATTATAAGGAAGGTAGATAGGGTAATCTGCCGCCAAGACCCTACATGCCGAACTGTGTGTTGCCTGCCTGGTGCTAGGGTTTGGCATGTGGTGGATCGTGTAGACAGATTATTGGATTTTGTGGTTCACATTGGTGCCAATGACAAAGTTAGAGGAGAAGGTGAGGTCCTTAAACATGATTTCCGGGAGCTAGGGGCCAAGTTAAAAGCAAGGACCTCCAGGGTAGTGTTTTCAGAAATACTACCGCAGCCACGTGCTAAGCCAGGGAGACGGCAGGAGCTTAGGAGCATTAATGCGTGGCTAAGAGGATGTTGTAAGGAAGAAGGGTTTGGGTTTATAGAGAACTGGGCAGACTTTGCTGTCGGCTACAGGCTCTTTAGTAGGGATGGGTTGCACCTCACTGATGGCGGTGCAGCTGTTTTAGGGGAGAAGATGGCAAGAGTGTTGGAAGATATTTTAAACTAGGTTTGGGGGGAGGGTATTAGCAGTCTCACTGTGATAGATAGCCCAGGAGGAAAGCAGGGTGTATATAGGCCAGTGGTGGGTGGAAAGGGGGGTGGGGCAAGCATAGGGGATAGGGAGGCATGTGTATTAAAGTGTATGAATAAATTACAGGATCATAATCTAAAATGTATGTTTGCAAATGCAAGAAGCCTGGCTGACAAAATGGGTGAATTGGAAATTATGGGGTTGAATAAAAAGTATGATGTAATAGGTATAGCAGAAACGTAGTTGAACAGTTCTCGTGACTGGGCTGTAAATTTAGAAGGATACGCTTTGTTTAGGCAGTACAGAGAAAAAAGGAAAGGGGGAGGAGTATGTGTTTATGTTAAAAAAGAATTGAAGCCAAATTTAAAAGAAGAGATAACTGGCGATATGGATGTTAAAGTGGAGGCAATATGGGTGGAATTAGGCAACAGGAAAGGGGGTAATGTCATTGTTGGTGTCTGCTATAAGCCGCCAAATGCTAGCAGAGAGGAAGTGAGTCAGCTTCATATGCAGATGGAAAGGGCTGCAAGTTTGATTTTAATTACCCTGACATTGATTGGTGTAGTGGAACTGCCATCACAGAAAAAGGGCGATAAGTTCCTGAATTTGCTGCTGGATAATTTTTTCTCACAGATGGTTGAAGTTCCTACTGTTGGATCTGGTAATATCTAACATCGTGGAGCGCATTATGGATAGAAAGGTAACTGGAGGGAAAAGTGACCATGAAATAGTGGCGTTTGGACTATGTTATCGGAAAAGGAAAAGTGCGCTGGGTTAACAAAGACTTAATTTCGGGAAGGTAAATTTTCCCAGGTTAAAAGTAGCTCTTCAGAATGTCAACTAGGATAATGTATTATCAGGTAAAGGTACTGAACAGAAGTGGACTGTGTTCAAGGGGGTTTTAAGCCAGTTCACATCTAAATTTATACCCTTGGGAAATAAATGTAAAAAAAATAAATCCGCGCCCATGTGGCTGAATTTTGATGTAAAGAGGCAAATCGAAAGGAAGAAAAATGCATTTAAAACCTTTAAGGCAGAGGGAATGGAAAGGGCCTTTAGGGATTACAAAAACTGTAACAAGGAGTGTAAGAAAGCAATCAAACTAGCTAAAATTAATAATGAAGTTAGGATAGCTAAATAAGGTTAATATTAATAAATCTCCTGGACCAGATAAAATACATCCTCGGGTACTTAGGGAGCTAAGTTCAGTTTTATCTAGGCCATTGTTTCTTATTTTTGCAGATTCCCTCATGTCCGGTGGTGTTCCTCTGGATTGGAAAAAGGCTGATGTTATTCCAATATTCAAAAAGGGTAGTCGTTCACAGCCGGGTAATTACAGGCCTGTAAGTTTAACTTCAGTGGTGGGGAAATACTGGAAAGTTTAATAAGGGAACATGTTCTAGAGTATGTTTCAAGGACTGACATTATTAGGGAGATTCACCCAGAGCCGCAACTGCTCTGGGCAAATCTCCCGTATGGGATTTACCAGAGGCTGCGTGGCTCTGGGTGAATCTCACCCTGACGTAATTATTTAACGCCAGCTATTAGTGGCGTTAAATACTAATGTCTTAAGAGCCGCGCAGCCTCTGGTAAATAGGTTTGTGACGGCTGCACAAGTTCCTGTTCCGGATCTCGTGCAGCCGCCGCAAAGCAAGCCTTAACGTTTCGCTAAATTAGCGTAAATCAGTTAGCGCGACGTTAAGAAGGGGCAGGAGCACTGCGTGCCAGCAGCGCTCCTAGGTAAATCGCCCCATATAAGTAGTAACCAGGAGGAATAGATCTTGTCAAACTAACTTTACTTGGATTTTTCAAAGGCTTTTGATACAGTCACCTGAGGTCTGTTGGTCTGGGGAGTCACATTTGTACATGGATAGAAAATTGGTTAATGAATAGGATGCAGAGAGTAGTTGTTAATGGAGCTTCATAATTATGGACTAAAGTGCTAAGTGGGGTGCCACAGGGTTCTGTGTTGGGGCCGCTTCTATTTAATCTATTTATTAATGATTTGGAAGTGGGTATTGTCAGCAAGGTTTCTGTGTTTCCTGATGACACAAAACTTTGTTGACCATTAAAAACTTCCGAGGATGTGCAATCGTTGCAGGGGGATCTGGATAGATTGTTACATTGGGCTGCTAAGTGGCAGATTAAATTCAATGTTGATAAATGTAAGGTGATGCATTTTGGACTTAAAAATCATTGTGCTACTTATACAATAAATGGCTCTGTGGTAAGTGAATCCCTGTTGGAGAGGGATATTGGAGTTTTGGTGGATAAAAAACTTAAAGGAAGCAAGCAGTGCCAGGCGGCAACAGCCAGAGCCAGCATGGTATTGTCTTGTATAAAGAGAGGTATGGATTCAAGGGAGGAAAATGTTATTCTCCCTCTTTACAAAGCATTAGTAAGACCTCATTTGGAATATGCAGTGCAATTTTGGAATCCTGTGTACAAAAAGGACATCTTTGAAATGGAAAGGGTTCAGAGAAGGGCAACTAAATTAGTGGGATAAAGGAAACTGGGGGAGCTTGATTATGAAGAGTCTGGAAAAGTTACAATTATGTACGCTGGAGAAAAGGCGCTTGTGTGGGGATATGATTACAGTGTATAAATACATTAACGGGCCATACAATAAACTATCTGGGGCATTGTTCACCAATAGAGCATGTCCAAGGACACATGGCCATCCCTTAAGACTTGAAGAAAAAGGTTTAGAACGGTAAAGCAATGGAACGGTCTTCTAGTGGACGTTGTTATGGTAGGTTTATTGGTCAGTTTAAAAAAAAAAGCTGGATGCGTTTCTGCAAAGGAATGTTGCAAGTTACTGGTATTGATACATAAAGTAGAGTTGTTCCAGGGAAATTACCGATTGCCACTTGGAGTCAGGAAGGAATTTTTTCCCCCTTCATAAATTTGGTGTTTTTTTTTGCCTTCCTCTGAATCAACAATTAGGCAGGAAATGAGGATATTGCTAGATGGGTTGGACGTATGTCTTTATTCAACCTCAAATACTATACTATGTGTGTGGGGCGGCCGTGACGGAGCTCGGTCACCCGGATGAAAGGACAATCGGACCAGTTGGTAAATCACAGCCGATTGGTCATCGTGAACTTTCGGCCGCGGCCATTGTTGCCACAAAAGTCATTTGTCCCGACCGATCGCTCGCTAGTAGAAAACGCTCGGTCAGGACAAATAATTTCCCCGTGTGTACCCAGCCTTACATTTGAAAGCTAACATCTGACTGGCTGGGGCAAAATTAGCACCATTTTTAATGATACAAACTTTTATTGAATGACCCTGTTGGTTGGTTACTGTGAATTGACAGTGCAGGCAAGGCTTTTGCACCATTTATTAAATAAGCCTGTTAAACAGCAGCATTTAGGGAAAATGCAAGTTTAGTATCAGCGGTGATTTTTTTTATCACTGATGGAATATTTACAGTAACACATTCCAGAGAGTAAAATTTCAGAGACAAGATGTGTGGACCTTAACATATGTTTGTTAAAGGAGATGTCTTACATTTAAAGGGATCTGTCAATTCCACACAAAAAAATGTTTTTACAAAGGTAAACCACATCCATAATACCTTAAAAATATGCATTTTCATTAATGATATGAAAAAAGAACAAAATAAAATCATTATTAAACTTTTTGCAGTCCACTGCACATCACCAATGGTTCCTACATAGAGATATCACTCTGAAAGAAGTAAAGTTACATAATGATCAGTTTATTTTAAGTATTCCCCTACAGAATAAGGGCAGAGACATGTAAAATCCACAACAGCAAATGTCTGAAACCACAACAGAATTGATATGAACACATATACCCAGTAATCCCAAAGGGAATGTCTACTCCACTTAATTGGAACAATTATTTTTTCTTTTTAACCATTTTATTTGAATAACAAAGGTAGTAAGAGAGGAATGAATAATGATTTTCCTGCTGTAGGACTTACCCTATTTCCCAATAATGGTATTTCTGAAATAGCTTCACATTGTGTCAACTGACATCTACCCATTTAAATTTTCTCATGTTACTCACCACATACTTTGTTTCAAAGGCAGTGACCATATATACCACTTTGCTTTTCAGGTGAAATCAGTAAGTGTATGGACGGACGGTCAAGCATCATGGATTATCCGACCTACCAGATCATCCACGACACCAGATCGATCTTCCATACACAAACTGATTCTCAATCATGACAGACATTCATCGGGTGATCGAGCATAGTACATTAAATGATAGTTGGCCAGAATGGATGTTTGGGACATCATTGTATGTCGTTGGTTGGCCCCATAATTGCGAGTTTGTACAAAGCTTTACACTTCACATGGTGACAAAATAATCTTGATTACTCTTTCATATTTCTAGTTATTTGAATACCATTTAACATACACCTCTATAAACATACTAGGGAATGTTCCTATTAATTATTTGAGCTGAGGAAGCTATTCGGGAGAGTGGTGAAACATCTTTAATTACTAAGTCCAGACAAATTTACCTTAATATTATTAGATGTGATATATGTGCTGCTCCTGGGTCTGTATAGAAGACAAAGAGCTAATAGAGATGGACAATGTCAGTATTTATTTGCAGTTCTCATATGATGTGTGGCACTTTATATTTTCCATACCATCTTTTTTTAACAGTCTTTATTGTAATTAGTCTATGATAGTTGTATTCAAAAATGGGGCATATAAAACAGCTTTAGACAACACCTAATAAGATACCATGTTAAACCTATCTACTGTAGTTGCACATTGCTTTGTTTCATCACATCAGCTATACAGATAAAATCTTGTGTTCTCATCCCATCATGGTTGGAATACTGCAAGCTTTTAAAGCTGGGTACACACAGATTTTTACTTAAGGAGCACCAAATAAACACCTGTATATAAATAATGCGCTCAGTATATCTGTTGTATTCAGTTAGATTAATTGGATTTAGGGGCATATTCATAAAGGGCCTTTATTACCGACCAAAAATTATCATTTAAAAAAATTATCATTAAATTTATTATAAATTTATTCCATATTTATAAAGGTGATCCACATCACCGCAGCGATGTGCAGAGGTAGTTTGAGCGACGATACTGTACATAGCGCAAAGCAAGGGCACTTCTTAGTGCCGCAATGGCCCTTACAAAGGCCGGGGAAGGGGGGTCCCTGTTCAAGCTGCGGGACCCCCAAAGCCCCAAAAGGCACTTGTCAGTGCCCCGCTGGAGGGTCCCTCCACCCCCCCAGCAGGCCCCTCCCCACGAGCGTATGGTGCAGGGGGCTAGGAGGCTGCTGGGAAGGAGTTCTGCTGGCGAATGCGACCACCCGCAGCGGGGGTGCCATACGCCCTCGTACTCTCTGGCGGGGACATCAGACATTTTTGCCATCTCAAAGCTGGCGATTTGAGAGCAGTTACCGCCACTTTATAAATAGAAAGGAGCGGTAACTGATGCAATGTTAGTGTGGAGTTATTTTTCCGCCTCGTTAACTTTTCGCCTGACGATTTTGCCCTTTTAGAAAACGGAGGGAAAAGAGGCGGCGAAAAGTTAACAGACCTTCATAAATGTGCCCCTTAAAGTTGAGTTCTTGAAGACATTTCGCTAGTCATGCGACTGGCTTTCTCAATTCAGAATTAGGAAAACCAGTCGCATGACTAATGAAACGTCTTATGTGGGGCAATCATCTACTAGACAAGGACACCCTGTCTCTTATTACAGGAATTGGCTCTTCTATTACAGGAATCGGCTCTTCTGTGCCGGGCCATACCTTGATGCAGTTGCCAAGCACATATGGCCCAGCACAGAAGAGCCAATTCCTCAGGTCACGACTCAACCATGTACCTGCATCTTAAAGAAAAAGGACATACCTTTAAAGATTGTACTGTCAACATATTGGCAAAGGAACATGACTGGTTCAAGAGGTGTCAAGGAGGCCATTTATGTGAAAATAGCCTAAACAGAGGTGGGGGGTTCAACACCAACTGTCTGCCATGTAGAATGCTGTTTTGACACCTTACCCTGGGCGTTCCTATAACACCTCTTAGCCACTATGCAATCACGCCCTTAACACCTGGCTGTGATATGCTAATTGGGACTTTGCAGGGTACATAATTGCCTACAGAGTTTGTACAAGTCATTCTGAATTGAGAAAGCCAGTCGGATGACTAGCGAAACATCTTCAAGAACTAAACTTTATGTCGAGTTGATCTAACTGAATAAAAAAGGTTTGTTCCTCTATAGTACATCTACATTTCTGGGCAATGGCTGGGCTTCGGGTGGTTAGAGTGGGTCTCGTTTTTTTTAAGGTGGATACTGAAGGAGGGAAGGACAGCTCAGGGACAAGGTTAAAGGACCCTATAAACATGCAATCAATATTGCATCTGTACAGGTAGATTCCATTAGAATCTGTCAGTACACCTGCAATGGTAACTGCATACACGTCCCCGACCAATCCCCATAAGCTACCATACACGGGGCCAATAGTAGAATAGATAGTAGAGTAAGCCGACCACCTTCAGCATAGCTGTCTGACATTTTCGGGTCTTACACCTTGCCAGTACTCAGGATTTGTTAGGTATTGCCAATGTTTATGGCCATCTTTAACCCAACCATTGCTACCAAGGGTAAAGAACAGTGAATCGGAATCCTCTCTGTTGTATTTCTTTCTGTTTTCTATTAGAAAGATTTCCTGTTTACAAACTGAAGAAAATCCTGAGAGAGAAAATTACAAGTTGCTCTTTTATTGCAAAAATATACGGTGTCCCTTTAAGTACTACGGCTATCAAATGTGTCAGAAAATGTGCCATTTAATTCCTAAGTACTTATAGCTCAATTTTGTTCCAAGTCACTGAAATAAATACCAAATCAGAAAGTGTGAATGAGATTCTTGACTTTTACATGACAATAATTATAGTTTTTGAATGTCAGGGGATTCTCTGACCCATAATCATTCATTTCATAAAGTAAAGTCAAGAGCACTTCAGAATAATAACAGTTTCCCCAGAGAATGAATCATTCATGAGGGTTCATAGCTCGGACAGAAAAATGTTTACAAACTGAAAGATCCATTTGTGTAAATACCTTCCATTGTGAGAAACAAACAATGACTCAAGCTGATATTATTCTTTACAGATTCATATAGAGCAACTATGTATCTTTCTATTCAAAAAAAACCCAGAATTAAAACAGATTCAAATTGGTACCTTCTTACAATTCTGCAAATCAGGGGCCTCCAGTCAAATACATAAGAACTCAAACCTAGTCCCTTGGGGTTACAGATGATCTCTCCCCCATGTTTCCACCACAGACACAAGCCTGAGTTTCAGAGCTACACTTAGCACAATAACATCACATTCTATTAATGCAGAGAGTTAAAAGAGGATGTCCTCACTGTGGAAATCCAATGAGCCTGTGGACATTTAAATGCAGGTTAAATGCTGATCAGTTCCTAGGAGGTAAGGAATTTCTGTAGCAATAGTGGCCACAGCCGACAGTTCGTGCGACCGATCATAAGGAACTCCCCACACCATGTGATATTTCCGGCTGACCGACCGCTACACGTCACTATCGGCCGTAAATATCTTCCCAGCCTTAGGGTTAGCTTGTGTAATTATGGGACAAGATACATTAATGCACACAAAACAGGAACTGTAGGTGCACTTTACACAAAATGAAAATTACATATAGTGGAGGTGCCACTGATCCAACCAAAATATTAGTACAAACTCAAATGTAAGACTATAATTATTGTGGATGGTTATGATCATAAACATTTAGCGAAGAAAAAACTTTAGCTAAAAAATATAGATTCACCCCCCCAAACCTAGGTTTTGCATTACTAACTTATGCCAAAGATGCTCCAGTAGTTCCTTACCTGAACCGGGCATCTCCACTGCTACTTTTTTTTCGGTTTAATTGAAGAACGGTAGGTAAAGGAGCTGTGTCTTACCTCCCTTTCTTCAATTAAACTTGCAGGAGACAGGAGTGAACATGAGAAATATGAGGAACTGTCACGCTCCTTTGACAGGTCCAGACACTCCCCTGTACTGTATGCGCATGGACAGTTTTCCTTTAAAGGGACAGTTCAGTGGAAAATATCAATATTTTAAAAAGTATTAGTTTATATTATACATACCTAGTTATTCTACATATCCTCTCCCATTTTGAAAAATCAGTTGATTTCATACCCTTTGCTGTTTCCTGCTGTTAATATTAGTGAGCTGCCATTTCAGGTTCCAACGGTCCTTCTTCTTCCCAGAATGCACCACTTCCTTGGAATGTTCCTAACAGTTATTTCTACAGATTGGCTGGCTACAGATTGGTTGGATGGGTCAAACATGTTCAGATCTCTACTGAGCAACTGAATCAACCCAGGCGCTGGGTCAAGGGCAAAACCATAATGGTCTCTACTAGGGGTCCTGCAAACAGGAAGTCAGTATTTCGGTTGAATTTGTTTATACACAGATACAATGCTGAATGGGCAGGTTAAGGTCATTAGGGTGAAAAAATACTGCTCTTTTTTCTGAAAAGCATATGTATTTGCACTGAGCTTCCCCTTTAAAGGGCAAGTCCAGCCCAAAAATAACTTAACATTTTTAGGAGCATTAATCCCCCAAAACCCCACTTTGTTTTTACCTAACCTTTCTCTTAGGCTCCGACTATGATTTAAAGGAACTTACACACAGCCAATCCCTCACCATATCCTCCTCGTCTTCCATGCAATGACTGTCAGTCATGGTCATGGCAGATGGCCAACAGCCATTACCAAATGAGCGGTTAAGAGTGCTCCCTGCTCCTGAGCACACTTGTAACCAGCTTGCAACAGAAGAAGACGAGGCGTGACTTCCGGCGGGGGATCAGCTGTTTGGAAGTACCTAAAAATCAGCGTGAGAGTGTCGGAAAAGGTAAAATTAAAACAAAGGTGGGGGGGTAGTTGGAGGGGGTGTTAATGTTTCTTGAAATATTTACAGGGAGATTCAATATCGCGGGCTCCTGTTACTTACTTATGTCAGTTATTGCATCGCGGGATCGGGCTAAGGTAAGGGCGTGGGTTTAACGCCTCCCACACAGTACCGTTAAGTGGCACGCTACTATGTAGCGCAAAACTTAACAGTAGGGTTTTGCATCTATAGCACGGCGCTATTTCCAAAAACATTTGGAAATGGCGCTGTGCTCTAAAATCCGTCTAAAACCCACGTTAACCCTAAATTTCTTCAGGTTAACGTGGGTTTTAGACGGAAAAGCCCTATATTGAATCTCCCCCTTATTATTATTTTTGTGCTGGAGTTACTCTTTAAAATATTACTTCTCTTAAGAATTAAATAAGCAGTACATATGTTTGCTCGTGGTTTTAATCTGCAGCCACCAATCAAATATTAAAGGGTATCTCCACTCGTTTTTATAAGTTTTGGTAATCCAGTTCTATTGAAGAACGGGAGGCTACAAGGAGCTGTGCCTTACCTTCCGTTCTTCAATAGAACACACAGGAGGACTGGTGACAAGCCAAGAAACTTACCCGCTCGCTGCTCCCCCGGCGCTTGGTCTGACAGGTCCCGACGGACCTTGTCTTCTATGCGCATAGATCGCGCATGCGCATAGAAGACAAGGTCCGGCGGGACCTGTCAGACCAAGCGGGGGGGAGCGAGCGAGCGGGTAAGTTTCTTAACTTCTCTCTGGCTCCTGTGTGTTCTATTGAAGAACGGAAGGTAAGGCACAGCTCCTTTACCTCCCGTTCTTCAATAGAACTGGATTACCAAAACTTATAAAAACGAGTGGAGATACCCTTTAACAGATTGTTTTCTAACTGCAGTAGACCAGTAAAAGGAAAACATCTTATTGGTTGCTGCAGATTAATAGTATGGGAAGCCTTTTGCACCTCTTAATAAATAACCCTAGAATTATATATGAAGAAAATCAGTAGGTTCTGTATATGTTTTGTATATACCAGTCAACTCAATAAGGGCTAGGCCCCACTAGCGTATTTTTGCCACGTTTTGCGATCTGTTTATGTTTTCCCATCTGTATGACATTTGATTAATAATGTAAATTGTAGAAGGTAGGCCACACTGTGTGCTCTGTAATCTGTTTCAGTTTTATAAAGCATGCGATCACCATTTTTGGACTTTTTTGTCAAAATCGCATTTCATACAAGTCTATGGAAGCAAATAGAAAAGCAGACACAATCAACAGGTCATGTGATTTTCATAATGCCCTGTGAAATGCAAGTGTAAACTCATGTAAAAGTGGACACAAGCTAATGGCAAAAGCGCACGTTGTTTTTACGTACGCTCAACTGGGGCCTCACCCTAAGTGAATAACACCCCTGCTATTGATGAGCCATAAAGCATGTCAACAAAGAACAAAAACCTTAAGCAGAGTAATAACCTATTTCTGAAGCATGGTATATGGTAACAGGATTCAGCCAATTGCTATTCCAGTAAAGAAAAGTCTTGAATGTAATCCAAAGCTTGTTGCAGTGGATGTCATTGTCAAAATTAGAATTTATATCCACAATGTTTATGCCAAGATAATATTAAAAATGATCTGGCAGTCAAACACTAAAGGCAAAATGATTTAATTGATTCCAAGGTCACCACAAAGCATGAATGAGAAATGGTTATTCATCCAATTCAACTTACTGTACATCCCAAAGAGATCACTCCCTGCATAGGAGTGTGGATACAAACAGGTGAAAAATAAAATGGTTTTATTTTGTGTTTTTCATATTTCTCTTCAATATTAAAGGGCAAGTCCATAAATAAAAAATGGCATTAGTTAGAAAGCTGAGAGTTGCAAAACTACTGTAAGCTGAAATGCTGCCTAATGTTCCATTATCGCTCTTTATGCTTCCTCATTCTTCCAATTAGCAGCTGTCAGTCATGGATGTAACAGATGACATTCTAGCCAATGATGAAAATGCTTTTTCCCAAGTCTCCACCTTAACTCTTCCGGGTGGGCCCCTGGTCTTAGATTACTTGATGGGCCCCAACCGTCCAGTCCAACACTGGGAGGCGGAAACCTTTTGAGAGGCATGGGGAAATGGTAGAACATAATTTTGCCCTACGTTTGTCAGCTTTTTAACTATTGCAGTTTTGGGTTTTGCAGGATGGTTTACCGATATATAATTTTTCATTTAAGGGGTGACCATGTCCATTAAAGGGAATGTCCACCCCCAAACTAAAATTTGTCCAACTGCTGGCCCCACTGTGAAGTCTTCAAAAATCCTTAAAGGGTATGTCCCCCCCAAAAAATGTTTAATATGTGCCAGGAAAGCTGTCCCCAAATGTTCTTACCAACCTTTGTTCCCTCGCTGCCTTCTGCTTGTCTTCCATGCTTGCTTTCGTGCACGGAAGTAAACGGAAGGGGCTCGACCGGCATTCACTCCTGTGATTGGCTAAGACTTCACGCCTTTGCTAATCACAGGAGCGGATGCCGGTCGGAAGACAAGCAGAAGGCAGCGAGGGAACTAGGGCTGGGAAATACATTTGGGGATATCTTTCAGATATACATAAACCTTGTGAGGTCAAGGTTTGTGCCCTGACACATATTAAAACTTTTTTTGGGGGTGGACATACCCTTTAATTTCTTCCCTGCACCAAATGGTTTTCCTGCAGTGCTGGCTGAAAGTCCAGGAAACTGAAGAGTAAGTAGGAGCCTGTCTGTAGGAGCCTGCATAAAAAGGTTTCTGCCCCTTGTTCTCTAAGGGGACTCTGGCATGCGCTGTGGGTCTCTCTCCCCCCCTCCCTCCATATGGATCCCTCTGCGCTGCCATTAAGCTTTTTTTTAAAAATAATTGCCCACACTGTAGGGACCACCCCCTAATCCTAAACACAATATTCCCGTTTAAAATCGGGAAAGAACTTTACTCACGCACCTTTGTTCCCTTGGCTCCTCCAACTCTCAGCCAATACGGCATTTAGGGTAGGGGGTCCCTACAGTGTGGGCAATTTTGTATTTGGGGGGTGCACATGCCTTTTAAAAGAGGACAGAAAGGCTTGTAAAAACAATGTTGCAATCAAGCCATCAAAAAGAAATATCTTTTTTAAAAAGTAGTCATGAATTAGGGGCATGCCTAGTTTATTCTTTTTTTTTAACTAATGGTGGCCAAAGACGCAACATCACGATCGTACGATCAGACTGGCCATTGGGGGGAAAAAATGAAAACTTGACCGATAGGAATATTTATCGATCATCCATACACGATTCCGATGATTGTACCATATCATACGACTGAAATCTGGCCACCATAAGGCTCAGATATAAAAATGATTAATAATATTTCAGGGCCCAATATTTAAAAGGAAATCAAAAGCCAGTATAGCTGCTTAGACCGCCATTGACCAGCCACATTGCTCTCTATATTGGATTTTTGAAGATGGATCTTGATGAACCAGATACTGGTTCATGGCTTCTGGTCTAATCGGTGTCTTCAGATGGGGCTAGGTAGTGTCAACATCCCAACTCCATCAGCAAATACTAAAGGCAAATTAAAAGAAATATATGCTGTCCAAATTCAATCATTTAGGATCAACTTAAAAGTGTATTTTCACAAATACTTTTTACATATTCAGTTAATTCAGAGGGAGGACCTTTTCTTCCAATCAAGTAAAATAGCACATATGGAGCCCTCCCTCTGACTGACAGTACAGAACTCTGATCCTGTAACTAAATATAAATATTCTCACAGTACAATCAACAAAAATATGGTACGCTGTGCAGGAAAAGAAAATATCAATGCCTTTCAGAACTCTGCATGGCCAGGTAAGGATTGGAGAATCCTTTTGAATAATATTATTTGCTTTCTTTTTAGTGTAAAATGCTGCAAAAGAAAAATTGCATAGCCACTAAACCACAAAGAGGTAGGGAGCTTATAAGAAAGCATGCATTGTAATAAGTGTAATAGATAGGTGGAGACACAGAGGTCTGATGTGCATATTAAGCTAGAGTAATGTCTGGACTGGGCAGGCCTTATACCTTTGTCATGGGAACTTTATAGAGGCACTGTCTACACAACCGTAGGAAAGGGGATGTATTAAGGCAAAAATACATCACCAAGCAAAGCAAACGTGGTTTTGGTGAGCATACTGACCTTTTAATAACTCATGGAGAATTTCAAAACACAGTAGCAAATCTGAGATTCTGAATTGCTGATGGTAATGAATGACTGATATCTTTTCTAAAATAGACCTAAATGGATCATTGATAAACTTTCATTCGTCTTTAAATACCTCAGTTTTTTTAAATGAGAATTAAAATTATTTTTTTTTATCCTAATGTGAAAGCTTTTCTCCCCAGAACACCCAATATATTTTAAGATACTAGTCTAGTAAGTTGCATTTACATAAATGAATGAAGTAGATTCTATAACAAAGAAGGGTTCATTGTTAACAATGTAGTCTTCAAAGAGTCTTTTAAGCACGTGCACGCATTGGTCACATCCTGACCCTACTATTCACTGTCTCTTTGCACATATTTTCTATGCAGATGTATCCACACCAATATGGAAGTCTCTTATAAGACTTTGAAAGTTGCTTGCTACCCTGCGGGTTATTTTCAGCCAGAAGCCTACCAGGGACAATACAAAATAGTCAGCTGATTTCCCTGCCATTTTTTTGTTTTTTCTTTCAGGTTCAAATGCCTACACCCATCATACCTGAAGGAAATAAACAAATGTGTAAGAAAACATGAAAAACAATTGTACAATGTAACAATCTCTGTTTTATTTTTGAGAGGCAGGATCTGCTTTAACATGATCTTTGCCTAACAGAAGAGAGTCTGTGTGCTGTAATATGATTGTCTGTCAGATTCTAGGGGGCAGGCTGCAGCTTCCTTGTTTTTATCTGCTTTGCACTAGAGGGCATGTGAAGTGTACGGTGACAACTTTGACAAAAACCCAAATAAAGAGGTGGATCCATAGTACCCACAGGTTAATTTCATAAATTATCCAGCAGCCAAAGCAAAGGCAGATGTGAGACACCGCTTGTTGTATCTTTGCAAATCTGCAATTTGGGACAATGTTGTCTGGTGAATTTATTTCCCCATTTCCATGTCCACCCCATTATGAAAATTTGCACAAAGGTACCACCAATCACCCTATACAAGGTATAGTTTAAAATGTGAAGGCAGTATGTCTAACCTTCTTTTACTAAGCCCCCGCTGTCTGTTCTAGTTGTAAATGTTGCTACTTCCTTAGAGCTCTTTACAAGCTTGCACATGCATAGAGGAAAAGAAGGTTAGTTTTACTGTTTTCCCATACATTTTAAGACTATAAGACTATGCATTTTAGGGTGATTGGATAGTCACCTACATTCATATCATTATGGGATGGGAAAGTTACAGCTACAGTACCTGATAGTTAACATTTAGAATCTGTTAAGGTTAATTTAGGTTAGGTGCACACAAGGTGATATTTTGATCTTATTGACTGCCATGACAGTACGGTCGGCGAAGTCCATCATCTAAAAGAAAATAACAGCAACTGATCGTGCAGCCATTTATAGCCAAAATTTGCCGTCATTTCTAACCTTTAATCTCAAACAACATCCTTCTGCCGCAAAGAAAAAGTACCGCCAATACTTTAAAGGGTATGTCCACCCTTCTTTTAAATTTTTTATATAGTGTAGGGCTTAGTCCCCCAGCTCCAACCACTATATTTTTAATGTAAGAAACTTCCCCAAACATTACTTACCTTCCCTCTTTCCTCCACCGCACTGCCCGGCCCTCTGCTTGCACGAAAATGCAAGCAGAGGGGTGGGACCGTCAGTCGCGTCTGTGATTGGTTGAGAGGCAGCCAATCATGGACGCAGCTGCCGGTAGATCTGAAAGGCGGAGGAAAGAGGGAAGGTAAGTAAAGATCGGGAAAGTTTCTTACATTAAAAATATAGCGGTTGGGGCTGGGGGACTAAGCCCTACACTATATAAAATGGATTTGTAGCTAGGGGTGGGAGTCCAAAACGGGAGGGAGAGGGAGAATGGCTGCAGTGCGCATGCCAAACTTGTCCCGTAGGGGAAACAGGAGGCAGAGTCCTATATGGACTCTGCTATCCTCCTGGTGGCCAGTTTTTGGGACTTTGGGGGGGGACTACAGGAGAACCATTTGGAGCTGGGATGTGAGGTAAGGATTTTTATTTATTGCAGAGTGGGGCCAGTGGTGGGAGGAATTAAAGTTTTGTGGGTGGACATGCCCTTTAACCCAATAAATGTAAATATTTCCTCCTGTGAACCAACCCTTAAGGTGCCCTTACATTAGTACGTGCCGGCTGACCTAACCGAGTCATTCGGAACCGCCTATACCATTCTTCTTTGCGACTGACAATTGCAAAATGAATGGGGCCAGGCTGGACCTTGCGATCGTATGTCGGTCTTGAAGTAGTGTCGGAAAAGTGGTTCTGAAAACATTGATTGAATGTTGTGGATCAGATGGCGGGTAAGTACTGATGTATGGGCACTATTACATTTTATCTTTGTTCTCCCTTATTATGAAAATGATTTCCCTTTGCTTGCTTTCCCTTGGATAAAATAGGTCATAAATGGGCTAATCTCACCTCCACCAACACGGAGAAATGATGTAAATCCTTTGGCAGCTGGAATGCATATTTAACGCTGGGTGTGTTAAAGTCACTACTCAAACTCTCCCTGCACATTGCTGCACGGTCCACTAAACCACCATACACAGTCTATTATTAGAACGATCATTTTAATAACGGATCTTGAATGCTTGTAGCCATACTTGAATCTATCTTTCCAGATTTCTAACTAGTCCCTTTTTTCCTCCCCCTGTATGCAACATGGAACATCTTTTAGCCTAAAGCCACTCAGTGTTGTCAATTGGAATGTTTGATTTAGGTGAAGTAATTAATACCATTTTATTCAACATCATCCATTATTCTGATGACTGAATTTTCTAAAATAGAAAAAGGGAAAGGCAGCTGCAGTGAAGGAGGAAGACGCACACAGAAACACTGATTAAGGAAGGCAACATGATACTGGACCATTCACAGGGCTAGGAAAGGAAGAGATCCAGAAAACTAAGGAGTGCTGTTATAAAACAAACAAATCATGGATGGCTGTCTGGCAACTCCTTACTCTCACCACTCACTAAGCAGCAGTTGAAGGACCCCAGCATGGTCATCAGTCCTGGAAATATGCAAAATTTCTCATTATAAACACGGTGTTAAGTAAATATCATCTTTATCAAGGTCATTTCCATCAAAGAGAGCCCTTTAGCAGGCTATGAGTCCTTCTTGCAATCATTCGCATATACAAACCTACAGAAATATCTGAAATAAGTCCAGGAAGCATTTGTCACTTTTTAGATGAGAAATGAAAGCGCGGGCTGTCCCCTCCCACTGCTCTCCTGGAACTGAGCACTCTGGCCACTAACATGTTTTCTTCCTTGCAAACCTAACTCCGTAGGAGAAACACCAAACAAGAAAAATAGACTTTCAATGCTGTATACTGTTTGTTTTAACAAAATAATTTGCAACGCTGCTGCGTCAGTAAAAACGCCTAGATGGTTTCTCCTGGGATCTTTGCAACATATTTAGCAGAATCCTAAACTGTTTAAATAATTCAAATTATAGCCAAGCACTAGGGTAAGAAAAATCCTTCTGATCAGAATCCTTAATGCCTGCGATGTTTAGTTCCCCATACAGCCCAAGCCTCCATTCAGCCAACTGCAGCCATACAGATCCATATTCTATCATAAACACTGACTTACCGTTGTGCAGTTTTCACAGCCGGTTTCATTAACAACTCTTCACCATGTCTCTAGCTGTGCTTTCTGCCAGGCCAGGCTCATTCAGCAAAACGAATTCATCTGCTGTATCAAAGCTGGACTGGGAAGGATTCACTATAGAACAGAAAGGGGGAATCTCTGGCTGGAAACAGGAAAATCTCTACAGACAATATTCTCTAAGGGTAGTCATGAAGGCGGCACAGATGTGCACAGAGAGAGCATGTGGGGTTTGTCTGTGAATAACAGCATTTTAAGAGGAAACCTTAAAGCGTTTGTCTTTAAAAGCCAGGTGATGGACGTGCCTGTGTGCTGTAGTTCCTGGGAAGGCTGTGTATGTTCTGCAGCAGTAATGCAGCCACTGGAAGCTACATCCACACACACTGTCATGACAATGTACAATATATGATCTTTTTTAACACTATTGATTTGTAGAAGTGCCTGATTTCATAAGCAAAACACTAATGTGAATTTAGCTGGGGGGGGGAGAGAGAAAAAACACACAGACCTTTAATAAAATGCATAGAACTCGGGGATCAATTCAATTTATTTTTCAAAACAGCAGGAAAACTATTAGTGGCGTTGAAAACAAATCAAGTTAAAAAACCATCAAAGGGCATTTAGAAGTCAAAATGCCAGCCGGCATCAATTAACCTCCTATCATAATACCAATTAACCTGGATATTGAACATTTCTTGCTGCCAAATCATAACCATTAAAGGACAACTAAAGGCTAAAAACAACTTTAACTATACCTGTTTCCCTGTGTATATCTGGATATACAACTCTGAAAACCATTTAGTAACTATAAGCGAAATCAGATTATGGATCTCATCCACCCCTGCAGCTAGAACTCCATCTTGCACACCATATATTATGATACCAGATTTAGTTGAAGATGTTTATGTATGTATGTATAGTTTATTTATAAAGCGCCACTTGGGGACGCAGTTCTGTACAGTAATAAAATAGTCAATAACGTTATACAAGGTGGATAAATACATAGATAGTTCAGTACAAAATATATAAATTATATTAATAGAAGTGCTAGAGCTTTGCCACAAGAGGAAAGGAGGTCCCTGCCCCCCCCCCCCCCCTGTAGAGCTTACAATCTAGGTGGGTAACATACAGATAGAATGGAGTGGGCATAAGTGCCGGAGTGAGGCGTATGCAGTGCAAATAAAACAATCATAGACTGTGCTGGTTTCCAGATGGGTAGGATATAAGGCTAGAAGGATTTTGTATACAATGCGCTGTTTAACGGGGAGCCAGGTTATTGTCCGGTACAGAGGAGATTTGGGATCCTGTTTATTAGAGAGCAAATCAATATGTGTGGCAGAGTTAAGTATAAACTGAAGGGGAGAAAGGTGGGAAGCAGGAAGACCAGAAAGTAGTAGGTTGCAATAGTCCAGGCGCGATAGGATGAGAGCATGAATAAGCATAGCGGTGGTCGGGAGAGAAAGAAACCTGTGGATTTTGCGAAGGAAAAAGCGTCAAGTTTATATAAACCTAGCCTGAATAGAGCACCAATATGCTGCTATGTACAATGCTATTCTGGCACCATAAGCTAGGTACACAGAGTATCGTTCTAACTGTATCGGCGCTTTATCAGCACTGTGTTTTACCTATTTCCTGAACAAGCACATGGCTGCCGAACGTTCGGGATGACAGATCGCTCGTTTGACCAAAAATTTCTATCATATGCAGTAATCTACCTACAGGGGAGTCTGCCACGAAGCAATCAACATCTTGCATTCAGGAGGTCCCTGACACCTGGCTGTCATATGCGAATTCGAACATTACAAGGTACTTAATTGCCAACAGTTTCTTGTACAAGTCATACTAAATTGAGAAAGCAAGAACTGAATACCACATGACCATTTACAGGATCACCCTGTACTAATGTGCATAGGGAAACATTAAGTTTAAACCATTAAACTCATTTTCTTTTTTCCTTTATGGCGGTTTTCTGTGCAATAAGGCAACTTTACATTTGAGCAACTACTTTTGTCTTGGAAAAGACCGCAGCATTAATTCTAATAGTTTTCTCTTATGCATTCACAACACAAAAGAGATACAGTAATAAATATCTATTTCAATGGCTCCTTTGATTGAACTTCAGTATCAGGGAATGTGTGATTTGATTTTAGTGTAAATGAAATCTTAGTCCTTTAATACATCTAATGTTATTCTAAAGTACAGTTAAAGTTTTTCTGCTCATCTTCAGATCTAAAGTGTCTTTTAGCCCAATAGCATAAGTCATTTATGAAGTAAAAAAACAGGCACTGTTTATTCCAGCCAAGTAATTGCAATGTACTGACAGGTTACACATAAGTATAAGATTAACAAGGTTAATTACTTCATTGTGTTTTTATTAGACAACCATTAAGTTTTTCTTAATTATTTCAAAGGTGACACAGAAGGTATATCCCTGCCATAGCCATACACCTGTGATTACCACCCCATGTACGCCAACAGATTCCACTGTAATCTGACAGCAATATGCATTGGTAACTGCCTATAATCTGCCCCGACATGACCTTGCAATGCCCTAGTCCTGCCCCGCGGGCTCAAGTGTAGGGTTAGGCATCAATGCCATGCACAGTCTGATCATAATGGATCCCTCTTCTTAAAGAAAAGGGAGCTGGTCACAATCAAATTAAATTTTCCGTTGGTACCGACCAAATGCAATGCCGACAAAAGTAGCCCATGTTTTTTATCCCACACACCTCCCCTATGTTAGGCGAAGTATATCGAACAAAAAAGATCAGACCAGTTGGGAAATTGTCCTGTAATCCCCATCCATGGGCACATTATCACATTAAAAGTGTAGACTGCACACTGTAGACTGTACAAGTTGTGACTAACATAATACCACACAATGATGTAGATGTGATTTACGTAGGTAATTCTGCTCCATCTTGATGGACTTGTCACATTATACTGGACTGAATGAAATCTGCTAAAGATAGATTGTTCAGGTGTTACAGTTTGAAGAGAACTTTTAACCTTTAGTTTTCCATTTTTAGTCACATGTTATTATCTACAGTATATGTGGAGTGAATTTCTCATCCTAAAATGCTTAGCAGGTCAATATTTCTTTCTGCAGTTGCAGCATTGCCTACTATTCATGTGTGTATTTTTAAATTGAAACATCAATGTCCTTCAAGTTGTTAGTAAGTGGGTGGGACAAGCTGGTCCTATTTCCAGTGTAATGCAAACCTGAAAGACAGTTTCTACTCCCAATGTATGGATTTTATAGTCTGTACATCACTAACTGAATTATGATTCATTAGACCTCTCACTTTTACTATCCCAGGGAGGACGAAGCCTAATATTAATTTATTCTAACTTTTAGCTTACGGAGTTAAATGGAGCTCTTTAACACTGGTTCTGAACATATTCTTACAGGGAGATTCACCCAGAGCCGCTTTACCAGTAAATACTTACATGTGCACAGCCGCGCAGCCATTGCAAGCCTATTTACCAAAGGGTGAGCGGCTGTGCACACGTAAGTATTTAACGCAGCTGCCGCGAAGCAAGGCTCTAAGACGCGCTAACCAATTGAAAATCTCCCTAATATGAAGTAAAGTTCAAACAGTGATGACAAGTACCTAACCTGAGAAAGGGTGCAAAGAGATTCAGAGTAAACAATACGGAAAGAAAATGAATAAAGTTTTCTTGTGATTTTTATTCCAAAATGTGCTTCCCTCATTATATGTAATTTAAATATGATAGTTGTTTGTGGTTAGCTGCCTGGAGGGAACAGCACCACTATAATATTAATTCGAGTGCGAGGATATCTTTAACTGTGAAATAGCAGTCAATCATTGGCCCTGATATCAGCCTTAAAGGGTATCTCCACTGGTTTTTGTAAGTTTTTTGAATCCATTTCTATTGAAGAACGGGAGGTAAAGGAGCTGTGCCTTACCTTCCGTTCTTCAATAGAACAACAGGGCCAGGAGAGAAGGTAAGAACTTACCCGCTGCTCGCTCCCCCGGCGCGTGTCTGACAGGTCCCGACGGACCTTGTCTTCTATGCGCATGCGCGATCTATGCGCATAGAAGACAAGGTCCGTCGGGACCTGTCAGACCAAGAGCCGGGGGAGCGAGCGAGCGGGTAAGTTCTTACCTTCTCTCTGGGTTCTATTGAAGAACGGGAGGTAAAGGAGCTGTGCCTTACCTTCCGTTCTTCAATAGAACTGGATTCAAAAAACTTACAAAAACCAGTGGAGATACCCTTTAATAGACTGCATGAAGGTAGGAGCCAACTTACTCTGTCAAAGTGGAGGCAATAATTATCCTTATATATCTTGTTAGTAATACATCTAGTATGAATATATCAATTTGGATCCAGGGCAGGTAACTGACAAGTGACCAGATTTTTATTTCATGTGGCATGTCCACCCCTTTTTTAACTTTGTATATATTGTAGGGCTTCCTCCCCCAGCCCCAACCACATTATTATTATATCCAGAAACTCCCCCGATCATTACTTACCTTCCCTCTTTCCTCCGCCGTACTGTCCCGGCCCTCTGCTTGCATGAAACTGCAAGCAGGGGGCCGGACCGGCAGCTGCGTCCATGATTGGCTGAGAGGCAGCCAATCACGGCCGCGGCTGCTGGCAGTTCAGAACACCGGGGTAGAGAGGGAAGTTAAGTAAAGATCGGGGGAGTTTCTGGACATAAGAATAATGCGGTTGGGGTAGGAAGACCTACAATACCCCAAGGGGGTTTTACACTAGGGGAGGGACTGGAAAATGGAAGGGAGAGGGAGGGGGGGAGGGCTGCTATGAGCAAGCCAAAAACCTCTAAGAGGAAGCCTCAGAGGTGGAAACAATTTTCCTCCCTGCAGTGCTCTTGGTGGCAAGTTTTTTGGACTTTGGAGGGACATTACAGGAGAACCATTTGGAGCTGGGATGAAAGGTGAGGATTTTTATACACTACACAGTGGGGCCAGTAGTGGGTTACATTATAGTTTTGGGGGTGGACATGCCCTTTAAATGAAATAATGTATGGTTTTAGTAGAGACATTACTTGTTGCAATTCTTAGTGATCTTGTTTGTTGTTTATTGACCAGCTGCATAGTCTATGTGCCTATGGGTGCATATATGTTTCATAAACACCAAAACCACAAAAATAACTTTAGGACTGGAAAAAACCCAGCACAACCCTTTTTTTTTAGCTTAATTGCAAAACCAAGGACCACCAAAAGATCCATCATCAATGTTTTTATGTCTAATATTGGTAGGAAGAGTGACCAGAAGATCCATGATGTGTGGGATATTGCGCTTCTTGGGTAATGTAACAGATTATACATTTAATAAAATCAACAGGTCTTATAATATTTTTCACACATTTCTTAGCGCACAGGTTAAATCATCCAATCACTATGGAGAATATCGCCAAGCTTCACAACAAAATCTACTTTTAAATTCAAAAATAGTAACTAGATCTTATCATTCATCAGACTCTCATCGGCCTTATTGATGTATAAGAACGCATTTCACTGACCAGAGCATTTGCTTCTTCTGCCTAAGACTTAATCATTATACTGGACAGGGGAACAGGCATTTCATGAAGGCTCTTTACCCTGATATTAGCTTTCATTCAGCTTACAAAGTTTGCCAACAGCATTTAAACAAAGAGCAATGGCCATGAAACATTTCAAAGCACAACTTCTAGAAATTATTTTAAGTGGTATAGGGATTAAACGACCCGGGCAAGTATTCGCTCTGTTTTACATGCTGTGCAGATATCCATCAGCGCTTAAGTCCTATTAATACACTTCACACAGGGAAAAACAGCTGCAACAGGTGTTGGATTATTCAGCCATTCAACTTAAATCAAACTCAACTCGATCTAACCATAGCATAACGGATACTAGAATGTTAATTAATAATGGGTCTATTTTCTCAGTAACGTCATTGAGATATCTGGACTCGATGCAGTTAAGTTTCTTTGTTTACTGCATTTTTTTGTGTAAAACTTACATGGTTTTTAATAAAATGAAAAAACTTGAAATAAACATGTTCTAAAGGAAAATATTGGAACCTAAAGTGCAACTATGTGCAAAATGTCTTGTAAAACTTTAATGAACACCATCAAGTGCATTATCATTTGACAGTTACAGTAATATCTCAGATTACTGCTTGGCAGATAATGGTTTAAGGTAAACACAAACTTATTATAATAGTAATCTCGGCAAGTTACATAACAGTGAACCGGGGGGAAGCTCAGGATGGGGGGAACAGTAATCCCTGCAGTGGGAATTCCTTGCCACTGTAGATGTTTGGAAACTACAACTCCCAGCAACTAAAGCATGCTGGGAGTTGTAGTTTCCAAACATCTGGAGTGCCAAGGAATGGGGGTTACTGTATGGGATTTTACTGTCCATTTAAAGGGCAAATAATGCCTCAAAACAATACAGAATCAGGAGGATGGTATATATTGCTAAAAAGATTGCCTTCTGATTCTATATTGTTTTGAGGCTTTAGTTGCCCTTTAAATGGACAGCAGAATTCCCATATAGTAATAGTCATACTGGCTATTAGAAAGAACTAAACATTTTAAATTAAAATTAATACATACATTAATGAATATAAGGACATTTACATTAATGAATATGAACAATTATATCTATCTCTAATCTATTAGACACACAACCACTCACAAGCACCAGACTACAAGCGGAATAAGCAGATGTCTGCACATATCTCAGTTTGTATCAAATAGTAGTCAAGTCAAGGTCCACTTGCTTTATAGCTGCCTTTGCTGTAACCTCATATGTTCTGCCCCACAATATAGATATCAAATCAAATCAAGTATTGTTTAAGGTACGCCAACAGTGCTTAAATTCAATTCACACGGGATATTGCTTTTAGTGATCATTTATTTTACACACAACATGTTTCGGACAGACTTGATAAAGGACTCCGTCCGAAACATCTCCTACCTCAAACAATACTTTATTTCTTTGCACTATATCTCAGTTTGTCCTAAGCCCTGATGGTTCATTGCCAAATAAAGCTCTTTTGAGACGTCCTGATAAAGATGGCATGAAATCATTCTAACTTGTACACAAGCAAAGTATTCAAAAACTTCAAATCAAAATTTACTTCTATTAGGATCAGATAAAAATAGACCAAACTATCTCACCTCTATGATTTCTGGATTTAAAACAGGGAGTGCCTATTTCTATTGCTTTATTTTTCCTGTGTTGTTCCCTGTTTCTGCCTGATACATCCTAATCCACTGAGCCAAAAGCTACTGAAAGCAGAATAAATATAGAAAAAATGGACTGGTTAGGGTCAACAGTTGACACCTTAAATATATCAAGGACCAGGGACCAGTTCTGAACAATTCTCACAATTTTGGTCAAGACCCATGAGATTAATTTATGGTTTCTTTAAAAAAAATGACTGCCTTAGGAAGCGATTTCAAAGTCAAGTTTAAAGTTATACTGGAAGATCAAATTAAAGGCTTAAAATGAAGACATAAACTAAAAGAAACATAAACCAAAATATATTACAGCAAAGTCATTTTTGCAAATAGATGTACATGTAAATGAAACAAAATGGAAATAAAATGCTGATCTATGGAGATGATGTTTGGAAAGCCAATTACAATCAGGGCTCATAATCATACATTTGAATGTTGATGAAACATTTGAATACATTTGAATGACCTTTGCCTTTATGGTCTTGGAACTGCCAGGAATTTCTAAGTAACTTATAAAAGTAATAATCAATAACTTTTTTTTTTAATATCCCCTCCCTAGGGAGGAACTTTATTGATGCAAAAGTAAAATAGTACATACCAGTACATTAAACATTGCATATAACAAGTATATACTTTTTATACAGTGTTCGTTGCATTTTGTTATATATTGTACCTCAATATTTGTAATAATATAAGTATTAAGGATATAATAAATTAATAGTAAAACATTGTTTTCAAACATCTGTTGACTATTAAATGGACATAGGAATTCCCAAACAGTAATAGCCAAATCCAGTATGGCTATTACTGTATGGGACTTCTGATGTTCATTTAAAGGGCAACTAAAGCCTCAAAACAATACAGAATCAGAGGGCAGATGTGATCATAATTTCTACCCTCAGTTTATACTCGAATCAACCACTTTTACTCCTTTTTAGAGGTAAACGTGGGTGCCTCGGTTTATACTCGGGTCGGTTTATATTGGAGTATATACGGTATATTAGATCAATTTCATTCAAAATATCTGTCTCTCAATTAGCTCTACTGGCTTTTATTCCCCAGCATGGACCATTTATTTGCGATCGTCATTAGAAAATAATGCTGATAGAAAAATGATCATCTCAGAAAACTGCAAGAACGCTGGCAAGGCATGCCTAATAACTTGTGTCCTATATAAGGATATGATGGTATTTGGTAAAAAGCAAAAGGGAAACTTCCCAAACCGTTTCATTTTTACAGTTTAAGTATTATTAAAAAAAAGCTAAAGCCACACCTGTTTCTACAGAAACATTTAAGCCTCTAGTACAGGCAGTCACTGGGTTACGAACCAGGCTCTGTAGGTTTGTCCTTATGTTGAATTTGTATGTATTGGAACAGGTACATAAACCCATTAAATGCCACAGACAGATGTTAGCTGCATTTGTATAAATGGATTGGGGTGCCGAATGGCTTTGGGATCACCTTTTTTTAACAGTACGCTCCTGCTGACCCCCATACTGTACAGTATTTGCTCCATTTGAAAGTGGAGCAAATACTGTAAGTCTGATGACTGCCTGTACTACATGAAAAGGTTCTATATGGGATCTTTGTGGGACTTCTTGCCCTAGAAATTTTATTGCTACCAATTCATGTTAATTCATGCTACCAAATCATTTTTCATTTTGCAGACTGATTTATTAGGATATATCAATACAACCAGGGTATGTATGTATATATATATAAAATAAGGAGCACTCCTGGGTTTTCTTTAAGTGTTTATTCACTTCGGTCTATACACTCAGACTTTTTCAAGCGCTCAAGCCATCTGAGTGTATAGACCAAAACATCGCCTGTTGTTTTACACTAATATGTGAATAACCACTTAAAGAAGACCCAGGTGAGCTCCTTAGATCCTTTAGGTTACACAAAGTGATTTTTGGATTGCACCCAGGCCAAACACCAGCTTTAAGTGTGCGCCTGTATGCCAGGTGGACCTGAACAGATTGCCTTAATGGGCAGTAGTGGCAGATGAGATACACTGTTCATAGATTTGGGGATAACAGACTAAACAGCAAAGGCTAGAGCTAGCAAGATATTGTCTAATACAATGAGGGCTTGTCCACCCCAAAAACTAAAATTTTACCCCATACTGGTCCCACTGTGTAGTGTTCAAAAATCCTTACCTTACATCTCAGATACAAATGGTTCATCTAAAGTGACTCAGTAAGGGCTGTGACTTGCGCAGGGGAGCCCTCCGCCCCATCTCTCCCTTCCTCCATATCCCTTCTGTCTGCTGACAGTAGTAGCCCACCCCATCCCAACCCCAACCGCCGACATACTTTTGCAAAGAAAGCCCAGAAAGCCCTCCATTCCCTTGGTGCTCTGCATAGTTGGCAGCCACATCTGTGATTGGCTGCCAGCTAGCCAATCACAGACGTGGCTGCTGGTCCCACCCCTCTCTGCTGCTTCTGGCTAGCAGAGAGCCAGGAGCAGAGCACCGGAGGAACAAAGATTTGTTAGTATCTTTCTGGGGCGTGGGATTGGGTGCCCTACACAATGTTAAAAGTTTATTTTAGGGGTGGAGATACCCTTTAAAAGCACTAGTAAGGCATCATTTGGAATATGTGGTGCAGTTTTTAAATACTATATTTAAAAGGGACATCTTGGAAATGGAAACTAAATTAATAAGAGGAATGGAAGTGATTTAACTACTTTGAAAACACCTGTTAAAATATGATGAGCCTGTGAATTAACCTTTGTTCCAAAAGATAATATTTCTCTGGAGTCTCTGCACCTCCCATGATGCAGACCAAACAGAATGGGAATCAAGACTCAAATAAAGGGTTAAGTTAGCAACATCGTTTATATAGGGTGGACTGACAAAGAATAAAATGATCAGTCTGCTCACCACTGTACTGAGAAATTACCATTTACTAAAAGTATATTTTAATATAACTTCTTGTAAAAGTTTCATTGTATTTTATTGATTTCCTGTTTCCTAATAATAATGATTTTAATTTGATTCTCCTTCAATTTCCCATTGTTGAAAAATAGATGTTATTACTTGTTCATTTAGGAATGAAGAAAAGGCAGTGATCAAGCACAACTGTATGCATTCAAACTTCCTATAACACTAATCTAGCTAGCTAGTCGATTTTCTCAAGGCAGGCTCACTGTAACCTTCAGACAGTAATATAATTTCTTAAAGTGCCCAACCTGGCAAAGATACCCATGCAATGCAAATAAATTTACAGGAAATACATTTTGTAGACAGTTAATTGTTTTCATAACAAGTCAAGGTGAAAGAAAATGAAGTTGACATGGAGACAGATAAGCATTTATTTTAGCATTGAGAAGCAACATCAATAAACGTTAAAGGGTAACTGTGGTCTCAAATTCTGCCAAACTAGTAATAATTATATAAAAAGCCTTCAAAATAAAACCTAAATCACATCTCTAGATAAAATTTGTGAGAAGTTATTGCTGGAAAGGTTCAGCAATGTAACTTCCTGGTTGAACTCTTCCTGTTTTTAGCCATGTGACCAGCTTGTAGTCATGTGACCAGCCTGTCTGCATTAATAGGCTCCCCTTCTCAACTGTCAATTTTTTCCTCAGGTATTTTCTGATTTCCCCAGCAATAAGTCTTAACTGAGCATGCTTCTCCCCTGGGGGAAAAGGGCTGGCAGAGGTCAGGTGATGTCACTCAACCTACTGGAAGCAGGAAGTTTGAAAATTCACCCCAATGTAATTTCTCACAAGCTCCAGCCAGAGATGTGATTGTTGGCTCAGTGTAAAGGAAATACTGCAGGCTTTCATTTAACCCTAACTTGTTTTGAGACCACAGTGGCCCTTTAAAGACGAAACCAGATCAGTCAGGATAAACTTTGAATTAGATGGAATGTCTTTATTCAACCTTGACTACTAAGTTGCTATATACAGGACCAGTTAGGAATATATTTTTTGCTTATTGGAGTAAAGGAATTCTATTGGCAGAAATTCTTTCCTGGCAAAAAAGGTTTGTTGCCACAATGCACAGAGAAAAACCAATAAAATAGCAATCCTTAAAGAACTCTTTTAAAAAGCAGAATCAAAAAATATAATAACTGCATATACCGTAGTTCTTATTTTATATGGTCATAATCATGTCTCAACCTTGGAAAGCTCAGCCTTGGAGGCTCAGTCTTATACCACTAACACAGAGCCAGTCCCTTTTCAGATCAAATTACAAATGTCCTATGAAAAAAACAGATTTGTAATGCAGTGCAATGTCTGATTTAACATTGATAAATACATTCTATAAAATGCATGTCCAATGCTCCATCAGTCAAGGCCATGACTTCACTTACATTGACTTACGACACCTGCTTTATGTCTACGTGAGCTCACAAAGCCGTTAAGCAGGCCGCGCAGTGCATTGGACTTCAAGGTAAATATTATCCAGGAGCACCAGAAAAGGTACCGCAAGTATTGCCAAAAAAAAAAAAGTGTTTGGGGGTGCTAATTGTGAGGGATAAACATGCACTTTAAAAATGTAAAAATATTTTTAAAAAATGTAAAACTACTTGAACTCTAAATAGGTTATGTACAATCTACAATTAGTTCTGGATAGAAAATGAACAGGGAGATGTACCGTAATAAAAGTTCTTACTGTTAAAAATGGTGCGAATTTTGTCAGATCTTATTTAAAATAAAAAAACATCTGATTGGTTGGGGCAAAATTCGCCCAATTTTTAACGGTAAGAAATTTTATTACATTTCCCTGTAACAATCTCAAACAATTTAAAGTGAACTCTTCTAATTCTGTCTTCCAAACTGGCCATTCAAGGGCCCAACCAATCACCATCCAATGTTTCAATGCAAATCTGTACATTCCTCAACCATTGGGAGACTGGTTGCAACAAAAAATAAGTCTTTTCAGCCTAATTACCCTGCAAAAGCTTAGTTGCGTTTAACCTTACCTTAACCCGACGCTCCCACGCTGAGATATACTTATTTTTACCTTAATCCGACACTCCCACGCTGAGATATACTTATTTTTAGTTTGGCTGATCCCTTGTCGAAAGTCCCGCCTGGCCTTCTGTTTCGAGGTGGTCTTGAGAGAGCAGCAGCAGAGCACGCTTGTAACCGGCTCTTCCAGGTATGGACCATCAGCCATTGGCCGTGACATCACCATCACTGCCATGACTGACAGTACATATCCGGAAGAAGGAAGGAGGTGGGACTTTCAGCAAGGGATAGGCTAAACGAAAGGTAAATACATCTCAGCGTGGGAGCATTGGATTAAGGTAAGTTAAAACGCATCTAAGCTTTTGGGGGGTAAAAAGGCTAAAAAGACTCACTTATTTTTTGGCTGGACATGCCCTTTAAGTCTCATTCCATTACCTCTGGTATTAAATTGCAGTAATTCAGATATTAGCTTTTTAATAGGTAACTGCATATAGAGATTGCTGAAAATTAACAGCACAAGCAAACGTTTGCACCATCTTATTGCATCAGGCCAAAGGTCTCTTATTATTGATACTGATGTCCTGGAATGTTGGCCATACACTAGCCTTGTATTAGATTGATTTGACGTTCTAATTAACATGGTTTCACTGGCCTCTTTTGCTCGATAATAGTATTGTACAGGAGGTACATTGCAGGAATGTTTCAAGGTAAAGTTGGGTACACTGGCCACAGAGCCAGATGATCCTTTTTTCGAAATGAAATGCTAGCTGTCAGCTTTGGAAATAAGATTTTTGGATCTAATATTTTCCTTGGCCGTGGGTGGATTCTTGTACTTTAGTATAAGGCGATAGATTGGAAATATGTGTACCCAGCTTAAGTTTAATAGTATATGGCCTGCTTTTAGACAAAAAAATTTATTTCTGACCAGGAAGTCTTTCATTTGGTCTTCTTAATGTAGGAGACCAAAGAGCCTAGGTATGACGTTTGTCATTTGTAAGGTGGCAATCCCATCGAATCTGACAGAATTTGTTGATCATCAGGCATGTGTGTGGATAGGTCATGAAGCCAACAAACTACACCATCAGCCCAAACCAAAAATTTCCATTGGGTTGTTATCGGCTCCCTTTAATGCATTATAGGGAGCCAGTAACATTTTTGGCATGTATGTGCACAACGAACAATCATTCAATATAAGGCACTGAGCAAGTTTCTCTTCTTAACCTAAAACAAGCCACAGTACTAAATTCTATCCATTGAACTTGACTCACCATAAAATATTGTTAAGAGCAACAAGCTAAGAGAATTAAAATTTAATTCTTAGTTGAGATATTTGGTGCCTCAAGGAAATATGTGATTTTAGTGTGATTGATTAGACTCCCAAACCCTAAATGTTAAAAAGCACGGTGGCTCATTGGATAGCACTGATGCCTTGCAGAGTCAAGGGTTCAAACCCACTGTCAACTACATCTGCAATAAGTTTGTAGGTTCCCCCTTTGCTTGCATGGGCTTCCTCTGGGCACAATCGTAACATTTTAATGGGTTAGATTTGCTCTTTAATGGTTTGTTCTTAGATTGCTCATTAATAGATAACCCAGCAATAAAGCACTGCATAAAGTGTTCATCACCATATAAGAAAACAATGTCCATTAGGAATATAATCTTCTACTGTAAGGTGGTAGTTGCTGAGTCACTGAGATCTTGCATGTGGTTTTGTTTATATTGTATATCTTCCCTTTAATCCGTTAAATAATTTAGTCAAGTTCATGGAATGTTCAACAGAAGTAATCAGAGCACTTTGTGTTGTAGGTACCTCCTTTACTAGCAGTGAATGACTCGTTGCACAATGTGTTGGCCCAGAGCCATACCTAAACTGCCTTTAATAACCGTGAGCTAAACATTGTACAGCTGCCTACTGTTCGTCCCTATAAGGTTATTAAACATTCTGCAAATACCAAGGATCCCTTTTGTTACATTTATTATTTAAACCTATGCAGTTGGCATAGGAATGAGTAAGAACACATCTAAAAAGAGCCATTAAATGTAACTACTAAATTAAAGACAGTAATATTCTGAAAGATTTACTAAACTTTTGTAATAGTCTGTATACATAACATAGATGGTTTTGTTTTCAATTGTAAGGTCTGGATTCTGCAGGAATAACATGGTTTTCTGTCATCTAAACATAACAGAACATCTCTCACTTGGCAGTGAGAGACTATGTAGAATAGACTGCACCACAACTGCCTGGCAGCCGCACTAAGAAGACATCATGTCAGCAAGTAAAAATCAAAGGGGTAGTGTATGTTAGGCTGGGTACACAGGTTGGGATCCTTTGTCCTTACCGACTGTTCCACACCTCTGACCAGTCGCCGGGACAAAGGACCATTGGTCAAGGCAAAAGTAGCTGCAGCTGAAAGTTTGCTGTGAATGACCTCACGGCAGGCCCAGGAAACATCCGATATTTCAGCCTGATTGACTGAAACACTGAAAGGTCGGTCAGGCCAAAATATTTGATAGTGTGTACCCAGCTTTACAGCCAATTTGGTGCCGCAGCATTGGACCGTCAATATTTCAATAACAAAACAAATTTCCAGAAGGTTCACAAACCACATGTTACAACGAATGTAGCTGGACTTAAATGAAAAGTTATATATAAGCAAATCACCTCCCAAACTGTCATGCAATCTGATTGTTGAAAGATTTCCTGATATACTGTATGATCGGTATAGCTATGTGTAAACGGGCTCATACACATTACAATCACCAATCGTACAATAATGTGATATCAAACTATTGTGTATGGGCATTTGCCTGATGGTCTGCCAATTTTCGCACTTATCAGGAGACACAATTATGTTTTATAGGACCAATCCCGATTCTGTGTGCACATGGCAGAAGCACACAATCCAAAATTCCATCCTGTATGTGGAACAGTGGTTATAGCACGATGGAAGATTTTATTTCTGTTCCCTCTGACAGCAGATGTATCCTCTGATCCTAGAGATGAGATCCAGGACTATTTTTAAAAGTAAAAAGGAAGGCTTTTATTTAGCCACACCTTGTTTGGAGACCATAGTTCCACTTTAAATTCAAAATTCAGTGAAAACATTTTTAATCTGTATTACATATAGCTAGGTATTCAACATATTGTCTTGGTTTTTTATTTTATTCCCTTTGCCGTGTCCGCAAGAGGCCTTCCCAGGATACACCACTTCCTTGAAATGCCCCACAAATTTCTACAGCTTGGCTGTTGAATGGGCCAACCATGCTTACTCTCTACTGAGCAACTGCATTAACCCATGGACTGAGACTATAAAAGACACTATCAGGGGTCCTGCAAAAAGGAAATCAGAATTTTGGAAGTATTTATTTATACACGGTGGGCAGATTTAGGTAACTGGAATGAAAAAATATTTCCTCTCTTGAATGCAACTGTATTAAAGCTGAACATTTAAGAGACATGTTTTGGATATTTATTATTTACAATAAAATTTTTTGGTTTAAATAAATCCTTCTGCAAATTTAATTAAAAGGAATGTATGGCCAAATTCACTAAAATATTAAGATTAAGAAGGCTGAACAAAATAAGTAATTCAAATATTATTTTAGTTTAATACCTCCGTACAGCAAACTCCTGGTTAAACAGTGAGAGGAATCAATTACTGTAAAGTATTTACTGAGTAAGCTATTCAGTGCTCAGCATTCATGCATGAAAATCCATTTATAGCTCCAAGTGGCTTTCATCGGAAAAATGTGCAGCTAACAGGAAATAAGCTGTAAGGCCATGTGTGGCATACGTTCCGCGTCCAACAATCGAACTCCTTATCTCTGGCCTGCAATTAACAGTAAGCATACTGAAGTCCAACCACAAGAAAGCCTATCCAGAATTCTACATCTGCTTTCAGTCTCGCTACTAGTGACCACCAAAAATAGAACGCAGACATAAGCTATGGTTTTCAGACATGAAAACATATTAATTGCAGCTATGATCTAGAGATTGTCAGACTAAAGAAATTATAGAAAATAACACAATATACAGAGTTGAAATGTGAAGTACAGCATATGGGCTAGAATAAGTAATGCTCTGGTTAGAAGGATAGAACTGAAGCTTATCTAGTTGCTTGTTTTAGCCACGTTCCAATCTCCATTCCCCAATATATGAAAAACTGAGAGACTATCTTATAGTGTTAAGCACCCACTACATGGGCTCGGCATTTGTGACTTTGACATTTCGATTGGATCGCTTCAAATGTTGAAACCCATTTTCTGTTTTTCCAATCAACCACTCTACAATGTCAAGCAGTTTATTGGAAAAACAAAAGGTCCGCCGACCCCATCTTCTGCCGCAATCTCTCTGCAGGTTTGAAGCTGAAACTTCAAACTGTTTTTACAATTGGATTTCCAATTGTTGCCCTCAATCGGAAATCTGAGCGGAAGAAAGTCTGTGCGTGTTTAGCAAGCTTAAAAGGTATGTCCACCCTAAAAATCAACTTTTTATATATGGTAAGATAGATCCCCCCTGCCCACCCCCAACCACCATGTTCAATCTCTAAAAAAAATTACCAGAATGTTACTTACAGCCCCTTCGCTCCTGCGGTGCATTGATCTGGCTCCCTGATTGTCGGAACACAGACGTGGCTGACGTCATGGAGAGCGCCGCAGGAACAAAGCGCTGTAAGTAGATATGTGGAGGGAGAGAATGGATCCGGACGGTGTGAGGGGTGTGTGTGTGCGCTAAGTTAGGATAAAGGCTGTGTGGGAACGGATATAGCACAGATGTGGTGACGTCAGAGAGCTTGGATGTACACTGAGATACTCCTGGTTTGCAAAAAGGTTGTAGGCAGGTATGTATGTTAAAATTTGCTGAACGGATTTTTATACGGTTTGGCTTGTTTTAAAGCTAGGCTACACTGCCTGATAATCAGCGAATCCAGTGGGATTTGATTATCATCAGGCATGTGTATGGACAACTTTAGCTTTCTGAACATAAGTAAACTCGAATTTAATGCATATTTGTGGGGGAGGCTTATAAAAAAAAGTAAATTGCAGGGAAATGTAATCTCTCAACAATAATGTATCACACAGAAGAAAAAAATCTTTACGGCTTTTCAGTTCTTTTTTAAATCATATTGTTCATGATATGAGTACATTCTAGCAATCCACACAATACTGCTCACGTTAGGAAACCTTCAAATTAAACCAATTCTATGATACCAGCATTTTATTACAGTGCTGCAGATGAATCATATATTGCAATACATTTCTTTTTTAGTGCCATCAAAATCACTGTTAGTCACACTAAGGGTAAAAGCAAAGAATTTACCCTACAAACACAATACTAAATCAATGCTGAAGGACTGAGCCCTCGAGGGCTCTATGTAAATGCTCTCAATTAACTTCTATGGGTCTAAGAGCTTTGATATGAACTTTTTTTCAAATATGTAGATACTGATATGGTCTTAGGAATGATTGTGGCCAGACTCCTGGGATTGCATAACCCCTGCTCTGGGTATACAGGATATTAATGTATTAATATTTTCCTGCCTTGATGGAGCGAAATACTGGACTTGAATTTGGTTCTTTATTAGAGCCCTTGATATATAATTAAAGCTCTAGTGATAAAATGAAACAGAACAATATAAAGTTCCGTTTTAAGCTATTGCTAATATGAGTTCTGGACAAAGTATTAGAACAAAGCATAAGATTTCTATGCAAATAGAAAATAATAAGCCAAAGTGAAGGGAAGTAATATGCTGTGGTGTTTGCAATAATGTGCCAATGAATTTCCAACACCATGCAAATGAGACATTAAAATGAACCTCCACCAATGCTGTAGAGCAGATTGTGATCCCAGATTCCAATCTCTGGCAGCCAAATAACAGCACCAATCATAGTGTTAGGAGCAAGCTTCCTAGTGTTGTCTCTTAAACTTCACCCACTGGATAAACATACAAAAATGCATCAATTTTTGTCACTGTGGATATAGTAATTTTCTTAACTGAAGTATTTTTCAGTTGCAGTTTTGGATACTTTAATGTATGTATTTAGGTTATGTCGCCACTCAGAAAAAAAATCTCTACCTCAAAGGGCAACTATGGTACCCAGACAACCCCCTAATGTATTTGCATATGAAACTATATTTGGTAGGGAGTTAGGAAGTCCGACTCTAACCTCCTGTTTTGCCCCCTAAGAACCATGGTGATCTGTCAAAAAGCAGTTTAAACAGAGTGAAAGCTTGCAGCTGGTCCCAAAGCTAACTACCTGCCTCCCTCTCAAATGAGTACATATGTATGCCAGTATTAGAAATAGTAGGAAAGAGATGGCAGGTGGAGGAGCAGTGTGCTGTCAGTTGAACAATTTCTTCCTAGGCAAGGAGTGTTGTCTAGGAACTATAGTTGACAAATTATGGAACACTACTGAACAATACATAGGCCCATAATTACTGTATTAGAATGGCGCTCAATGTGCATCATCATGGTAGCAGACACACCCACTTGGCTGCAGTAAGAAATCCTTTCCTCCCTGACTCTCTAAGTTCATTTTTACAGCTCATCATGCAGAGAGAGACGGGAGAGGAAAAGTTAAAACCCTCTTCCCACTGTACTGTAACAAAGGCAGGGGCAACTTTTGTTGTTTTTAATAAAGATTTATATCTAACTCTAAGAGGGGTGGTTGAAAAAGTGATCTAAGATTAATTTTATAGGGGATGCTGGGAATATGAGGCAATCTGGTATGGGAGGGGATGGGAGAGAGAAAAAGATAGTATCTGATTACTCCTCCATTAATTAGTGAAGTCAGCAAGCTGCTGTGATGGTCATGTGATTATTCCTCTATTAATCAGTGAACTCAGTAGCTTGAAAAGTGTGTGTGAGTGATCAACCAACCAACCAGTCAGATCACACAGACAGCAGTCTGACAGATCCTCACACATTCTGCACATGCACTAAAGGAACACGCGGCCATTTCCCAGGCAGGCAGTCACTGAAAGTGGGCGGACCTGCAGCATCCACAGCGTTCATGGAGAAACTCATTGGATTTCTTCTAAACTACTGCTCAAAGACACAGGATACTGCAGGTACATTTCCACCTTACACATATCTATCATTACAACCCAAGTGACTTTTATCAGTGGAGATACCCTTTAAATTATATATGCATTCGTATTTATACAAAAGTTTAGAAAACACTATTAAAACATTGTTATCAGTAAACATTTCTTGTTTAAGCTGTGGTTAATCTTAACAAACAATCAACCAACATAAAACAGAAATATAAAACATAGAAGAGTATAACCTTTGGCACTGTGTTGTAGCTATTGTCTATTATATCTCAAATTTTATATTATAATATACTGTATCTTCCATTATATTCAATTATATCCAGTATCAGCCGTAAAAACTCGAAAATATATCTTTGATATTTGTAATGGCTAACATTTTTGCCATCCTCAACCCAGAATCAATATCAACCTTGTCTTTGCTGGTCCTTCCTGCCCACCCACTCCACTCCAGTTTCCATATTATCTCTCTAATAGTTCCCTAGTTGTTCTATGGTGATGTGTGTGCTCCTGTATAGGGTTGATTGTCAGGGCGACAGAGGGAAGGGGGGGAAAGCTCCTCCTCCTCTCCCATATACCTGCTCCATGGTGCCCAAATTTTGTTAAATTTGGGGATTCTGTACTCCATTAGGGCTGTCAAGTATTCCATCCTTCTAACATCGTTGATTCTGTTAATCAATGCTTGTAGTGGTAGTGGAGAGGTAGTTTTCCATTGTTTGGCTATTTCACAGCATGCTGCTGTTTAGATGTGAGTAGCTAGTTTTTGTGCTGTCCCAGATAAGCCTGTAGTAGGAGAGTTTAATAAACCATTTATTGGATTCAACGGTATGGTTTTCCGCAGAACTTTTTCAGAATGTCCTGTATCTCTGACCAGTATATTTGTATAAGAGGGCAAGTCCAGAATACATGGTATAGGGTGCCAATGGTGGATTGGCATCTCCAGCAGATATTAGGTTTAGAAGGGAAAATTTATTTAGCAGGTATGGGGTATGGTACCAGTAAAAGGGCAACTGTGGTCTCCAAACAAGTTAGGATTAAATGAATGCCTGCAGCATTTCCTTTATAATGACCCGACAGTCACATCTCTGGTTTCAGCCTATGAGAAATGATATTGCAGTGAATATTCAAACTTCCTGCTTCCAGTAGCTTGAGTGACATCACCTTACTTCTGCCTGCCTCTCTGCGCTGGGGGAGAAGCATGCTCAGTAAAGACTTAATGCCAGGGAAATTAGGAAGTACCTGGGGAAAAAAATTAACAGTTGAGTGGGGGAGCCAAGTGTTAAAGAAGGAAGTATATTGCTTAACTTCTCCAGTAATAACTTCTGACAACTTTTATATAGAGATGTGATTTAGGTTTTATTTTGAAAGTATGATGGAAGGCTTTTTATATAACTAGTTAGGAAGAATTGGAGACCACAGCTACCCTCTAAGCATAATTTTTATAGATATTCTCTTGCGTGCAGATGGAGGTTTTCTGGGCTGTTTGCCATATTTCCATCCATGTGGATTCTGGGATGGTTGTGCCCAATTCGGCTTTCCAATTGGACATATATTTATGAGGACCAATAGACTCCATTGTCAGGTCCTGTAGTGTCCTGTATATTGATGATATTAATTTCTTTTGTCTTGGGCCCATGTAGAAAATTCTTTCCAATCCCTTTAGCGGGCAGAAAGTAAGGTAACGGATAGTTCTTTGTACAAAATGTTTCAATTGGTGATAAAAAGTTTTTGGGAGCTTGAAATTTGAAGCAGAATGTCTGATAGGTGGGAAATTCCCCTGTCAGTTTATGCAGTAGGTCTCTGACCCTTGTCAACCCTTTATGTAGGAACCAAATATGGTATTTTGTTTTATTCTCAGGGGGGAAACTTGAATTCCCTATAGAAGGGAGCAGAGTGGAGGGGTGTTCCGAACCAGCATATTTCTTAACAATTCTATTCCACACCGAGACTGTACACCTCGAAGAGGAGAGCAAATTTACCTTCATTTTTGGAATAGTTGGTGACCATAAAAGCTTAAGTTTGTTTGGGGGATCCAGTCTTGCTCTAGGGATGCCCATAGAGCCTGGGTGTGTGAGTGGCAGGAGCGTAACTAGAACTCAGTTGGCCCCCCCAGCAAAATTTTGGATGGGGCCCCCCGACGCCACTCTCTGTCTATCATCTATCTGTATGTCTCTCCATCTGTCCATTTATCTATCTCGCTATCTATCTATCTATCTATCCATCCATCCATCCATCTATCTATCTATCTATCACTTTATCTATCTATCACTAATATCTATCACGTTTATATATCTATCTCTATCACATCTATATATCTATCTATCACTCCATCTCTCTCTCTCTATCTATCTATCTATCTATCTATCTATCTATCTATCTATCATCTATATATTTATTTATCTATCTATCGTCTATCTGTCTATGTCTATCTCTGTAAAAGACAGTGTCATGATATTTCATTTTTATTCATATTAGTATATATTACTTAACTAAGACTGTAAGACAAATAACACACAGTCAACACTTACTACTAGAGTATGGGCTCAGTGGGCTGCCTCGATTGAATTTTGTGCACAGCAGGTGCCAGCCAGGCAGCCAGGGAGGGCAGGCCATGCCAGGGCCAGTGGCATCACACACTTCTATAGGCAGGCACTAGGCAGCCCGCAGCTGCAGTCTCTCTCTGGACTGAAGTCTGGACTCTTTGGAGGAGTGAGGAGTTTGAGGACAGTCACCTCACCGTCACCGAGGCCCGAGGGGTGCAGACTGAACCTGAGCAGCACCAGCAGTTCCACAAGTTCGGTGGGCACTGGGCAGGGCAGCTCTTCTTTCTCGTGCGTGGCTATTCAATTCCATGGGCCCTTCCGGATCTGTTCCGTTCCTCCCACAGAGGCCAGGACCAGAGAGTTCATTCCAGGGTCACGGACCGGTCCCGGAGGTCCCAGAAGCAATGGCATGGTAATGCACAGGCGCACAGCACAATTCCCCCCCTACACCCATTCTGAATTATCAAGGCAAAAACAGACTGGAACTTTACTAAAAGGCAATTTGCAATAAAATTGAAGTTTAGGAAATAAGGTTCTCATATTTGCAATGGGAAAACTGTTAATTTATTATTTTACCCTAAAATTAATTATAGTATGGCCCAATGGCAACTTTCTGGATGTGATCTTTCCTATTAATTAAATGATGTGCCCTGTTTGTATAAAAACTATCATTACACTTGCACTTTATAAATGAAAATATATTCCGTTCTAGCAAGTCCAGCCAAGTCTAATTTGATTAAAAGGAATACATTATGGATATCACATTTCTCAATGTTAAAACAGTAAAATTTGTCTTCACTGAACAATGCCAAAACGCTCTGTTTAAATGGAAGTACTTACGGTAAATAAATAAATAAATCCTTTGGTTCTGTAATCTTTTTTTTGGGCAACTCTGAAGTTACTTAAAGGGTAACTGTGGTCTCCAATTCTTCCAAACCAGTAAGGATTATATAAAAAGCCTTCCATCACACCTGTTTTCAGCCATGTGACCAGCTTGAAGTCATGTGACCAGCCTGTCTGCATTAATTGGCTCCCCTTTTCAACTGTCAAATTTTCCTCCAGGTACTTCCTGTTTTCCCCAGCATTAAGTCTTTACTGAGCATGCTTCTCCCCTGGGGCAGAGGGGCTACTACTGGAAGCAGGAAGTTTGAACATTCACCTCAATATCATTTCTCAATAATTATCCTTAAATATCTGATCATAATACATCTATTAATGTGCTGAATATGTTGGTTGGAATTTGGGGCAGATGACTGACATATGACCATGTTTTTGATTTAATAGGGGGAAAGCCCTTTATATGGCAACTATAATTTAGTGAGCTTTCCATTGGAAGCTGATGCTTCTCTTTTTGAATCAACCCTATTAATAATGCAGGTCTCTTATTATGGTGCTTTCATTCTTAAAATGTAAGACCACAGAAAGCTTTCCCGTTCATAGAACTATTTATTTTCTTTTGTGATTCGCCCCTTACATGCAACAATACCAATTGTACAATAACATTTTTTAACAGGTCCAATAGGGAAAAAAGTATAATCGTTGTATGATTGGCCATACACGATCCGACAATCGTATAATATCTGCATATCCCAATATGATACGATCTGGGTTGTTGCAGTTATGGGCCTCTTTGTTTGTTCTTTATAAATTACACAATATTGCAAGTTGCTGGTATTAATACATAAAGTAGAGTTGATCCAGGGAAATTTCCGATTGCCACTTGAAGTCAGGAAGGAATTTTTTCCCCTTCATAAATTTGGTGGGGTTTTTTTTTTTGCCTCCCTCTGGATCAACAGTTAGGCAGGAAATGAGGATATTGCTAGATGGGTTGGACTGAATGGACGTATGGCTTTATTCAACCTTAAAATAATATACTATACTATACAAGTGAGATTATTTTTTTGTTTATCAGTACAGTCTTGTCCTTTAATTAAAATATCAGTCACACCAGAGCAACATGAAACACTTTAACAGACCAAAGACAGCTGATGTAAAGATGATCAACTGTATCAGAGAGGACAATATGTCATAAAAACCTGGGATCCGAAAATGTAATTCATATCCATGTCACAGGGTGTAATACATGCAGGAGTCAAATTGCCAGTTGTGATGATTGATGACTGGTCCCTTTGGATGGGACCGACATGACAAATGCGTTTGATACAATTCAGGATGATTAGCCTCATCACAGATGGCAAATGCCTAAAAATAATAATTATGCTTTCAGCTGTGACTGCAGGAAGCTGAACACACTCATATGGACTGCTATTACATGGAAATCACATCTGACGCCCACAGAGTAGCCTAGGTATTGTAGTAATGCACAATAACCAGAAAAATACTTCCTCTAATTCTTGACCTCTTTGTGGATTCTCTGTAAAATTTAATTATATAGTTGGTTCATTTATGGACAAGGAGTCCTGAAATTATTTAACCTTTTAAAGACCCATAATTACAAGGATTATATTTAAGGGCCAGTAACACCAAAAAATATAAACACTTTGACACATAACCTTGGCTTTAAATTGATTTCATCCACTTCATCAACCACCATACCTGCAGGCTTGCTATTGTCTTCATTGTTCCTTTACATTTAGTGATGTATTCCTTTTGCATGTGGCAATGGTATATATTGTATTGTCATAATAGACTCACCTTTTGTTAAACCATCCAGGCAGAGAGACATTGCACACCTAATCCAGTAGACAGTCAAGCTCTGTTTTGTTACCTAATGCTCTTGTGTATGTGGCTGTTACACCACCGCATGGCTGCACATTACTTTTAGTTTAGATTTACACAATACAGGCGGTGGAGAAATTACCACACTAAAGGCTTTTCCTTCCTTCAACCACAAACTGCTAATTAAAACTATGTAACATTTGTCTTTATAAATAAATCCCAACTAAATAATCATAATATTTCACTACAGAAATCCCTACCGTTACATTTACTTTTAATCTCACTCCTGTAAGCACAGATGTACAAAGTAGCTCACTGTAGAGCTGATCTCTCTCCACCTGGGTGAAGAACACAGAGCATGCCTATACCTGTGGTTTCAGGAGGAAAATTGCCTGGAGATTGCAAAAAAAAAAAACCAAAACCTTAAAAATTAGGCTTAATTTCTCCTTTAAAGCAAAAAAGCAATTAGCAAGAAAGGGTAAAATTTACATTATACAACAGACCATCGTTTAATATAAACCAGCAAAATACAGAAAGGGTCTCTGAAAAAGTCGATACATATTGCACTTTTATGATAATTGCATTTCAGGTCTAAGAAGACCTAACAAACTGCTCCATGACTTTTAACGCACAATTCAATTCTTAGCTTAGCTACACTCCTTTGTTAATGAAAAAGCAATTTATTTCTAAACTAGAAGATAATGGATTCCAATGTCCCATCCAATTACGTCTTGGCAGATGATTTTAATGTAAGATTGGCATCTCCCTATATCAAGGCTGTATAAGGGTATAGTAATGTATTTTAGTGCAGATTCATGCAGGTATCTGTAGGTATCACATACTGAATTTGTGTGCGTTTTTGTAAGAAATATATCAACTGTGACAATTTCAAAAGATTTAGGTGCATTTGTTTATGGAAGGTTAATCAACAATCTGAGATCTCATAATAGAAGCTATAGCACATTCAGATTTTCAATTAGTGTAATGTAAAGAACCTTATTCTGTGCAATCCACACTACCAATAACATTGTAAATATAACAAACATTAAGGTTAAAGTCCCACTATCACGCACAGCAGCGCATGCAGGATTTTTGCAATGTGCTGCTGTGCGTGATACTCTGCGTGCCATGCGTTCCGGGCCATTTCAATGTTATTGGCATGCATGCAAACCAATAATGGACCGGACCACATCGCACATAGTGGAAAATAACTGGTAGCATTGCATTGGCAATGAAAACCGGAAGCATGAACGGAGCACAAATGGCACTACAATACAGCCCTTTCTTTATTTCCCATCGAAAACTGATTATTTAAACAAAACAATCCATAAGAAAATACACAAATTACTACAGCCAATTCCAATAGAAAAATATTTTAAACACCATAGGGGGATTTACCCAGAACCACTATCACTCTAGGTAAATTTTACATACATGATTCAATCCTGAAAGGGATTTACTCACATTGTGATTTCAACCCCAGCTAAACATAGTGTAAACGGGATATTAAATCGGGAGAGCCAGTAGCCTTTTGCGAAACCAGCATAACCAGTGCAAAGATGGAGTTAAAGTTAAAGTTACGCTAACTGATATTGAAAAAAGCTGCCCACCGGGCTAGCGGCTCTGGGTAACCAAAAGGAGAGTATCTGGGCACAGAAAGAAAAAAAGAAAGCTGCAAAATACAACCAAGATTATACAGACTTGCTTAAAGGGCATGTCCACCCCTTTTTTAAATTTTTGCTGTAGTGTAGGGCTCCCTACACTGACGTTCAGCCGCGTCCGTGATTGGCTGAGAGGCAGCCAATCACGGACGTGACTTTAGGCTGTACTGAACGTCAGGGGAAAGAGGCAATGTAAGTAATGATCGGGGGAGTTTTGCTTCAAATAACTAAGGGGGCTGGGGTTGGGGGAGGGAGCCCTACACTACGGAAAAGTGGATTTGAGCTACGGGGAAAGAGAGAGAAATGGGAGGAAGAGAAAGGGGGAGGGCTGCAGTGCACATGGCATAATTCTCCCAGAGGAGAAACAGGAGGCAGAGAAAGAATGGGACTCAGCCAGGTTCCTGGTGGTCATTTTTTTGGACTTTGGAGGGACATTACAGGAGAACCATTTGGAGCAAGGATGTAAGGTAAGGGTTTTACTACACTACACAGTGGGGCCAGTAGTGGGATATATTGTAGTTTGGGGGGTGGACATGCCCTTTAATGATTATTTACATTAGAGATGCTGGTAGCACTACCACCAATAGCACAAACTCAAACCTTCAGTATGTCAAGATACTTAAGATAATAGACTTTCTACCATAAAGTATAATAAAAATATGTAACCTGTAAAACTAACAATAACACATTTATTACACAGACAAAGAAAGCTAAGTTCCTAAAACCATCTGCAGAAACATGGTCCTATAATGAAAAAAAAATATTATACTATGGCTGGCCAGCCCCCATAAAGACACACAATATATTACCTAAAAGGAAAAATATTGATACATATAGCATTAAAAAAACCAAGAAAATCCTTCACTAGTAACAATATTAAAAATCACACAGATACATGAAAAGAAACAGAAGAAGGAGTATGTATCAAGTGGATGAAGTCCATACACACATAGATGCCAGTGATCAGAGGGAAACAGTTACAAGATGCATCAGTAATCTCTGATAAAACCAGGTGAAGTTCTATATTTAGGTTGAGATGGTGCAAATAGAAAAATAAAAGATAAAACTTTGTTATGCTTAGATAGCCATGGCAAGCAGGGAAGATGTAATGCATCACAATAAAGGTGGAAGGCTAGACATCACAAACTTCCAATAAAGCAAAACTGTCAATTTCTAAACAAATTTATGAAAATTTTACATTTTGAATGCTTTAAAAAGAAGGGGCGGGAAATTAATTCCTACAAGAGACATGCATTATCCACTTACCTCATCAATTGTATTTTCATCTTTTTTCAAAGCTGTAAAAAAGAAGAGCAGTTTCAGTTATTGTTATCCCATCTATTTAATGTCAGGAATGCTTCATTCTACACATAAATATGGGATTTGCATGCCAATACTGCTTCTCTTATTGGAGGATTTACAACTAACCGCATTTGAGCATGATGCAAATACCATCACTTGTACAGATAAAGAGATTGATATGTTTATATCATATCTAGTAACACTTTCAAAAAATTATTTCTGCTTTATAGTAATAGAAAGAATATTTTAAACACCTTTATAAAAAAAAATATAGGGATATTCAATAAAAGTTGTTTAAAATTAGTGCTAATTTTGCCACAACCAATCAGATGCTAGCTTTCAAATGGAAGCTACAATCTGATTGGTTGGGGCAAAATTAGCACCATTTTAAACTATAAAAACTTTTATTAAAGGACAACTCCACCCTCATAAGGACATCTTTTGGAAAGAATGGCCTCTTTAAAATATGTTAATATATCATAGTTTGTCCTATGAATTCATTACTGTATACCTGCTATGCTTATGGATGCCTCATGGAAACTGAGCAGTTTAGAAACCTGTACTGAGCCTGGGCATGCTCAGAAGAGGCAGGCAGCGGATTAACATTCAGTCATTGACTGTGATGTCAACTGTCAAATCCATAACTGGCAATTGCTAACTGGAAGAACCAGGAAGCAGAAACAGGGGAAACTGGACATTGTGCAGGATTTCAGGTTAGACTTACATATTTCAGATTTCAAACTATTACCGTTTAGGGTTTTTGGGGGGGTGATTTACCTGTATGTAAGTTTTCATTTTGGGGATGGACTTGCCCTTTAAATAGCCCTGAAAGTGTTTGCGAGAGGAGGTAGTTTTTATCATTTAATAAATCTACATAAAGTCCTTGGTTCTTAATTTAAAGACACAACTGTGGATGTCCCAGTAGGTTTTACAAGAAATGTTGGTCAAATGTGATGCTACAAAAACACAAAAAAATATATTACACATTAAAGAAAAATGAAGATGAATCACCAGTCATTTACACCTGTTTTGAGAGCAGCTGTTACATTTGTCGGGATTGTAGAATTTTTAGTTGTTTAATTAAACATGTATAAATTTTGCCTTTGAATAACTAAAACAGAAAATGTGTTTCTATGCTGAATAATCACACCTATGGTTTAACTTTTCCAGGTAAGAAGCTACTGCAGATCAGTTTATAAAATGTTGTACTTGCTCCAAACAATGGATTTCAAAGAGAAGAACTACTTTGGTTTTATAAAGCCTTCTATAGACATAGCTACCCTGCCTTAAGTTGTTCAATGTATCCAATACAATACTGGATACTACAGCAGGTTATGGTGATTTTTATGGGGCCGGTGACTTATTGCTCCAACCTGTCCCTCTATAACCTGAAATTCAATCTACCTACTATTGTTTACTTGTGTTGATTAAAATGTGTTTTTTGTTCTGTTGCTATTACTTCTTCATGATTTAGTTTAGATTGCTCCTATTTTAGTGCCACAGTAGATCAATGGCAAGTGACATTAGTTTTCCAGTCTGCAAATTACTACTAAAAAGTTTGGCTGAGGCCACAATAGCAACGCACGGAAAAGCGTGTGAAAAGCTCAATCGTAATGCATATCATTTTATGCATGTTACTGTGTATTTGGGCTATTATTTTTCAATTATTCTGTTACCGGAGCACAAAAACTGGTGATTGCTCTGGCAATGGATCAGAGCGCAGTGCAAACAGTGGGGCCTGTCATATTTTAATGCAGTGGCATGCCGTTCTCCCAATCGGTTCAAATCACTTGAGAATCGTATCAGTGTGGCCTAGCCCTTAATGTAAATGTATAGCCTAAAATCATTAGTTGGAAATTATAAGTATTTTGATTTTTAACTCCATTATAACTATCACACCATAAATGGAAAATGTACTGTCATGCACGTGGTCATCATTATTATTATTAGTCTTCTACTAAACACAGCTATAGACTGTATGAATCCTACAGTTTATCTGAATATTTGGGAAGTTCTATCCTCCTTATATGGCGAATGTTACATTGCATGTTTGGAATTTTTCTCAAAGGTTAAACATGGCTACGTCTGTAGTAGGAGCCAAGGCAGAAAGAAAGGAAATATTAGGTGAAAGTTCAATGAACAGTCATAAATAAACATATAAAGGACTCATTCCTTGGCAAATGTTTTTCTTTGTTTTTACAAAACTTAGCCCATTCCCGCAGAAACTCTGCTATAATAAAATCTCTTCCTATTAAAACCATCTGAAACAAGAAAAATATCCTTTAAACCGCTGTATTTAAACCCAAACTGGCAGTCAGTCCAAATTCTTCAGCGTGAGGTCACTGTTTGGTATTCAGCATTACAGTGGAACAACTGAGCATCGCCCATATAATATGTTACAGTGGAAAGGAACCGTTTCCTTTTGAGCTTTAACAGAATGCAAAGCCATTGTTTAATATTTCAAAAAACGTAAACCATAAAGCCTGAATCCCACTGGTTCGTGTTTGTAACAGTCGTACTGTTAGAGAAGATATAATAACACATAAAAAGGTTCTTCCTTCTCCATATGAATCAAACTAACAATGCAATTAAAATCTCAAAATGTACAGAGCAACAAGACACCACTGCAAAAGACTCATATTACATTGTACCTTCTGTCAAGAGCTCTGGCAGGTCATATGTCAAATCCTTATCTATATAACCATTGGCTGTCTGCTCGACACGCTGTTGAATTCCCATGTAACATTGGGGCTGTTAACAGTCATGCTGTATCTGGAAATGGTTCTTACCATCAAAGTTATTCAGCTAATGAATTAGTTAAATACAGCAAGTTAGAGCTAACAGTAGCACTGATGCTGTTGGCAAATGAAAAATCTGCAGGGAGATGGAATAAAAGTTCTTATCCTTAAAAATGGTGCTAAATTTTCCCCAACCAATCAGATGTCATTTACCATTTGATAGATAATTAGTATTAGTTGGGGCAAAATAAGCAACATTTTAAACGATAAGCAGGCTCATTTACCCAGAGCCGCTATCGCTCTGGGTAAATGCTCCTTCCGCGATTCAATATCGCGTTTGCAAATGTGGGTAAATCCTGGTAAGGGATTGCTGGCGTTAAAATCCTGCACTAAAACTAGCGCAAATGCGATATTAAATCCTGGTAAGGGATTGCTGGCATTAAAATCCTGCACTAAAACTAGTGCAAACGCAATATGAAATCGCAAACGTCAGATATGCAGGTGATTTTTGCGTAACTCGCGCACCCGGCGCTAATATGGACTTTACCTCCATATATGAGGCCCAAGAACTTTTATTACATCACCCTGCTGGTGTTCTACTGCAGTTGATGCTGATCAATGAATGAGCACTACTCACGAAACCTCCAAGGGAAGATAGTAAATTGTTCAATACAAAGAGCTCAAACTACAGTTTGCAGTAACATGACTAATCTGCTATCCCTATCCTCATATTATCCCTATCCTCATATTCATGGGAGTTTATGTTAAATGGTGTTATATTGTCAGGTATACCATTTGACTATGTTTTGTTTTTTCTTGTTTATGTTCTAAAAATCTTTTATTGGAAAAAAAAAGAAAACAGGTATTCACACAATCCTTTGATATTATACATTGAATTCCAAGTTCGAAAGACTCAAGGAATGAAAAATAGAACACTATACAGAAAACAGTTCAGATGTTTCCAGTATAACAGGAAAAATGCAGTATACGCTAGATCTTAGTTATAATGATTTCCTGGGAGCGCAAATCAGCACGTGTTGGTCTAATCATGGATCAGATGAGATGTGTTCCTGCAAATTCACTTCCACTGTACCAAATGTAATCTACAATCTACAATTCATAAACATCTCCAAACAGGAAACCTGCTACCCAGTCCCTGGTAAAGGGCTTGTTCCCATTGGGTTTTGGAGCATGGCAAGTGTAATATGTCTCTTTTTAACACACCACTTGCACAATGTCACAGCTTACAATACAACCAGTGGTTTCTCCAGTAATACATTAAAGGAGAACTAAAGTCCCAAGACAACATTGTCCCAATAGAGAGAGCACATTCACAAACGAACAACAAGCTGTGTCTCATGTCTCCCTTTGCTGTGAATGCTGGGTGATTTATGAAAATAGCCTGTGTGTACTAAGGGTCAGCTCCCATAATTCACCTTATCTGGGAACACCCATCTAAGTGTCCGCCGGACACTTCACAGGAAACTGCAGTCTTGCTTCCTGGAAGCTGACAGCCAATCATGTTACAGCTCAGAGTTCCCTCCCTCTGACACAGAACACAGATACCAGTGCAGTTTTTGTGTAAACACATTAGAAATGCTCCTGTCCCTAACAATGATAAATTCCTATGCTTTACATACAAAAAAGAAAAGTAATCTTTGCAGTGTATGTCTTTGCTAGCATGGATGAAAGAAACAGAACATTTAACATTTCAGCAAAAAATAAAAAGTATGGGGAATCGAACCAGCAACCTTCTATTCTGTGTCTTTCTAAAAAGAAAGCTTCCTAACACTAGGCCACAAGGGCTAATAAGTAATGGACTAGTACATGTAGAGTCTTTATCTTTTGCTAGACACATAATAAAAACAAAAAAGGGAACATGGGGAATCGAACCTGTGTACCAATAGTCAGATTTTTCCCCCCTAACCCAGCACTTTAGCAGAGCACGCCACAGGTGAACTCTCAATCAATAGAAGTAAATGTCAGTAAAATCAGTACTCTGTTTTGTCTTGCTACTGGAAGACTGTCAGCAATTCCCACTGGTTGGTAAATAAATAACAGAGCTGCTATATATAAAGATTGTACATATGTAGAAACTTCATATTTTTCTAGAAACATGGAAACAAACAAACAAAAAAAGCACTAAATTCAGGCAGTAGACAATTTATATTGTTTCATAAGTAAGCTAGGGGATTTGAACTTGCGACTTCTTGGTCTGATTGTTTCTAAACACACAGCATTTACATGGTGCGCCACCAGCAAATCAGCTGTGATTCCAGGTACATTTAGAGGCTTTATCTTTCACTAGAAAGAGATGCTAGAAACTCTGCACATAGAGACAGTGAATGCTGGGGTCAGGGGGCGTGGCTCTTTGAAGCCAACATGGGCTATGAGTTGTACTGGCAACAAGATGGAAGCCTCCTTTGTTACAGAATCTATTACTCATATCTACTAAATGCAAATAACTAGAGAAGAATCTTTCAACGTGTAGGTGATCTGGGGAGAAAAACTTTCACATTAGGATCTGAAAAACTGAAGTTTAGTTCTCCTTTAAGACTGAGGCCACACTGCAAAGCACGATGTGTTCGATTCCGGTGTGGTGTCGCACGTTTGCAAATACAATTTTTCCATTATGGAAATGCATGTGATTGCGCAAAAAAAAATTGGTGATCGCAAAATAAAACTGGATGCGCAATCACATGCACATCGGGAATTACTGGAATTTTTTCATTCCCGCGATTTCCATTGTTACAGAAAAAAATGCTGGTGTGACTTAGCCCTAACTACATTGTTGGCATGGCATATTCCCCCCCCGTGGAAGATTCCTTTCACTCTGACATTGAATGTAGAGTATGTGTGCACACTTCAATAAATCACATGTTATGTCAAACTATCCACATGTGCCCAAAAGCAAAGAGGGAACCAAAAAGTAAATCAAAGGATAAAAAGCAACATATTTGCAATGAATATTTTATTATTTTTTGACTTATACACTGTCTCAAGCTGCCTCCTCTGCACTTGCTCAAGCTTTTAAAGAGCTCATAAAGCAGGTAAGCAGGTAACAACCTCTGTCACCAGTCAGGGGGACCTGGGCACTGCATCCCATAAGATATTAGTTTTGTCTTACTGCTTCCTGGCTTCTGAACACAGCGTTTAGTCAGATGCTTAGGTATTTATAAGCAAATTTTTATATAAGAAGTGGACAAGCCCTTTTATATTTAAGTACAGTAAATAATAAATGTTTAGGATCGATATAAAAAAACAACAACTTTTAATTGCATCAAGCCCGAGATAGAAGAATGAAATGACTTGTTTTCTTTTAGCTGCATTTTCTGAGAAATCCAGTCTCAAATTAAATAAAAGAAAAAATATATAAATTGCATCGACCGCGCGCACCGCAATGCTTTAGGGATCACGGTGCCTAACACAATATTGAATGAAATATTTAACATTTCTGCAAAAGTAAATGCAGGACATTCCTAGTCCCTACACCCTGTTCATAATATCTCATTTTCTATTTAAACATAAGTTAATCGAGTGTTATGGCATTCTCTGTAACACAAGGCAGTCTTCATTATATACTGTATAATATAGTTACCTCTGCTGTAATTTATCACTGTATTAGTATTCACAGAGGAGTTGCCTGACAATATCAAAACCACAGGACAAGCGCATTGTTACAGATTACAGAATCCTGATGGGATCTAATATCCCTGTACAAATCAGCATTATATTCACAAGTTCCAACCTTGCAATCCATTAATAAAATACAGCATTACATCCACTTTGCTATCTATAGATAAACCTGGTATTAATGCTCCTTTCTTTTGTCATGCAGCTAATAAGTAAAATGCATTGCTCCATAGAAATATTCTTTCTTCCTTTACAAGTGTGAACAGCCAAATTGTGTAAACAGTGAGAACAGCAGAAAATAAACACATATGTATGCTTTGGAGAGCTCTGCATCCCCCTTATATACCGCATTCATTCATTTTTTATATGTTATCTCCAAACTCTGTGGACCCTATCATCATGGTGGCAAGTTATCAAGGGGCCTTACCTATATGTTTCCTTCTTCTATTAAGGTGGTAGTGTAACTTATCTGTTAAGCAAGCCCTCTAACAATTGTCCATTCAAGAAGTCAACTGCTGAGGGAAATGGTTCTACCCCACACTCTATTCATTTGGATCTCCTGAATAAGCAGACAACAGATCACAAACAAGTAGGAGGCAAGCCCTGTATTCATGTAAGCAGTTGGTTATCCAAAAAAAAATGATGTCCCAAAAATGTAAAAAAGTCAAAGGGCATGTTAACCCACCCAAACAAAATTTTAACCATCTGGTACTTGCCTATTTGGCTACATAAGCTGACAGCTTCTACTGTGTGGCCTGGATGCTTGAAGCTGACTCTCTAATTTAAAATACTTTGCTCAAACAAGCACATGACCTAACTCGTGTTGGAGTACAAGTTCCCAGAAGGCTTGGTCAAACCTCAAATGTAACACAATATATAAAAAAATTGGGCTGTTGTACATCCATATTAAAGTGCAACTCTATATTGCTCCTGGAAGAAAGGTAAGAATTACAAATTGGGATTTGGGTGGGTGTAAAGTCTAAGGATAACATTTTATTGGGGGGGGGGGGGATCTAACATGCCCTTTCAGTTTAACACTACTATTTCATCATTGATTCCAACATTTCTGGAAACATTGTAGTCTCGCTAAAGCAGAGAATAACACACTCTAACATTATTTTTAATTTTGCTTATTAATCTCTCCCTAAATATCTAAAGAAAACCATGAAAATCACCAAGAGTGAAATCTACGGACTAAACAGATCTGATATTTTTATGACTTTAGCCGATTTAATTGTTACAGTGTCAATGCTGCTACATTCCTGACGACTAAACCATGTGATCATCACCATGTGATTTAGGAAAGCACACAATATTGTTATAGTCATGGTGAAAAATGAATGGATACACCAATTTAGGCAATATTATATTAATAATTGTCATAAACAGTTAAGGTGACTAGTTAACCAGTTCATATACTGTGATGTAAATGGTGAATACTAATTTTAATGTGTGCTTACATAAATGGAACTTTGTATCACTTTGTATTTCACCTAATACTGTATATGGAATACAAATTACTTGTGTATTCAGCCTTAGGGCTAGGCCACACTTGCGATCCGTTAGAGCGCAAGAATAGCAGTAATGCATGTCAATGTGGGTGGTCATGCTGCTGCACTACGATATGTTTTCGGGGTGTATGCAATCAGCATTTTTTTGTGAATTGCATGCACTCCGATAACGAAAAATTGGGCGGATTGAGGTGCAAACGTCCGGTCACATGCGCTAAGTGCCAATGTGCACATGAGCTTTTCACGTGCTTACTTTACTCAGCCATACTACCGTTATCATTTCAGTGTGTCCCTACAAATCATTCCTGATAACAATATACTGTATATTATCCCAATGAGCAAAGGACAGAGAGGGAACTGTAGTGAGTTTTGTTGTAAGTTTTTTGAACTATAATAGGCTTTTTCTTGGAAGCAAGCAGGGGAAATACATTTATAAATTAGTGGTAGTATATGGTCAAGCCAAATGGTATCTAAAAATCTATTTAAAAAATTCAAGCATCTCCTTACTATACTGTAGATACTATGGATAGTGCCAAGATCATCCTGTAGCCACTTACAAACCTGTGTTGGAACTCTCTAGACCTCCAAGAAGTTTTATGTACTTAATTAAGGAGCTTACCCTCAGTCTGCCCTCTTCTTATGGCTATGGTCATGATAGCATTAATAGCCAATAACAGATACTTGCCAAGACTCCCTTACAATCACCCCCATCAGAAACAGGGACTGTTGTGAAGAGCTGAACCGGTTGAATTAAACTCTGCTTCTTCTTTTTTTTCTTAATAAAGAGATAGTTGTCAGGGGTTAATTATGAAGGCTCTATTAGACAGATTCTCTGTCTGGTTTTATATTTTCCTTATAATGTTATATAGAAAGATTCTTAAAAGGACAATTGTACTTACTGTCCCCACTTTCCTCTTCTCACTACCTGATGTACCCTGGGTGAGGACCATATCCCTGAGTCAACTTTCCATGTCCAGTAATACTTACCAAAAAAGATTTATTTGTTTCTTTGGGCTATTTCTGTGTTTGCATGGCTGACTGCGATCCAGCCATTTGGAAGACATGCTTCTTGCATTGCGTCTTCCTATTGGTCGTGTCACTGACATTCTGGAATGCAGAGTTAGTGTGGAGTGATGTACTTTAGGTAAGTATTTCTGGACACAGAAAGTGTACTCAGGGTGAAGACTGTAGCAATTCATGTCCTCATCTTGTGTACTAGAAAGTGGGAGGGAGTGGATTATAGCATTATAATTGCCCTTTAAAGGGCATGTCCACCCCTTTTTTAAACTTTTTATATGTTATACATATTGATCCCCCAGCCCCAACCGCCATAATAAAATGATTAGAAAGTGCCCCAATATGTACTTACCTTCCCTCTATCCTCCGCAGCAGTCTCCAGGCCCTCTGCTTGTACGGAAATGCCTCTCAGCCAATCAGGGACGCGGCTGCCGGCTGCTCAGAACGCCGGAGGATAGAGGGAAGGTAAGTAACTATCAGGACACTTTCTATGAATTCTGTTACAGCGGTTGGGGCTGGGGGATCAATATGTTTAATATATAATGGGGATTTTACACTAGGGGGAGGGAGAAGAAAACAAGAGGGAGAGGGGGGGGAGAACTCTCCTGCGCATGCCTCAACCTTGTCGAGGTTGAGGCTGGGTGACTGAGGATGAGTCACCCAGACCTTCTACACTACACTATCCTGGACTTTGGAGGGGCAAAGCATGGCAACCATAAGGAGCTGGGATGTAAGGTAAGAATTTTTGTACACTACAGAGTGGGGCCAGTATGGGGTTAAATTTGAGTTTTGGGGGTGGACATGCCCTTTAAGTACAGGTTTCGTAGCAACAGACCAAACAGGGACAGCAACCAGGCCGCATGGGCCCCTCAGGTCATACTTTGCCCAGGCCTGCACTTATGGAAAGTACATGTGCAGTTTTTTAGAGGCTGGAGATTAATGATACCCATTATGGAATTTAGTAAATTCTAGGTTAAACATTCAACAAGCTGAGTCTGTTATTATGTATGGAATAATATAGCATTGTGGTTGTATATTTAACAATATAATGGGACATAAAAGTGAAAAAGCCAGAAAAAAATAGCCAAACCAATTGTTTCCAATTCCAAAACCCCACTTTCCATTTACCCCCTATCATTTGCTTTATTTATCCCATACAAAAAGACACAATTATACAGTGTACATCCAAAACTACCTGAGAGATATGCTGGATGTATTTGTTCCAAACCACATAGATGTAGGAATGTTATTTCATTTATAAACTGTATCAACTATAAAAATATTACATGAATATGAAGAGTGAATATAAAGCTAAAGATAAATTAACCTTCAAATAATTTCAGGTTAACATGCCAACATATACATTGTTATACCATTCCTCCAGAGAGTGGGGTGTTCTTCATTATGTGCACTGTGGTGCTGGTTAGCAGGGCGTGGACCATGTTTATACCATCCAACCCACCAGTTATTCCATCTCTAACCACATCCAAGTAACACACACAATGAGATGTTATGTGGCAAAACCAGAATCAGTATATTTTCCTTACTTCTCCGTGTTCAAGCCGTAGCACGAATAAACAACATGCTCTATCAAGAGGGGGTATTCCCTGTTTATTGTGAGCAAAACTGCAAAACATTACCTTTTGCCTCCAAACAGCCTTTGTCAAGTGGCAGTGTAGTGCACAATGATGTTGTTCCTTACACTTTACTCATACAGTGCATGGAGGAAGCCTTCGGGCTTACCATTTTCCCAGATAGCTCTGAGATTATTAGGATAAAATAAAAGCCATGGCACCAACATTGCAACTGCTTAATAAACTGCCAAGCAGAGGTACTGGGCTGACATACTTACTATCCCATGGCTCTGTACTGTAGCACACCAGCTATTTGATTTGCTTAGAGATCTAACCCTTGCCTCTGTTATGCTGGCCATGCACTGGCTTAATATCAGATTGATTCAATGTTGAACCCAAAACGATCAAAATATTTGTCCATCCAGCTGACTTCACCTATCCAGGGCCACTGACCCCAATCATGGGCAATTTTAGGGGTTGGTTCTGCTGACTCATAGTTACCTGCAATTCTGGCACCTTGAGATCAGCAGTTAGGGCTAGGCCACACAAGTGTGCACGCGATTGAGATCTGATTGCGCTTTTAAAAGTGCACACTAGTGTGGGACAATTGATGTGGCCACATTGTGCACTGCCATGCGATCCGTTAATGCGATCCACATTTTTTCATGCAATCACATGTGCTCCAATTACGCAGCAGTGCACACAGCAACGTGCACAGGCGCGCTGGAAACACATACATGTTAACGCGTGCACTTGTGTCACACTCGTAAGCGCTACAATGTGGCCTCAGCCTAAATGTAAGAGGTGTCAGTCTGAAAGGGGATTAAAACAAGTGGAGCCTAGATGCAGACATGAGAAGTATGGCTTGGTACACTCTTTCAGACCTATCTTCCACAGCGACAAATTACTGATAAATAAAATGAATGGTTATCTGCTGTTTTGGAATTAAAAAATGCCGCATATCATGTCAATCATGTGGTCCATTGTAGACTGTCTAATTTTGATGAAAGGTTTGTGGACAGGTGTGAAACTCATATAGACCAGGGATTCTCAAACAGTGTGCATCCAGATCTTTGAAAACTACAACTTCCAGTACTTCTCAACTACATAGAGAAGCAAGGGAATGCCGTGAGTTGTAGTTTTCTGGCACATTGTTTGAGGATCACTGACAGAAAGGCCACACAGAAGCACAAATGAAAACTTGTAACCTTAAAGGATATCTATACTGTAAAAATGAACTGTTTAAAAATAGAAAGTACCTGGGGCAGGGGGGTAGGATTGATTATTCCTACAATATTGTTTTGTTGAAGAGCTACAGCACGTACAGTTTTCATTTGCCAGGTTTGTCCTGGACAATTCCTGTATTAAAGATAGTGCTGAAGCCAGGAGGAAGACTGGCAGAATCAGTTTTCTTTGGTCTAGTGCTCCTCACAGAAACAATATTGGGAGTTAGGAATTACCAATCCTATATCCCTGTCCAATGTATTGTTTCTTAAATAAACTTTATACACACGATAGTTACCCTTGAGTTTTTTTGTGCTGGTACCAGTATTAGCATGAACTGAACTTTAAAGGGCAAGTCCAGCCCCAAAATGAAATCTTACATACAGGTAAATCACCCCCCAAAACCCTAAACGGTAATAGTTTGAAATGTGAAATATATAAGTCTAACCTGAAATCCTGCACAATGTCCTGTTTCCCCTGTTTCTGCTTCCTGGTTCTTCCAGTTAGCAACTGTCAGTTATGGATTTGACAGTTGACATCACAGCCAATGACTGAATGCTAATCCCGTCTGCCTCTTCTGAGCATGCCCAGGCTCAGTAAAGGTTTCTAAATTGTTCAGTTTCCATGAGGCATCCAGAACCATAGCAGGCATACAGTAATGAATTCATAGGACAAACTATGATACATCAACATATTTTAAAGAGGCTGTTCTTTCTAAAAGATGTTCTTATGAGGGTGGAGTTGTCCTTTAAAGTCTCATGTAACCGATTTAGTACATTTGCTGTCCACATTACCAATGAGCTTACACTCACTAACTGAAGGAACAAAGATTTATATGACGTTTGTTTTTACTGGCTATAATGAAGTTTGAAAATGGATAGAAAAATGTTAACATTTTAAGATACTGATTACATACTCTCTCTATACCTCATGGTTTTGTTATGGTCACAGCGCACCTTGGTAACTTAAATTAAATAATGAAGGTATAATTTAACATGTGTTGGATGAGGCTGCACTTCCTTAAAAACACATTTCTTCATTCCAGCATCACAGCCAAACAGGAAATGAGGGCATGTCTGCCACGTTTAAGGGAACATGCCCCATTAATCATAAACAAACAGCCCATTTTATAGGCGTGGCAATTTAAAAAGTAATTTGACTACGTGTATACGCTATGTATACGCTATGTTTATATATCATATATAAACATAGAGTATACATAACGTATACACTTAGTCAAATTACTATTTAAATTGCCACGCCTATAATATAAGAATAATCAATAATATAATAAATATCATGTGTATTATATATATACAGGAGTGTATATAGTGACGTCAGAGGGGCAGATGCGGAGCTGGATTGAAGACTGCCCAGGCAAGTTAACACTGAACTGGGGGGGCTCTCGGGGGGAGTGGGGGAACAGTTATCCCCAATTCCTTGTCACTGCAAATGTTTGGAAACTACAACTCCCAGCAACTAAAGCAAGGTGGGAGTTGTAGTTTCCAAACATCTGGAGTGCCAAGGGATTGGAGGTTACTGTATGGGATTACTGTCCATTTAAAGGGCAAACTAATTCCTCAAAACAATACAGAATCAGGAGGATGGTATCTATTGTTAAAAAGACTGCCTTCTGATTCTGTATTGTTTTGAGGCTTTAGTTGACCTTTAAACGGACAGCAGTCCCATACAGTTACCATACCTTGGTAATGCAAAAATTCCCGCAATTTCCAATGCACATATGTTTACATTTTTTGGTAACGCATGCGTTTCTATAACGGAAAAGGGCAAAATCGCATGTGCAAAATGAACAAGAATTGTGCACACAATCGCATTTGATAACGCACATGATTCCGTGAGTGATTCCTGCGCGTTGCACTGTGGCCTCAATGTCCCCTATTCCTGCTCAATTACTGTATACAAACGCAGTCTCAGCATTTACCTCAGGGAGCTGCAGAGTTAATATTGATACAGTTCTGTATCAATTATCATTATTTATGCTGCTGTCAATCACAGGGCAGACTTTTTTTGAAACATAAATGCTGCTTCTTACTCACATCTTAACTGACAATGTAACAATCATTAGGCACCAGGAGACATAGAATAGCAGACTCCACTGAGCAGGCAGAAAGGGGGGATTACAGGCACCAGTAATCCACACCCTAAACAGTGGGGTAACTACCGCCCCGCCAACCCCGCAATGGTAGGAGGGCCCGCCACAAGCCCCTATTACCTGCTTCAAAACATCTGATCGTGCATATGAATGAAACATATGTGCGATCAACTGTTTAAAAGACCGGACCCCAACTTCCAGAACCAAACTGGTTCGGGTCCAGTCTTTTAAACAGTTGATTGCGCATTTGTTTCATTCATACAAGCAACCAGCAGTGTAACAGTTGATTGTGGAGGGTAAGGGGCCAGTACCCCAGCAGATACGCCCCTGCCCTAAATACGCTCCTGCAAGCTATGTAGCAATTAAATTAGTATAATGCTAACAGATGTATTACATAGAGATTTACAGACAATGGGGTATCTTTCCATCAACCAAAGAATAATATTCAATACCCTTCTTTTGACCTTTAAAGGGCATCTCCACCCTCTAAATAATTTTTTGCTATAATGTAGGGGATCCCTTCCCATCCCCAACCGCTATATTAGATTGCTATAAAAAGAATCCAAACTCTACTTATAGCGCCTCACTCTAGCGGTGCACTGATCCAGCTCCCTGCTTGCCAGAGCTGGCAGCCTTGGCTGTGGGTGGCTGAGAGGCAGCCAATCAAATACGCGTCTGCCGTCAATGGAGAGTGCCTGTGGGAGCGAAGTTCTGTAAGTAGTGTTCAAAATCTTTTTTTTTAGCAATCTAACAGCAGTTGGGAGTGGGAAGAGATGTCATACATAATATAAAAAATGTTTTACACTAGGTGAAATGTAGCCACGGAGATATCAGGAGGGTGGGGGGGAAGGGCCCCCCTGCGCATGCCACTTTCCTCTCAGAGGACAAAGAAGAGGCAGAAACCTTTTGAACAGGAAGACACCTCCTACTCTTTGGACAAGCACTGCAGAAGAACCAAAAGAGGCAGAGATGTAAGGTAAGGATTGTTGTACACGTCAAATTGGGGCCAGTTGTGGGTTAAATTTCAATTTGGGGGTGGACATGCCCTTTAAAGGAACAGTTCACCTCACAAAATAACTGTAGCACAGGAGCACATATTCCAGTCACCTGTAATGCCCCCTAAGCCCTGTGCTCACTACTGACAAATATACAATCCAGTGGTGCTGCTCAGCCTCTACTGTCAGCTTCCCCGCGCTCTTGATCTCCACTACCCCTCATGCGCACACACGCCTATGTTAAAGATTGGAGCGGATTTGCGTAAAGGGCCTCCCCCTTAACGCAAAGAAGAGCTGACAGGAGAGGCTGAGCAGTACAGCTGGATTGCGTATTTGTAAGTGGTGAGCACAGGGTTTATCATGGGAAACAGGAATAAGTGCTCCCGCCTCCATTACAAATATACTTTTAATTAAGATACGATTATTTTGTTGGATACCGTCCGGAACGGAACTAAATATTAAATATCTGGTTACAAATGCATGCAATAAACTGGTAAAAACAGCAGTTGATGTTGTGGGCCAATAATTAACAAGTCACCATTCTCATTTTCTTCGCCAGGTGATATTGATTCAAATCTAAACATGTATCCTAATCTTGTGAATACTAGCTCATTATATGATTGTTATCCATCTCAAGCACTTTGTATCTGCCCCCCCCCCACTTGTATCTATATGTTGTCCCACCCACTTAGATTGTAAGCTCTTTGGGGCAGGGATCTCAGGCCTAATATGTCAAGGCATGCTGCACTTCAATTTATCCATATTCATCCAATATCAATTTATCCATAATTTAAATATATGTATTCTTAACCTATATATGAAATTTTATTTAATTTTTAGAAATCTGGATACTCTGTATTTTATCATGTACAGGGCTGTGTAGCCAAGTGGCGCTTTATAAATAAATTTATACAATAAGTATATTGTACTTATCTACAGATAAATAAATACACAATGAAGAGTTGTTCACTATGACTGTGTATTGATACTTACTTTCTACTTTATTCTAGAGGAAAAACAATATGATTTGACCTATAAAATTTCTAAGGATCACTCCCCTTGTCAACAGCGGTATACACTTGGGGTATGGGTAGCCTTTAAAGTTCAGAAATGCTATCTTAGTGTTTCAGTGTGATAGTGGTGATACACTAGAGTACTTCATTGCTGTCAACAGAAAGATGTTAAGCGCTCTTTTCCATTGTCAAATTATTGTGTTTTTGAAAACAAAATTCTGGTAAATTTTTTTCATAATGGCCCTTTAAATATTCCTAGTTTTCAGAAAAATCTGACAAATTATTCCTAATGAAACATATCTCTGTAAATTACATCTGCTACCATTTGAATCTTATCCCCTTGACATCAATGCATAAGAAATCAGGATATTTAAATGGTACACCTGCAGTCACAATGTGTGTGTGATTAATCAACCCTTTATACTAATGCCCAAATTTGAAAAAATAAACCACAACTATGATATAATCACAGGGAATCAAAGTTGCATTTTCGTTTTTTTCTCAAGACATTTTTTTTTTAATCCGACAGGTCCTGAGATCAGAATTAATTGTTCACATGAAGAAAATAACCTTAAATTGATAGGGAGAAGGAAGTCCAGTAACAGTGTATCTGAAAACAAGATCCCATTGAATTAACATGGGATTAGAAAAATCCTTAAAGTGCGAATGGCCGTGTTTCAGTGGTAGCAATGTAATCGGTGTCCCAAACATTGTATTTTCACGTGTCAGACCTCCAAAGAGCAGACTGTGTCACGCACACACAGGCTGACAATTAGATACCAGACAGGGGGAGAGAGATAGTCTGCATGTCACACCAGCTGGTGTTTAATGTCTATTCATTATGTCTGAATTATTCTCACTGTACAACTGCAACAAAGCACATTTGGCCTTCTAGCAAAGAAATATGCGCTGCCAGTAGGGATTGGAAATAATTAAAGTAGAATAATTTACTGCAGGAAACAGCAGCAAATATCAAGATTTAAAATTAAAAGCAAAATTTTTAGGTAAAAGGAAAATACTAAATTAAAAATATATCCAAATATCACAGAGCTTTCCCCTGGACAGGAATTATTCATTCATTGAAATGCAACACTAACTAAACGTATTATAATGGACTTGGCAAACCATGGGGTAACTCCCCCTTACTGAATTGCAGGGATCTTTAACCAATTTACACGCTATATCTATGTATAGAAATTTAAAGCAGTTAATTCAGTCTGGGGAAGTCTGGGGAAGCAGGACTGTCAGTCAGCTCTTTCCCTTACAATGTCAAGTGCTGATTGACAGTTCATCTTCCCAAGAGATTCTGAAGAAGCAAAGAGATCTTGGGAGTAAAACTGCCCTTTCTGGTCAAGAAAATAGAGCTTGACTGGTAAAGGTTGATAAGATTCATAGCATGAACTCCTTGGGAAAAAAAACAAAACAACCACAAAGCAATTTGCCATTCATTCGTGATACAGTGCAAAACAAAGGCAAACATTGGAGGTAGTTAAAGGTCAGGATGTTCAGTATGAGGTCATTAAGCTGCTATTGGACAAAAACAAACCCCCCAACAAATGCAAATATTTAATAGTTATGGAATAGGCAGGATTAGGTTAGATTAGATTATATAACAGTATATCATATTAGATGGCGCTCCCTGGTGGCTCATGTGTCTGTACCTCTTACTGTCAGGTAACTTTTTTAAAAGGTTTATGTCTACATATCTGTCTACTCAAGATTAATGGATTATATAACAGTATATCATATTAGATGGCTGGACTAATCCAAGCCCCTGGTGGCTAATGTGTCTTACTTTACTGTCAGGTAACTTTTAAAAGGTTTATGTCTACATATCTGTCTACTCAAGATTAATGGGGAACTACAAGTTAAGGACTTGCTGAGTGTCGGCAAGTGTGGGGGCCAGAACTGGGCAATAACTATGAAGACGAACTAGCACTGTCGGCATCACTGTTGATTTCCGTCAGTCTGGCGCACAGATCCCCAGTAATACATAAATTTGCAATAGTCTGCCCTGACCAACAGGCTTCTTGTAGAGCACGTCCTCCCATTGCACTGGTCCCAGACTGACCAAGGGGGGTGAGGTTGGAAATAGCAATTTAGGTCCTCACCCTGAGTACATCTAAAGGTAGGGGGGTTGTTCCCCCACTTTAAAATTGACTCCTTTAATTCTACTACTACAGTCAAAAATAATGTTTCACCCTTGGATAAGATAGTTTGTTAGTTTGCATTATGAACTATTTACTTATTACTTAATATTAGAATAACATACACTGAATAAATTTATACATTATATCACATTTTATTATGGCAGATCAAAGATCACATACAATTTTTATTGGATTATTTTAGATTGGGTTGTACTGGAATACTTTACATTACATTATTATTGGATTGCTTTAGATTGGATGTTACTGGAATACTTTACATTACATTATTATTGGATTGCTTTAGATTGGATGTTACTGGAATACTTTACATTAGAATATTATTGGATTGCTTTAGATTGGGTTGTACTGGAATACTTTACACCAAATCACATTAAATTATTATTGGATTGCGTTAGATTAGGTTGTACTGGAATACTTTACATTATATTATTATTGGATTGCTTTAGATTGGGGTGTACTGGAATACCAGATCAAATTAGATTATTCTTGGATTGGTTTAGATCGGGTTGTACTGAAATACTTTACACCAGATAACATTAGATTATTATTGGACTGCTTTTGATTGGGTTGCACTGGAATAACAGATCACATTAGATTGTTATTGGATTTCTTTAGATTGGGTTGTACTGGAATACCTTACATTAGATTATTATTGGATTGCTTTAGATTGGGTTGTATGGTAATACTTTACACCAGATTAAGATAGATTCATATTGGTGATTCTTTAGATTGGGTTGGACTAGAATACTTTACATTAGATTATTATTAGATTGCTTTTGATTGGATTGTACTGCAATACTTTACATTAGATCACATCAGATTATTATTGGATTGCTTTATATTGGGTTGTACTTGAATACTTTACATTAGAATATTATTGAATTGCTTGAGATTGGGTTGTACTGGAATACTTTACATCAGATTATTATTGGGTGGCTTTAGATTGGGTTGTACTGGAATACTGTACATTAGATTACATTAGATAATAATTGGATTGGTTTAGATTGGATTGTACTGGAATACCAGATAACAATAGATTATTATTGGATTGGTTTAGATTGGATTGTACTGGAATACCAGATTGCTTCAGATTATCATTGGATTGCTTTAGATTGGGATGTACTAGAATACCAGATCACATTGGATTATTATTGGGTTGTATTGGAATACTTTACATTAGATTATTATTGGATTGCTTCAGTTTGGATTGTACTGGAATACTTTACACCACATCACATTAGATTATTATGGATTGTGTTAGATTAGGTTGTACTGGAATACTTTACAGTCGATTATTATTGGATTGCTTTAGAATGAGTTGCACTGGAATACTTTATAACAGATCACATTAGATTACTATTGGATTACTTTAGATTGGGTTGTACTAGAATACTTTAACCATATTACATTAGATTATTATTGGATTGCTTTAGATTGGGTTGTACTGGAATATCAGATAACATAGATTATTGGATTGCTTTAGATTGGGTTGTACTGGAATAAAAGATCACATTAGATTATTATTATTGGATTGCTTTAGATTGGGTTGTATTGGAATATTTTACATTAGCTTTTTATTGGATTGCTTTCGATTGGATTGTACTGAATACTTTATACCAGATCACATTAGATTATTACTGGATTGGTTTAGATTGGGTTGTACAGGAATACTTTATACCAGATCACATTAGATTCTTATTGAATTGATTTAGATTGGGATGTACTGGAATACCAGATCACATTAGATTATCATTGGATTACATTAGATTGGGTTGTACTGGAATACCAAATCACATTAGAATATTATTAGATTGCTTTAGATTGGATTGCACTGGAATACCAGATCACATTAGATTATTATTGGATTGTTTTAGACTGGGTTGTACTGGAATACCAGATCACATTAAATTATTGTTGGATTGCTTTAGATTGGATTGTACTGAAATACCAGATCGCATTAGATTGTTATTGAATTGCTTAAAATTGGGTTTTACTGGATTACGTTACATTAGATTATTATTGGATTGGTTTAGAATGGGTTGCACTGGAATACCAGATCACTTTTGGGTTGTACTGGAATACCAAATCACATTAGAAAATTATCAGATTGCTTTAGATTGGATTGCACTGGAATACCAGATCACTTTTGATTATTATTGGATTGCTTTAGATTGGGTTGTACTTGAATACTTTGAACCAGATCACATTAGATTATTATTGGATTGCTTTAGATTGGGTTGTACTAGAATACTTTACATTAGATTATTATAGGATTGCTTTAGATTGGATTGTACTCGAATACTTTACACCAGATCACATGAAATTATTATTAGATTGCTTTAGATTGGGTTGTACTGGAATACTTTAAATTAAATTATTATTGGATTGCTTTAGACTGGGTTGTACTGGAATACCAGATCACATTAGATTATTATTGGATTGCTTTATATTGGATTGTGCTTGTGAAGGTTCTCATTCATCCAGGTCATGGTATATCTGTTGTATTCAATTAGATCAACTGGACTTGAAATGTAGTTCTCAAAAAACAATTTAATGTAAAGTATTCCAGTACCACCCAATCTAAAGCAATCTAATAATATCTAATGGGATATGGTGTAAAGTACTCGAGTACAATCCAATCTAAAGCAATCCAATAATAATCTAATGTAAAGTATTTCAGTACAACCCAATCTAAAGCAATCCACTAATAATCTAATGTGATCTGGTTCAAAGTATTCCAGTACAACCCAATCTAAAGCAATCCAATAATATTCTAATGTGATTTGGTATTCCAGTACAACCCAGTCTAAAGCAATCCAATAATAATTTAATGTAAAGTATTCTAGTACAACCCAATCTAAAGCAATCAATAAAATAATCTCAGTGATCTGGTGTAAAGTATTGAGTAAATCCAATCTAAAGCAATCCAATAATAATCTAATGTAAAGTATTCCAGTACAACCCAATCTAAAGCAATCCAATAATAATCTAATGTGATCTGGTTTGAAGTATTCAAGTATAACCCAATCTAAAGCAATCCAATAATAATCAAAAGTGATCTGGTATTCCAGTGCAACCCAATCTAAAGCAATCTAATAATATTCTAATGTGATTTGGTATTCCAGTACAACCCAATCTAATGCAATCCAATGATAATCTAATGTAAAGTATTCCAGTAAAACCCAATCTAAAGCAATTTAATAACAATCAAAAGTGATCTGGTATTCCAGTACAATACAATCTAAAGCAATCCAATAATAATCGAATGTGATCTGGTATTCCAGTACAATCCAATCTAAACCAATCCAATAATAATAATCTAATGTAAAGTATTCCAGTAAAACCCAATTTTAAGCAATTCAATAAAAATCTAATGCGATCTGGTATTCCAGTACAACCCAATCTAAAGCAATCCAATAATAATCTAATGTGATCTGATATTCCAGTACAATCCAATCTAAAGCAATCCAATAAAAATGTAATGTGATCTGGTATTCCAGTGTAACCTAATCTAAAGCAATCCAATAATAAACTAATGTGATCTGGTATTTCAGTACAATCCAATAATAATCTAATGTGATCTGGTATTCCAGTACAATTCAATCTAATGCAATCCATTAATAATCTAATGTGATCTGGTATTCCAGTACAATCCAATCTAAAGCAATCCAATAATAATCTAATGTGATCTGGTATTCCAGTACAATCCAATCTAAAGCAATCCAATAATAATCTAATGTGATCTGGTATTCCAGTACAACCCAGTCTAAAACAATCCAATAATAATCTAATGTGATCTGGTATTCCAGTGCAATCCAATCTAAAGCAATCTAATAATATTCTAATGTGATTTGGTATTCCAGTACAACCCAATCTAATGTAATCCAATGATTCTAATGGATCTGGTATTCCAGTACATCCCAATCTAAATCAATTCAATAAGAATCTAATGTGATCTGGTATAAAGTATTCCTGTCAACCCAATCTAAACCAATCCAGTAATAATCTAATGTGATCTGGTATAAAGTATTCAGTACAATCCAATCGAAAGCAATCCAATAAAAAGCTAATGTAAAATATTCCAAACAACCCCAATCTAAAGCAATCCAATAATAATAATCTAATGTGATCTTTTTATTCCAGTACAACCCACTCTAAAGCAATCCAATAATCTATGTTATCTGATATTCCAGTACACACCCAATCTAAAGCAATCCAATAATAATCTAATGTAATATGGTTAAAGTATTCTAGTACAACCCAATCTAAAGTAATCCAATAGTAATCTAATGTGATCTGTTATAAAGTATTCCAGTGCAACTCATTCTAAAGCAATCCAATAATAATCGACTGTAAAGTATTCCAGTACAACCTAATCTAACACAATCCATAATAATCTAATGTGATGTGGTGTAAAGTATTCCAGTACAATCCAAACTGAAGCAATCCAATAATAATCTAATGTAAAGTATTCCAATACAACCCAATAATAATCCAATGTGATCTGGTATTCTAGTACATCCCAATCTAAAGCAATCCAATGATAATCTGAAGCAATCTGGATTCCAGTACAATCCAATCTAAACCAACCAATCCAATAATATCTATTGTTATCTGGTATTCCAGTACAATCCAATCTAAACCAATCCAATTATTATCTATATGTAATCTAATGTACAGTATTCCAGTACAACCCAATCTAAAGCCACCCAATAATAATCTGATGTAAAGTATTCCAGTACAACCCATCTCAGCAATTCAATAATATTCTAATGTAAAGTATTCAAGTACAACCCATATAAGCAATCCAATAATAATCTGATGTGATCTAATGTAAAGTATTGCAGTACAATCCAATCAAAAGCAATCTAATAATAATCTAATGTAAAGTATTCTAGTCCAACCCAATCTAAAGAATCACAATATGAATCTATCTTAATCTGGTGTAAAGTATTACCATACAACCCAATCTAAAGCAATCCAATAATATCTAATGTAAGGTATTCCAGTACAACCCAATCTAAAGAAATCCAATAACAATCTAATGTGATCTGTTATTCCAGTGCAACCCAATCAAAAGCAGTCCAATAATAATCTAATGTTATCTGGTTAAAGTATTTCAGTACAACCCGATCTAAACCAATCCAAATAATCTAATTTGATCTGGTATTCCAGTACACCCCAATCTAAAGCAATCCAATAATAATATAATGTAAAGTATTCCAGTACAACCTAATCTAACGCAATCCAATAATAATTTAATGTGATTTGGTGTAAGTATTCCAGTACAAACCCAATCTAAAGCAATCCAATAATATTCTAATGTAAATATTCCAGTAACATCCAATCTAAAGCAATCCAATAATAATGTAATGTAAAGTATTCCAGTAACATCCAATCTAAAGCAATCCAATATAATGTAATGTAAAGTATTCCAGTACAACCCAATCTAAAATAATCCAATAAAAATTGTATGTGATCTTTGATCTGCCATAATAAAATGTGATATAATGTATAAATTTATTCAGTGTATGTTATTCTAATATTAAGTAATAAGTAAATAGTTCATAATGCAAACTAACAAACTATCTATCCAAGGGTGAAACATTATTTTGACTGTAGTAGTAGAATTAGGAGTCAATTTTAAAGTGGGGGAACAACCCCCCTACCTTTAGATGTACTCAGGGTGAGGACCTAAATTGCTATTTCCAACCTCACCCCCCTTGGTCAGTCTGGGACCAGTGCAATGGGAGGACGTGCTCTACAAGAAGCCTGTTGGTCAGGGCAGACTATTGCAAATTTATGTATTACTGGGGATCTGTGCGCCAGACTGACGGAAATCAACAGTGATGCCGACAGTGCTAGTTCGTCTTCATAGTTATTGCCCAGTTCTGGCCCCCACACTTGCCGACACTCAGCAAGTCCTTAACTTGTAGTTCCCCATTAATCTTGAGTAGACAGATATGTAGACATAAACCTTTTAAAAAAGTTACCTGACAGTAAAGTTACAGACACATTAGCCACCAGGGAGCTTGGATTAGTCCAGCCATCTAATATGATATACTGTTATATAATCCATTAATCTTGAGTAGACAGATATGTAGACATAAACCTTTTAAAAAAGTTACCTGACAGTAAAGTTACAGACACATTAGCCACCAGGGAGCTTGGATTAGTCCAGCCATCTAATATGATATACTGTTATATAATCTAATCTAACCTAATCCTGCCTATTCCATAACTATTAAATATTGCATTTGTTGGGGGGTTTGTTTTTGTCCAATAGCAGCTTAATGACCTCATACTGAACATCCTGACCTTTAACTACCTCCAGTTTGCCTTTGTTTTGCACTGTATCACGAATGAATGGCAAATTGCTTTGTGGTTTTTTGTTTTTTTTCCCCAAGGAGTTCATGCTATGAATCTTATCAACCTTACCAGTCAAGCTCTATTTTCTTGACCAGAAAGGGCGTTTTACTCCCAAGATCTCTTGCTTCTTCAGAATCTCTTGGGAAGATGAACTGTCAATCAGCACTTGACATTGTAAGGGAAAGAGCTGACTGACAGTCCTGCTTCCCCAGACTTCCCCAGACTGAATTAACTGCTTTAAATTTTATACATAGATATAGCGTGTAAATTGGTTAAAGATCCCTGCAATTCAGTAAGGGGAGTTACCCCATGGTTTGCCAAGTCCATTATAATACGTTTAGTTAGTGTTGCATTTCAATGAATGAATAATTCCTTCCCAGGGGAAAGCTCTGTGATATTTGGATTATTTTTAATTTAGTATTTTCCTTTTACCTAAAAATTTTGCTTTTAATTTTAAATCTGATATTTGCTGCTGTTTCCTGCAGTAAATTATTCTACTTTAATTATTTCCAATCCCTACTGGCAGCGCATATTTCTTTGCTAGAAGGCCAAATGTGCTTTGTTGCAGTTGTACAGTGAGAATAATTCAGACATAATGAATAGACATTAAACACCAGCTGGTGTGACATGCAGACTATCTCTCTCCCCCTGTCTGGTATCTAATTGTCAGCCTGTGTGTGCGTGACACAGTCTGCTCTTTGGAGGTCTGACACGTGAAAATACAATGTTTGGGACACCGATTACATTGCTACCACTGAAACACGGCCATTCGCACTTTAAGGATTTTTCTAATCCCATGTTAATTCAATGGGATCTTGTTTTCAGATACACTGTTACTGGACTTCTTCTCCCTATCAATTTAAGGTTATTTCTTCATGTGAACAATTAATTCTGATCTCAGGACCTGTCGGATTAAAAAAAAAATGTCTTGAGAAAAAACGAAAATGCAACTTTGATTCCCTGTGATTATATCATAGTTGTGGTTTATTTTTTCAAATTTGGGCATTAGTATAAAGGGTTGATTAATCACACACACTTTGGACTGCAGGTGTACCATTTAAATATCCTGATTTCTTATGCATTGATGTCAAGGGGATAAGATTCAAATGGTAGCAGATGTAATTTACAGAGATATGTTTCATTAGGAATAATTTGTCAGATTTTTCTGAAAACTAGGAATATTTAAAGGGCCATTATGAAAAAAATTTACCAGAATTTTGTTTTCAAAAACACAATAATTTGACAATGGAAAAGAGCGCTTAACATCTTTCTGTTGACAGCAATGAAGTACTCTAGTGTATCACCCACTATCACACTGAAACACTAAGATAGCATTTCTGAACTTAAAGGCTACCCATACCCCAAGTGTATACCGCTGTGACAAGGGAGTGATCCTTAGAAATTTTATAGGTCAAATCATATTGTTTTTCCTCTAGAATAAAGTAAAAGTAAGTATCAATACACAGTCATAGTGAACAACTCTTCATTGTGTATTTATTTCGTAGATAAGTACAATATACTTATTGTATAATTTATTTATAAAGCGCCACTTGGCTACACAGCCCTGTACTGATAAAATACAGAGTATCCAGATTTCTAAAAATTAAATAAAATTCATATATAGGTTAAGAATACATATATTTAAATTATGGATAATTGATATGGATGAATATGGATAAATTGAAGTGCAGCATGCCTTGACATATTAGGCCTGAGATCCCTGCCCCAAAGAGCTTACAATCTAAGTGGTGGGACAACATATGATACAAGTGGGGGGGGGGCAGATACAAAGTGCTTGAGATGGATAACAATCATATAATGAGCTAGTATTCACAAGATTAGGATACATGTTTAGATTTGAATCAATATCACCTGCGAAGAAATGAGAATGGTGACTTGTTAATTATTGGCCCACACATCAACTGCTGTTTTTACCAGTTTATTGCATGCATTTGTAACCAGATATTTATATTTAGTTCCGTTCCGGACGGTATCCAACAAAATAATCGTATCTTAATTAAAAGTATATTTGTAATGGAGGCGGGAGCACTTATTCCTGTTTCCCATGATAAACCCTGTGCTCACCACTTACAAATACGCAATCCAGCTGTACTGCTCAGCCTCTCCTGTCAGCTCTTCTTTCGTTAAGGGGGAGGCCCTTTACGCAAATCCGCTCCAATCTTTAACATAGGCGTGTGTGGCGCATGAGGGGTAGTGGAGATCAAGAGCGCGGGGAAGCTGACAGTAGGGCTGAGCAGCACCACTGGATTGTATATTTGTCAGTAGTGAGCACAGGGCTTAGGGGGCATTACGTGACTGGAATATTGCTCCTGTGCTACAGTATTTTGTGAGGTGAACTGTTCCTTTAAAGGGCATGTCCACCCCCAATTGAAATTTAACCCACAACTGGCCCCAATTTGACGTGTACAACAATCCTTACCTTACATCTCTGCCTCTTTTGGTTCTTCTGCAGTGCTTGTCCAAAGAGTAGGAGGTGTCTTCCTGTTCAAAAGGTTTCTGCCTCTTCTTTGTCCTCTGAGAGGAAAGTGGCATGCGCAGGGGGCCCTTCCCCCCCACCTCCTGATATCTCCGTGGCTACATTTCACCTAGTGTAAAACATTTTTTATATTATGTATGACATCTCTTCCCACTCCCAACTGCTGTTAGATTGCTAAAAAAAAGATTTTGAAACACTACTTCAGAACTTCGCTCCCACAGGCACTCTCCATTGACGGCAACGCGTATTTATTGGCTGCCTCTCAGCCACCCACAGCCAAGGCTGCCAGCTCTGGCAAGCAGGGAGCTGGATCAGTGCACCGCTAAGTGTGAGGCGTATAAGTAGAGTTTGGATTCTTTTTATAGCAATCTAATATAGCGGTTGGGGATGGAGGGATCCCTACATTATAGCAAAAAATTATTTAGAGGGTGGAGATGCCTTTAAAGGTCAAAAGAAGGGTATTGAATATTATTCTTTGGTTGATGGAAAGATACCCCATTGTCTGTAAATCTCTATGTAATACATCTGTTAGCATTATACTAATTTAATTGCTACATAGCTTGCAGGAGCGTTTTAGGGCAGGGGGCGTATCTGCTGGGGTACTGGCCCCTTACCCTACCACAATCAACTGTTACACTGCTGGTTGCTTGTATGAATGAAACAAATGCGCAATCAACTGTTAAAAGACTGGACCCGAACCAGTTTGGTTCTGGAGTTGGGGTCCGGTCTTTTAAACAGTTGATCGCACATATGTTTCATTCATATGCACGATCAGATGTTTTGAAGCAGGTAATAGGGGCTTGTGGCGGGCCCTCCTACCATTGCGGGGTTTGGCGGGGCGGTAGTTACCCCACTGTTTAGGGTGTGGATTACTGGTGCCTGTAATCCCCCTTCTGCCTGCTCAGTGGAGTCTGCTATTCTATGTCTCCTGGTGCCTAATGATTGTTACATTGTCAGTTAGATGTGAGTAAGAAGCAGCATTTATGTTTCAAAAAAAGTCTGCCCTGTGATTGACAGCAGCATAAATAATGATAATTGATACAGAACTGTATCAATATTAACTCTGCAGCTCCTGAGGTAAATGCTGAGACTGCGTTTGTATACAGTAATTGAGCAGGAATAGGGGACATTGAGGCCACAGTGCAACCGCAGGAATCACTCACGGAATCATGTGCGTATCAAATGCGATTGTGTGCACAATTCTGTTCATTTTGCACATGCGATTTTGCCCTTTTCCGTTATAGAAACGCATGCGTTACCAAAAATGTAAACATATGTGCATTGGAAATTGCGGGAATTTTTGCATTACCAAGGTATGGTAACTGTATGGGACTGCTGTCCGTTTAAAGGTCAACTAAAGCCTCAAAACAATACAGAATCAGAAGGCAGTCTTTTTAACATAGATACCATCCTCCTGATTCTGTATTGTTTTGAGGAATTGTTTGCCCTTTAAATGGACAGTAATCCCATACAGTAACCTCCAATCCCTTGGCACTCCAGATGTTTGGAAACTACAACTCCCACCTTGCTTTAGTTGCTGGGAGTTGTAGTTTCCAAACATTTGCAGTGACAGGAATTGGGGATAACTGTTCCCCCACTCCCCCCGAGAGCCCCCCCAGTTCAGTGTTAACTTGCCTGGGCAGTCTTCAATCCAGCTCCGCATCTGCCCCTCTGACGTCACTATATACACTCCTGTATATATAATACACATGATATTTATTATATTATTGATTATATCTTATATATAGCGTGGCAATTAAATAGTAATTTGACTAGTGTATACGTTTGTATACCTATGTTTATATATATATAAACATAGCGTTACATAGCGTATACACGTAGTCAAATTACTTTTTAATTGCCACGCCTATAAAATGGGCTGTTTGTTTATGATTAATGGGGCATGTTCCCTTAAACGTGGCAGACATGCCCTCATTTCCTGTTTGGCTGTGATGCTGGAATGAAGAAATGTGTTTTTAAGGAAGTGCAGCCTCATCCAACACATGTTAAATTATACCTTCATTATTTAATTTAAGTTACCAAGGTGCGCTGTCCATAACAAAACCATGAGGTATAAGGAGAGTATGTAATCAGTATCTAAAATGTTAACATTTTTCTATCCATTTTCACAACTTCATTATAGCCAGTAAAAACAAACTCATATAAATCTTTGTTCCTTCAGTTAGTGAGTGTAAGCTCATTGGTAATGTGGACAGCAAATGTACTAAATCGGTACATGAGACTTTAAAGGACAACTCCACCCTCATAAGAACATCTTTTAGAAAGAACAGCCTCTTTAAAATATGTTGATGTATCATAGTTTGTCCTATGAATTCATTACTGTATGCCTGCTATGGTTCTGGATGCCTCATGGAAACTGAACAATTTAGAACCTTTACTGAGCCTGGGCATGCTCAGAAGAGGCAGGACGGGATTAGCATTCAGTCATTGGCTGTGATGTCAACTGTCAAATCCATAACTGACAGTTGCTAACTGGAAGAACCAGGAAGCAGAAACAGGGGAAACAGGACATTGTGCAGGATTTCAGGTTAGACTTATATATTTCACTTTCAAACTTATACCGTTTAGGGTTTTGGGGGGTGATTTACCTGTATGTAAGATTTCATTTTGGGGCTGGACTTGCCCTTTAAAGTTCAGTTCATGCTAATACTGGTACCAGCACAAAAAAACTCAAGGGTAACTATCGGTGTATAAAGTTTATTTAGAAACAATACATGGACAGGGATATAGGATTGGTAATTCCTAACTCCCAATATGTTTCTGTGAGGAGCACTAGACCAAAGAAAACTGATTCTGCCAGTCTTCCTCCTGGCTTCAGCACTATCTTTAACAGGAATTGTCCAGGACAAACCTGGCAATGAAAACGTACGTGCTGTAGCTCTTCAACAAAACAATATTGTAGGAATAATCAATCCTACCCCCCTGCCCCAGGTACTTTCTATTTTAAACAGTTCATTTTTACAGTATAGATATCCTTTAAGGTTACAAGTTTTCATTTGTGCTTCTGTGGCCTTTTGTCAGTGATCTCAAACAATGTGCCAGAAAACTACAACTCACGGCATTCCCTTGCTTCTCTATGTAGTTAGAAGTACTGGAAGTTGTAGTTTCAAAGATCTGGATGCAACGTTTGCAATCCCCTGGTCTTTATGAGTTTCACACCTGTCCACAAACCTTTCATCAAAATTAGACAGTCTACATGGACCACATGATTGACATGATATGCGGCATTTTTAATTCCAAAACACAGATAACCATTCATTTTATTTATCAGTAATTTGTCGCTGTGGAAGATAGGTCTGAAAGAGTGTACCAAGCCATACTTCTCATGTCTGCATCTAGGCTCCACTTGTTTTAATCCCCTTTCAGACTGACACCTCTTACATTTAGGCTGAGGCCACATTGTAGCGCTTACGAGTGTGACACAAGTGCACGCGTTAACATGTAGTGTTTCCACGCGCCTGGTGCACGTTGCTGTGTGCACTGCTGCGTAATTGGAGCCACATGTGATTGCATGAAAAAATGTGGATCGCATTAACGGATCGCATGGCAGTGCACAATGTGGCCACATCAATTGTCCCACACTAGTGTGCACTTTTAAAAGCGCAATCAGATCTCAATCGCGTGCACACTGTGTGGCCTAGCCCTAACGCTGATCTCAAGGTGCCAGAATTGCAGGTAACTATGAGTCAGCAGAACCAACCCCTAAAATTGCCCATGATTGGGGTCAGTGGCCCTGGATAGGTGAAGTCAGCTGGATGGACAAATATTTTGATCGTTTTGGGTTCAACATTGAATCAATCTGATATTAAGCCAGTGCATGGCCAGCATAACAGAGGCAAGGGTTAGATCTCTAAGCAAATCAAATAGCTGGTGTGCTACAGTACAGAGCCATGGGATAGTAAGTATGTCAGCCCAGTACCTCCTGCTTGGCAGTTTTTAAGCAGTTGCAATGTTGGTGCCATGGCTTTTTATTTATCCTAATAATCTCAGAGCTATCTGGGAAAATGGTAAGCCCGAAGGCTTCCTCCATGCACTGTATGAGTAAAGTGTAAGGAACAACATCATTGTGCACTACACTGCCACTTGACAAAGGCTGTTTGGAGGCAAAGGTAATGTTTTGCAGTTTTGCTCACAATAAAAGGGAATACCCCCTCTTGATAGAGCATGTTGTTTATTCGTGCTACGGCTGAACACGGAGAAGTAAGGAAAATATACTGATTCTGGTTTTGCCACATAACATCTCATTGTGTGTGTTACTTGGATGTGGTTAGAGATGGAATAACTGGTGGGTTGGATGGTATAAACATGGTCCACGCCCTGCTAACCAGCACCACAGTGCACATATGAAGAACACCCCACTCTCTGGAGGAATGGTATAACAATGTATATGTTGGCATGTTACCTGAAATTATTTGAAGGTTAATTTATCTTTAGCTTTATATTCCCTCTCATATTCATGTAATATTTTTATAGTTGTATACAGTTTATAATGAAATAACTTCCTACATCTATGTGGTTTGGAACAAATACATCCAGCATATCTTCGTAGTTTGGTGTACACTGTATAATTGTGTCTTTTTGTATGGGATAAATAAAGCAAATGATAGGGGTAAATGGAAAGTGGGGTTTTGGAATTGGAAACAATTGGTTTGGCTATTTTTTCTGGCTTTTTCACTTTTATGTCCCATTATATTGTTAAATATACAACCACAATGCTATATTATCCATACATAATAACAGACTCAGCTTGTTGAATGTTTAACCTAGAATTTACTAAATTCCATAATGGGTATCATTAATCTCCAGCCTCTAAAAAACTGCATGTACTTTCCATAAGTGCAGGCCTGGGCAAAGTATGACCTGAGGGGCCCATGCGGCCTGGTTGCTGTCCCTGTTTGTTCTGTGCTACGAAACCTGTACTTAAAGGGCATGTCCACCCCCAAAACTCAATTTAACCCCATACTGGCCCCACTCTGTAGTGTACAAAAATTCTTACCTTACATCCCAGCTCCTTATGGTTGCCATGCTTTGCCCCTCCAAAGTCCAGGAGTGTAGTGTAGAAGGTCTGGGTGACTCATCCTCAGTCACCCAGCCTCAACCTCGACAGGTTGAGGCATGCGCGAGAGTTCTCCCCCCCCTTCCCTCTTGTTTTCTTCTCCCTCCCCTAGTGTAAAATCCCCATTATATATTAAACACTATTGATCCCCCAGCCCCAACCGCTGTAACAGAATTCATAGAAAGTGTCCTGATAGTTACTTACCTTCCCTCTATCCTCCGGCGTTCTGAGCAGCCGGCAGCCGCGTCCCTGATTGGCTGAGAGGCATTTCCGTACAAGCAGAGGGCCTGGAGACTGCTGCGGAGGATAGAGGGAAGGTATAATATTGGGGCACTTTCTAATCATTTTATTATGGCGGTTGGGGCTGGGGGATCAATATGTATAAAATATAAAAAGTTTAAAAAAGGGGTGGACATGCCCTTTAAAGGCAATTATAAGCTATAATCCACTCCCTCCACTTTTAGTACACAAGATGAGACATGAATTCTACAGTCTTCACCCTGAGTACACTTTCTGTGTCCAGAAATACTTACCTAAAGTACATCACTCCACACTAACTCTGCATTCCAGAATGTCAGTGACACGACCAATAGGAAGACGCAATGCAAGAAGCATGTCTTCCAAATGGCTGGATCGCAGTCAGCCATGCAAACACAGAAATAGCCCAAAGAAACAAATAAATCTTTTTGTAAGTATACTGGACTGGAAAGTTGACTCAGGGATATGGTCCTCACCCAGGGTACATCAGGTAGTGAGAAGAGGAAAGTGGGGACAGTAAGTACAATTGTCCTTTTAGAATCTTTCTATATAACATTATAAGGAAAATATAAAACCAGACAGAGAATCTGTCTAATAGAGCCTTCATAATTAACCCCTGACAACTATCTCTTATTAAGAAAAAAAAGAAGAAGCAGAGTTTAATTCAACCGGTTCAGCTCTTCACAACAGTCCCTGTTTCTGATGGGGGTGATTGTAAGGGAGTCTTGGCAAGTATCTGTTTGGCTATTAATGCTATCATCAACCATAGCCATAAGAAAGGGCAGACGGAGGTAAGCTCCTTAATTAAGTACATAAAACTTCTTGGAGGTCTAGAGAGTTCCAACACAGGTTTGTAAGTGGCTACAGGATGATCTTGGCACTATCCATAGTATCTACAGTATAGTAAGGAGATGCTTGAATTTTTTAAATAGATTTTTAGATACCATTTGGCTTGACCATATACTACCACTAATTTATAATGTATTTCCCCTGCTTGCTTCCAAGAAAAAGCCTATTATAGTTCAAAAAACTTACAACAAAACTCACTACAGTTCCCTCTCTGTCCTTTGCTCATTGGGATAATATACAGTATATTGTTATCAGGAATGATTTGTAGGGACACACTGAAATGATAACGGTTAGTATGGCTGAGTAAAGTAAGCACGTGAAAAGCTCATGTGCACTGGCACTTAGCGCATGTGCCGCCCGGTTAAAAAACTCCTTTATGTCCCTTAGCTTATGCATGTGTCCAGAACCGCAGGCTTAATAACATGCAATATAGCCTAATATATAAAGCCAATCATCTGACCTGCAGACATGATATGTTTCGATCTTGTTAGATCTCGTCAGTGCAAGATACAGATTAATGGCTCTACAGTATGGTGTAGGACTGGAGCGTACAGTAAACCAGGCAGCTAGAAATCTTAGGGAGAGGGGGGTCAAAAGCCCTCCACTGAGCATAAAAATGGAGAAATGCCTTCTTATAACAGAAGGCATCTTGCAGTCTCATGCTATATGAATAGCATTGCCCACAAAATCAAGGAAACAAGAAGTAATTTCTTACTCCCAGGTTCCCCAGAGTAAGTGGCGGAGATATGCAAAAAACTCCTTTATGTCCCTTAGCTTATGCATGTGTCCAGAACCGCTTTTGAATTTAAGAGATGATTCTCGTATTTTCCTGTATTTTCGAAAATACGAGAAATCCTTGTAATTTCGAAAATTTTCAAAAAACGCGGTTCGGAAAGTTCGGAAGGCGAAAACCCGGAAAATCCGTGATATCCGCCGTTTCTCGAATGAGGTAAATCCGCCGCAGATCCGGGTTCGGATCCGCGAACTGGGCCATCACTAAGCCCCATAGAAAGTCCAATACCACAGCCCCATAGAAAGTCCCATACACAGCTCCATGAAAGTCCTATACACTCCCCATAGAAAGTCCAATACAGAGCCCCATAGAAAGTCCCATACACACAGCCCCATAGAAAGTCCCTACACAGCCCCATAGAAAGTCCCATACACAGCCCCATAGAAAGCCCCATACACAGCCCCATTGAAAGCTCTATACACAGTCCCATAGAAAGTACCATACACAGACCCATAGAAAGTTCCATACACAGAGCCATAGAAAGTCCCATACTTAGCCCCATGAGAAAGTCCCATACACAGCTTCATAGAAAATCCCATACACAGCCCCATAGAAAGCCCCATACACAGCCCCATAGAAAGTCCAATACAAAGCCCCATAGAAAGTCCAATAAATAGCCCCATAGAAAGTCCAATACACAGCCCCATAGAAAGTCCAATACACAGCCCCATTGAAAGCCCATACTCAGCCCCATAGAAAGCCCAATACACAGCCCCATAGAAAGTCCCATACACAGCCCCATAGAAGGCCCTTACACAGCCCCATAGAAAGCCCATACACAGCCCCATAGAAAGTCCCTACACAGCCCTATAGAAAGTCCAATGCACAGCCAATAGAAAGTCCCATACACAACCCCATAGAAAGTCCCAACACAGCCCCATAGAAAGTCAAATACACAGCCATAGAAAGTCCCATACACAGCCCATAGAAAGTCCCATACACAGCCCCATACACAGATGTGCCCTGTTATACTTTCTGTAGTTTCAGCCTGAACATTAAAGATCGTTCTTTCCATTTCACTTGCAGTCTGGGCTGATCTGAGTGAGCAGGAGAACAATTGCCTAACCCAATAAAATCAAGGGATTCTCTGTGTACAGGGTACAGCTTTTGTTTTTCCAGGGCTATGTGATTTTGTCCAGCAGCATCACCGATCAGCACAGACCTGAGTATAAACCGAGGGGAGACTTTCAAGATGAATTTAAAGGTAAAAAAATGTTTTTTTTTACTCGAGTATATACAGTATACATTATTTTGTTAATAATCTGGTGTAACAATGTTCAGAAGGGTTTTATACAGTAATAGCATAGTGAACTGGGTCATCACTAAGCCCCATAGAAAGTCCAATACACAGCCCCAAAGATAGTTCCATACCAAGCCCCATAAAAGTCCCATACACAGCCCCATAGAAAGCCATACACAGCCCCATTGAAAGCCCTATACACAGTCCCATAGAAAGTCCATACACAGCCCCATAGAAAGTCCCATACACAGCCCCATAGAAAGTTCCATACACAGACCCATAGAAAGTCCCATAAACAGCCCCATAGACAGTCCAATACACAGCCCCATAGAAAGTTCCATACACAGCCCCATAGAAAGTCCCATACACAGCCCCATAGACAGTCCAATACACAGCCCCATAGAAAGTTCCATACACAGACCCATAGAAAGTCCCATACACAGCCCCATAGACAGTCCAATACACAGCCCCATAGAAAGTTCCATACACAGCCCCATAGAAAGCCCCATACACAGCCCATATAAATTCCAATACAAAGCCCCATAGAAAGTCCAATACACAGCCCCATAGAAAGTCCAATACACAGCCCCATAGAAAGTCCAATACACAGCCCCATAGAAAGTCCAATACACAGCCCCATTGAAAGCCCCATACACAGTCCCATATAAAGCCCCATACACACCCATAGAAAGTCCCATACACAGCCCCATAGAAAGTCCCATATACAGCCCCATAGAAAGTCCCATACACAGCCCCATAGAAAGTCCAATACAGCCCCATTGAAAGCCCCATACACAGTCCCATAGAAAGCCCCATACACAGCCCCATAGAAAGTCCAATACACAGCCCATAGAAAGTCCAATACACAGCCCCATAGAAAGTCCAATACACAGCCCCATAGAAAGTCCAATACACAGCCCCATTGAAAGCCCCATACACAATCCCATAGAAAGCCCAATACACAGCCCCATTGAAAGCCCCATACACAATCCCATAGAAAGCCCCATACACAGCCCCATAGAAAGTCCCATACACAGCCCCATAGAAGGCCCTATACACAGCCCGATAGAAAGCCCCATACACAGCCCCATAGAAAGTCCCATACACAGCCCTATAGAAAGTCAAATACACAGCTCCATAGAAAGTCCCATACCCAGCCCATACACAGATGTGCCTGTATACCCTTTAACGGAATACCAGATCACATTAGATTATTATGGATTGCCTTTTAGATTGGATTGTACTGGAATACCAGATCCACATTAGATTATTATTGGATTGCTTTAGATGAATTTTATTGGAATTCAGATCACATTAGATTATTTGATAGTACTGGAATACCAGATCACATTAGATTATATTGGATTGCTTTAGATTGGGTTGTACTGGAATCCAGATCGCATAGATTATAATTAAATTGCTTTAGATGGAGATCACTGGAATACCAGATCACATTAGATTATTATTGGATTACTTAGATTGGATTGTACTGGAATACCAGATCGCATTAGATTATTATTGATTGCCTTAGAATGGATTGTACTGGAATACCAGATCGCATTAGATTATTATTGGATTGCTTCAGATTGGAATTGTACTGGAATACCGTACGCATTAGATATTATTGGATTGCTTCAGATTGGATTTACTGGAATACCAATCGCATTAGATTATTATTGGATTGCTTTAGATTGGATTGTACTGGAATACCAGATCACATTAGATTATTATTGGATTGCTTCATTGGGTTGTACTGGAATACCAGATCACATTCGATTATATTGTATTGCTTTTAGATTGGGTTGTACTGGAATACCGATCACATTAGAATATTATTGAAATGGTTTTAGATTGGGTTGTACTGGAATACCAGATCAATTAGATTGTTATTGGATGGTTTTAGATGGGTTGTACTGGAATACCAGATCGCATTAGATTATTATTGGATTGGTTTAGATTGGGTTGTACTGGAATATCAGATCACATTAGATATTTATGGATTGCTTTTAGATTGGATTGAACTGGAATACCAGATCGCATAAGATTATTATTGGATTGCTTTAGATTGGATTGTACTGTAATACAGATCGCATTAGATATAATATTGGATTGCCTTAGATTGGATTGTACTGGAATACCAGATCACATTGAAATTATTGGAGCTTTAGATTTGGTTGTACAGGAATACCAGTCACATTAGATTATTATTGGATTGCTTTAGATTGGATTGTACTAGAATACCAGATCACATTAGATTATTAATGGATTCCTTTAGATTGGGTTGTACTGGAATACCAGATCGCATTAGATTATTATTGGATTGGTTTAGATTGGGTTGTACTGGAATATCATCAATTAGATTATTATTGGATTGGTTTAGATTGGATTGAACTGGAATACCAGATCGCATAAGATAAATTATTATTGGATTGCTTTAGATTGGAGGTATCTGTAATACCAGATCGCATTAGATTAATATTGGATTGCCTTAGATTGGATTGTACTGGAATACCAGATCACATTAGAATATTATTGAATTGGTTTAGATTAGCTTACATTAAACGTTACCAGTGAATTGGCTGCCTGAGTGATTTTAAAGCAATTAGTTCAATAACTTGGCCAAATTATTTTAAGAACAGCAACCACGTCACTGGCAGGCTTTTTAAGTCCCAATTCACTGGTACGTTAAATGTAAGCAAATTAGTTGGATGTGCACTAGGCTTCTATTGTTTGCACATATTAAATTGATTTGGTCTCTAGTTGCACTTTGTGTGGATGTATGCTATCATCTTTTGTATGTTTTGGTTAGATTGAGTTGTACGGAAACACAGATCACATTAGATTATTATTGGATTGGTTTAGATGGGTTGTACTGGAATACCAGATCACATTAGATTATTATTGGATTGTTTTAGACTGGGTTGTACTGGAATACCAGATCACATTAGATTATTATTGGATTGCTTAGATTGGATTGTACTGGAATACCAGATCACATTAGATTATTATTGGATTGCTTTAGATTGGATGTACTGGATATCAGATCACATTAGATTATTAATGGATTGCATTAGATTGAATTGTACTGGAATACCAGATCACATTAGATTATTATTGGATTGTACTGGAATACCAGATCAAATTAGTTTTATTTTGGATTGCTTTAGATTAGGTTGCACTGGAATACCAGATCACATTACATTTTTATGGATTGCTTTAGATTGGATTGACTGGATATCAGATCACATTAGATTATTATGGATTGCTTTAGAGGGTTTGTACTGGAATACCAGATTGCATTAGATTTTTATTGAATTGCTTAAAATTGGGTTTTACTGAATACTTTACATTAGATTATTATTGGATTGGTTTAGATTGGATTGTACTGGAATACCAGATCACATTCGATTATTATTGGATTGCTTTAGATGTATTGTACTGGAATACCAGATCACTTTTGATTGTTATTAAATTGCTTTAGATGGGTTTTACTGAATACTTTACATTAGATTATCATTGGATTGCATTAGATTGGGTTGTACTGGAATACCAAATCACATTAGAATATTATTAGATTGCTTTAGATTGGGTTGCACTGGAATACCAGATCACTTTTGATTATTATTGGATTGCTTTAGATTGGGTTATACTTGAATACTTTGAACCAGATCACATTAGATTATTATTGGATTGCTTTAGATTGGGTTGTACTGGAATACTTTACATTAGATTATTATTGGATTGCTTTAGATTGGATTTTACTCGAGTACTTTACACCATATCCCATTAGATATTAATTAGATTTGCTTTGATGGGTGGTACTGGAATACTTTACATAATAATTGTTATTGGATTGCTTTAGACTGGTGGTACTGGAATACCAATCACATTAGATTATTATTGGAGTTCTTTATATTGGATTGACTGGAATACCAGATCACATTGAATATATTGGATTGCTTTAGATTGGGTTGTACGGAATACTTTGAACCAGATCACATTAGATTATTATTCGATTGCTTTAGATTGGGTTGTACTGAATACTTTGCATAAGATTATTATTGGATTGCTTTAGATTGGATTGCACTCGAATACTTTACACCAGATCACATTAGATTATTATTGGATTGCTTTAGATTGGGTTGTACTGGAATACTTTACATTAATTGTTATTGGATTTGCTTTAGACGGGTTGTACTGGAATACCAGATCACATTAGATTATATGGATTGCTTTATATGATTGTGCTTGTGAAGGTTCTCATTCTCCAGGTCATGGTATATCTGTTGTATTCAATTAGATCAACTGGACTTGAAATGTAGTTCTTGAAGACGTTGCTAGTCATCCGACTGGCTTTCTCATTCAGAATGACTTGTACAGAATCTGTGGCAATTGTACCCTGGAAAATCCCAATTAGCATATCAACAGCGCCAGGTGTAAGGGCTGTATGTGATTAGATAGTGGCTAAGAGGTGTTATAGGAACGCCCAGAGTAAGGTGTTAAAACAGCATTGTGCATGGCAGACAGTTGGTGTCGAACCCCCCCACCTCTATTTAGGCTTGGTTTCTTTATTTTCACATAAAATGGCCTCCTTAACACCTCTTGAACCAGTCACGTTCCTTCGCCAGTATGTTATACATTACAATCTTAGCTGTGATATGCTAATTGGATTTTCCAGGGTACATAATTGCCACAGAATTCTTGTACAAGTCATTCTGAATTGAGAAAGCCAGCGGATGACTAGCGAAACGTCTTCAAGAACACATTCAAGTCCAGTTGATCTTAATTGAATACAACAGATATTATATTGGATTGTACTGGAATAACAGATCACATTAGATTATTATTGATTGCTTTAGATTGGAGTGTACTGGAATATCAGATCAAATTAGATAATTATTGGATTGCTTTAGATTGGATTGTAACTGGAATACCAGATCAATTAGATTATTATGGATTGCATTAGATTGAATTGTACTGGAATACCAGATCACATTAGATTAGTATTGGATTGCTTTAGATTAGGTTGCACTGGATACCAGCTCACTTCCATTAGCATTGGATTGCTTTAGTGATTGTATGGAATACGATCACATTAGATTATATTACATTGCTTTTAGATTGGGTTGTACTGGAATACCAGATCGCATTAGATTATTATTGGATTGCTTTAGATTGGATTGTACTGGAATACCAGATCACATTAATTATTGTTGGATTGCTTTAGATTGGATTGTACTGAAATACCAGATCGCATTAGATTGTTATTAATTGCTTAAAATTGGTTTTACTGGATTACGTTTACAGTAGATTATTATTGGATTGGTTTAGAATGGGTTGCACTGGAATACCAGATCACTTTTGGGTTGTACTGGGAATACCAAATCACATTAGAAATTATCAGATTGCTTTAGATTGGATGCACTGGAATACCAGATCACTTTTGATTATATTGGATTGCTTTAGATTGGGTTGTACTTGAATACTTTGAACCAGATCACATTAGATTATTATTGGATTGCTTTAGATTGGGTTGTACTAGAATCTTTACATTAGATTATTATAGGATTGCTTTAGATTGGATTGTACTCGAATACTTTACAACACGATCACATGAAATTATTATTAGATTGCTTTAGATTGGGTTGTACTGGAATACTTTAAATAAATTATTATTGGAGGTTTTTAGAATGGGTTGTACTGGAATACCAGATCACATTAGATATTATGGATTGCTTTATAGTTGGATTGTACTGGAATACCAGATCCATTAGATTATTATTGGATTGCTTAGATTGGATTGTACTGGATACCAGATCACATTAGATTATTATTGGATTGCATTAGATTGAATTGTACTGGATACCAGATCACATTAGATTATTTGATAGTACTGGAATACCAGATCACATTATATTATTATTGGATTGCTTTAGATTAGGTTGCACTGGAATACCAGATCACATTAATATTATTGGATTGCTTTAGATTGGGTTGTACTGGAATACCAGATCGCATTAGATTATAATTAAATTGCTTTAGATTGGATTATACTGGAATACCAGATCACATTAGATTATTATTGGATTGCTTTAGATTGGATTGCACTGGAATACCAGATGCATTGATTAGATTATATTGGATTACTTTAGATTGGATTGTACTGGAATACCAGATCACATTAGATTATTATTGGATTGCCTTAGAAAGGATTGTACTGGAATACCAGATCGCTTAGATTATTATTGGATTGCTTCAGATTGGATATTGTACTAGAATACCCGATCGCATTAGATTATTATTTGGATTGCTTCAGATTGGATTGTACTGGAATACCAGATCGCATTAGATTATTATTGGTTGCTTTAGAATTGGATTGTACTGGAATACCAGATCACATTAGATTATTATTGATTGCTTCAGATTGGGTTGTACTGGAATACAAGATCACATTCGATTATTATGTATTGCTTTAGATTGGGTTGTACTGGAATACCAGATCACATTAGAATATTATTAAATGGTTTAGATTGGGGTTGTACTGGAATACCAGATCACATTAGATTATTATTGGATTGCTTTAGATGGGTTGTACTGGAATACCAGATCACATTAGATTGTTTGGGATTGGTTTAGATGGGTTGTACTGAATACCAAGATCGCATTAGATTAGTTATTGGATTAGTTTAGATTGGTTGTACTGGAATACCAGATCACATTAGATTATTATTGGAATGGTTTAGATTGGATTGTACTGGAATACCAGATCGCATTAGATTAATATTGGATTGCCTTAGATTGGGTTGTAACTGGAATACCAGATCACATTAATTATTATTGGATTGCTTTAGATGTGGTTGTACAGGAATACCAGATCACATTAGATTATTATTGGATTGCTTTAGATTGGATTGTACTAGAAATACCAGATCACATTAGATATTAATGATTGCTTTAGATTGGGTTGTACTGGAATACAGATCGCATTAGATTATTATTGGATTGGTTTAGATTGGGTTTTACTTGAATATCAGATCACATTAGATTATTATGGATTGCTTTAGATTGGATCGAACTGGATACCATCGCATAAGATTATTATTGGATTGCTTTAGATGGATTGTACTGAATACCAGATCGCATTAGATTAATATTGGATTGCCTTAATTGGATTGTACTGGAATACCAGATCACATTAGAAATTATATTGATTGGTTTAGAATTGGCTACATTAAACGTTACCGTGAATTGGCCTGCAGTGATTTTTAAAAGCAATTAGTTTCAATAATATGGCAAATTATTTTAAGAACAGCAACCACGTCACTGCGGCTTTTAAGTGCAATTCACTGGTAACGTTAAATGTAAGCAAATTAGTTGGATGTGCACAAGGCTTCTATTGTTTGTACATATTAAATTGATTGGTCCTTAGTTGCACTTTGTGTGGATAATGCTATCCCATTTCTTTGTATGTCTTTTGTTTAGATGAGTTTGTACTGGAATACCAATTCACATTAGATTATTATTGGATTGGTTAGATTGGGTTGTACTGAATACCCAATCACATTAGATTATTATTGGATTGCTTAGATTGGTTGTACTGGAATAACCAGATCACATTATATTATTATTGGATTGCTTTAGATTGGGTTGTAGTTGTACTGGAATACCAGATCACATCACATTGGATTGTAGAGGACCCAGCAAAACCTAATCACTATTAAATAACCATGACAGTACCATACCAAGTAACTGGTGGTTCCCCATGGAAACGTATGACCATTCCGGTGACAGGAAGTTCCGCACAGGTAGAGGGACCTAAGTTGCCGCAGTGGGAAGCGACAGTCGCGGTCACTTACCGATTCGGCTGAAACTGTCCGACAAAGTTCTCCGCAACTTTTTCATTTTGCCATTCCGTCGCAGGAAGCGACTCGATCATCCGAGTAGAAAAAGAGAGAGACGAGACGGAACCGGGGTGACACGGGTCCTGCTGGAGGTCTGACCCCTCCTGGGCTCCCCTCACACTGCTGATAATGACCAACTGCACTGGCACTAGGAACCAGGGACAGAACATAACGGGCAACAGAGAGAGGGGTCGGGTGTTACATTCACCCCCTTCCACAAATGGAACGTGCCTTGTCCCCTGTACTTAGTATAACTTCACCCCTTCCTTTAAATGGAACGAGCCATGTCCCCTGTACTCTATACATAACCCACTTCCCTAACTGGAACGAGACATTTCCCCTGTATTAGTATAACATTCACACCCTCCCTAAATGGAACGAGCCATGTCCCCTGTACTTAGTCCGGCTCCATCCAAGACAATGGGGGGATCCCGCTTGATCGTGCGGCAATGACTTCCCTGGTCCTGCTCGGGGCTCTGGTCTCTCCACTCCCTCCCTCTGTTGAAGGTTGTTAGTTTGATATTGATGAAGCAGATTCAGTTTCTGGAGATTGAACTACAGTGAGGGCGAATCTTCATTCCTGGCTCTATTAGGAGTTCAATGGTCATCTTCTATGTAGCTCCGCAGATAGCCATTCTAGCGTAAGAAAGTCAGTGAACATCCTGGGGGTGGAATGGTGTGATTTGTGTTTGCATTTGTGTCGGACTCTATTGCAGAGATTGGTTACTTATGGAGTACATTGTACTGTGTGGTTAAAACAACAACCCCCAATCAAGGGTAACGAGGAAGTCATCATAGTTAATATTCATTAAAAGAAATCCCTTTTTAATGTTCTTAGCACTAAACATTAAGATGGGTAACACACAATATTTCGGGTCAGGACTGATGTTGCTGTAATGGTCCTCAGAATCGGACTAAGGGACAATCATTCGGTCGGTAAATCGCGGCATATCATGCGGTCTCCTTATGACAGTCGTCCCTAAGCACTATCTACTGGGTTGGCTGGGCATCTGCAAGAAATGTGGTGGAAAGATTCTGTCTGTGTGGTACCTAGACTTAGCTAATTACCACCTTTTATAATTAGCAGCTTTAGTTACTGTATTAATGCATTGGCCTAATGACCATCATCAGACCCCCTGCCTAATATCTATCCCAAAAAAATACTGATCAATAATACTGTAAATGTGCAATAAACTGCTACTAGTCAGGAGGAGATTTAGACACATGATTGGTCAAGGTTTCCAGCGGATATGATTGGGTGAATGATGGTAATGCATTTAATAATAAATTGTTGGTTTTCGGCTGACCAAACTGAAGATAATGGAAATATTTATCTTTCAGTGGCTGGATATCTGCTTGTGCTGTACCTAGCCTTAGATGATTCCTCATTGGGCCAACCTCAACCAGCAGATTAACCACCATCTATTGGGACGGTTAGCATGCGGATCCATTTTGGTAAACAGGGAGTTAACAGTCTTTCCTGCATTGTTTCCTGCTTGGATGAGTTGGAATGTTTAAAAAAATAATGAATAATAACCTATTAAGGAACTTGGCAGGGTACCCTATTGATTTCTACTGTTTTGGATTTCTGTGCGTTGTTTTAATTAGACAACCCTCTCTTTTTTCCCTGATGGAGAAAAGAATGAGGAACCAAATAGTCATTTATGTAGAGGAACATAAAACAATTAGTCCACAAAGCTGCACGTTTACTAATATTATCCCAAATGTTCTCAATATCTGATGAATATTATGGATGTGGTCAGAGACCTGCTGTTTTGTTTTTACACATTCTGCATCTGCAGGAGAACAGCACAGCACATTCCAAAATAACTGTACATCCGGATCAAGTTATCATGTATGCAGCAGACTGTTCTCTAATTCTGGCGGGCAGCTTTCATCAAATGAAATGCTAACTGGTAGCAGTATGAACATGGCTTTAGTTTTTCTGTTTTAAAGGGAGAGCTGGCACTTATAGGTTAAATTGAGAAAGCTAGCAGGATATTCCTATTGTATTACGGTATTGATGTAAGTAACTCATCCACTCTGTGTACTTATCTGATAACCTTGTTTGTAGATGTATGACTTTGCAATAGTATGTATACCCTTTAGAATGTATGACTGTGTATGATAAGAGTTGCTATATAAATCCATAATAATACTAATATAATAAGTTAGTGCCTATGCTTATAGAAAGAAAATGCTGAAAGGTTTGGATTTCATTTTAAACAGGTATGTAGAGTAACAACAGGAATGATGGCAGAGCAGTTTAGCACCATGTGAGTCTCAAATAGGCCTCACATCTGGTCAGGGCTGTATAGGTAAATTTTGTCACAATATGAGGTGGTACATCTATCAAGTCTCTATATAGATTGGTAAATCTGCCAGCCAAAAATTACCAAAACTTGCCGTGGAACCGATGCCTTAGTTAAAACAAGGACTAGATATTAAAAACACATGCCTGCTAGACCGATTTGATATAAAAGGAGTGTCCTCTAATTATCATATTGATCAGGTAACCCTACCACAGTACTTTTTTAAGCAGATATTCCCATACAAAGCCTATACTCACAAGGTAAATTTATAAAAATTATTTTTTACAAGTCAGACATATTTTTATCAATGTTGCGATAGAAAAAGTGAAAAGAAAAGGGTTTTTTTGTATTAAATCTGTGGCAGTACCCGCGAGCTTCTCGCATAATGTTTTTTTTTTATTAGTGATTGTTCCTTGAAACCCAAGGTCAACACGCTTACTAACTCCTTTGCAGCCCAACTCATCTCCGGCATTCATCCCTTCCTCTCGAAAGAAGCTACATAAAATCCGAGTCAGATGCCCTAATATATCCCGATTGACTTCGCAGCCAACTCACTGTGTGGGTTTAACACCCAACCGCCTGGTTCCACTTCAATCCATCCTACCCCTGCTGTCTGAATCATTCACTCTTCGACCTCTAATTCCTCTCCTCCTCTGTTCAGTCCTCCAATGGCTTCCCCTCATGCACAAAGGATCCAATTCAAAGCTGCTAACCTATTATCTATTAAAGCACTATCAATACAGCCCCTCCATATATCTCAGAGCTTATGTACAGATGATAACCGTTCCCAGACTCAACCACCACTCGGCAAATGGTTTCCTCTCTCTCATCCACTCTTGTCACCTCTTCCAATGACTGCATTCAGGACTTTGCTTGTGCTGTCCCCTCTGCTCTGGAACGCCCTTCCTCCGTCTGTCCATCACTCACCATCCCTAAAACCTTTAAACATTAACCTAAACCCACCTTCTTCAGGCAAGCATATACCTGGCCTAGACATTACCCTTCTCACTGACCCAATTCTTGATCCAACCGCCAGTTCTCACACTCAGTGCCAATCTATTTTAAAGCATCCGATTTCCCGTCAACCTAATTCCTCACATCTCACCCATTTTCTCTTAAACTGTAGCTTTTGGGCAGAGTCTCTCACACTATATAGATTATTGTATTGCTTGTAGTAATAAACTCATCACTCTGTTTACTTTATACTTATGTATAACCTGTGTTTTGTAATATGTATGACTTTGGAATAGTATGTATACACCTTATGTAATGTATACTGTAGTGTAAGATGTTGAGCTATATTTAATCCATACTAAAAATAATAATTGTGCCAATTTAAGGGAAATGCGGAAGGTTTGTATTTCCAACTCAGTAGGGGAAACAAAATCACTGTAAAAATCGAATGGAAAAACATACAGTTAGGTGAATCACAATGCAGTTGTTTAAACACAATTAATTAAAATTCACTTTCTGAATTTCATATTTTTAATTTTTTCTGGCAACTTGCGCAGAATGAATTTGTTTTCAAACCAATTTACCAAATATAAACAGTCGAGGCAATGTGATCCTAGTATCCCGCACCAATCTGTCAGGCTGTGTAGGGTTTAATTTTGTCAAGATTATAATTGGTAATCTATTCAATATATAGATTGGTAAATCTGCCAGCCAATTACCAAACTTGGCCGTGTGAAACCGGCCTTAGTTAAAACAGAGGAACAATATTAAAACCACATGCTGTCTGAAGAACCGAGTTGAATAAAGAAAGTAGTCTCAAATATACATATGATCAGGTAACCCGTATGATCAGTCATAATTACATTTTAAGCGTCCTCTAATAAGCAATGATGTTGGGAAATTTACGAAAAAGTTAGTGGAACAAGGAACGAGTTGTCGAATATTAAGACCATTGCTGAAAAAATGCTTTCCATGCAGTGGCATAACTAGAATCACAGGCCCCCTCCTGCTTCATATCAGTGGTTTTCTGGGTGGAGACTGTATCGTTTCAGTAGGGAAAGTAAAGAGATTTGCGCTCTTTCTGGCTTCTGGGCCTCTTTTGCTACACTCACAGTTTATGCCCCCATCCTTTATGGCCGCATGGTGCCTCTTATATATATTCAATATAATGGTACAAAAAACACAGCTTCTAGTGGCTAACATCGCCTCATCTTGAGGATGAGCCATTAAGTCATGGAAAATAATGAAGGAAAATGTCATTGATCTCAGAACCCAAGATCACTGTTTCAACTTGTTCAGATAAGATGCACCCTATACATGGATTGCTTTTACATTAACATGTTCTCCACACTGATGACACGCAAGTGAAGATTACCAGAAATATAGTATGGCTATTTATGGAAAATTGTTTTGGTCAAGGATCATTTTTTTCTTGTGCCATATTTAAAAACTTTCTGCCAACAGTAGACCCAACACAGTTTTCCCTTGTTTCTATAACAATGGATTTTCCATTTATAGTTTCCTTTCCAGGCATTCTGTGGTATATTTTTTCATTGTTCATAAGTGGGATTTGTTTCATAATGATGTTCTCCACTAGAAATCTTGATAAATGGGATTGCCAGAGAGAAATAAACCTTATGAACATAGATATGGCAATGCACTAAGGTTCGAGAAAAAATGGGGCGAGAATCCTCCAGTATGTGTGAAAAACAGTTGTTATTCAGTGTATTATATCATTTATTCACCCCTCGTACAAACACGGCAATGTTTCAGGCAGAACTGTGCCCTTTCTCGTTCGGCTGATCAGCCTGGTGGATCGCGAATGAACCCCGGACTGAACGCATACAACGGATGATTCTCACTGAACGGGAGTTCATCGCGGGTAGCGCTCGTGTCGGGGACCCTCGTTGGGCAAAATCCTAGTGGTGTACGAACCTATAGTAATAGAAAAAGCCACCAAACAAGCATCTACCCAACCTGGAAGGCAACAAGATGGACATACCTACTTACATAGATTGGTTCATGTAATTAGATGAATGTGCTGTGTGTGGAATTAGTCTCTGTGTTATACGACTACCATTTTTACTCATTTTCCTCCCTGTCCTATATTCCTTATATATTAGTTAAATACTGGTCTGTTTTGTTTGTCATTTATATGATACATCTCTACATTTTTAATGTTGAATCAGTTTCATTGAATGTTTATACACAAAGCAAAGATATGAAAAGATATAAAAATATAACAAAATACTAGATTAATAACAGAAGAAAGGTTAAAGGAAATACAAGTTTACTAAGGGTTTGGTGTTTTAATGCCTAATATAGTTAAAAAACATTCACTTTGCTGCAGTTACATACTGAAAATTATTGCCACAAGAAGAGAAGAAGAAAATATTAATATTATCTTTTTGGGTACAGATAAAGCAGATTCCAAAAGTTAAAAAATGTGAGAGAGACCTCCTTTCTGTAAGAGGACACCAACATCCCGCCTCCTCCAGCACTGTCCTTGTTTGCAGGCAGAACTGAATGTTAGTCTCCCACTGGGCTTAGGATGTAGGGGAGGACCCTGACAAATACCTGACACTTTTTTCCCCTTCCATAATTCTGGTGTTTTTGTTTTGTTTTTGCCTTTCTACTGGATCAACAGTTTAAGCAAGAAATGTGGGTAGTGCTGAGTAGGTTGGACTAGATGGACTATGGTCTTTATTCAACCTCAAATACTTACTATAACTAAATACTCTATATATGATTATACTAACCTAAATTATTATATAATAGTATATTTATTATATAAACCTAACAATACCTGGTATATGCGAAAGTTAGTAACTTTATTTTGCCATAGCTTTTGTCAACTAACTGGGAGAGATTTGGGGGATAATTCGCGATAAGTCTAGAAACAGACCCACAGTCTTGGCTTCCATAGGCGCTCATCATGACAGCTAACAGTAAGCCCGATCAATAATGCAATTAGAAGCTTGCGAACTTAACCAAAGTAGATGAATCTGAATGGAATTTTATTGGTTCTCTCGAAGTAGCAGAAGCTAACTTGTAACTTTGAAATCAGCAGCCAAATTGACCAATCAATCTGTATTGTCTACATGTTCTGGCATTCCCTTGATTTCTGCCAGCCCTTCATTCCAATGAGACAAAATTTTTGCCATCTTCTAGGTCCAGTCGTCATTTCAGGGAGGGTTAACAGGCAGGTAAGCCAGAACGTTACTTGACAGCTCTCGGTGTGGTGGGTGGTGGTGGGGGTGTTAAAGGAAGGAACAAAAATTCACTGAAGCATGCCCAACTATGTACTGGGGTCAGTGAAACATTTAAAATCCCATAAACCCTTGCAGCAATGAAAGGGAAGAACTAAACTCCCCAACCCCCTTACTTCAAACACATAATTAGGTACCCAGGATGAGGGCCTAAAGTCCTATACCCCTGGGTTTTCTTTTTAGATAAATGATTTTATGTACGTAAAGTCTCCCTTCGCGGCTCTGGTCTCAGTCATTGGCTTGCAGAACATGTCTTCCTATAGGCCCACATTGCAGCTGAACAAAGATGGCAGAGAATAACTTGAGATCAGAAAGGATATTAGGTAAGTAAACTAAAGAAACCTATGGTTTAGGTCTCATTCGGGTATTCCATGGCCAGGAAGAAGGGGAGGATGAATGTCTTGAATATATTATTCTTAAGAGACAAGTTATCAAATGCCTTGATTTGCAGAGTCTTTTGTGATACAGAAATCTTTCTAGTAGTCTCATAGTTGTACATTTAGAGTAGTACTTCCTGGAATTACAGGAAGTGAGGCATGTCACTAACAGAATATTCCTAGAAACGACTTCTTAGCCTTGTGCAGTTAATGTTTCCCTTTAAAGCAAACCGTATTACTTTACTATAATTACAACTGACACTTTATTACACTATTGGGAAGGGCATCAACCAATTTCTGCTAATCTAAATGTATGAAAGGTAATTTCAATTAAAAAACATTTCTCGTGGAGGATCATAGATTCATCTCGGCCCTGGGTTAATTAAATTCTATGGACTACCCTTTAATATTTTCTGCTTGTGTCCCTGGATGGACGAAGACTGTATTTACCTTGAAGTTTGCCGTATCTCATCTCCCCACTGTCTGCTCTCCTAAAACGTTTTAGACAGCATAAGTGGGCAGGGCTTGAGCATCTAGTCAATTTTGTCATATCAACCATCATGGCTGTGACTGATGTCTAAACACGACGAAGAGAGATGAAGGGCCGGTGACTTTAAGGCAATATATTTCTTCCAAAGTGAACAAGCCCTTAAAATTGATAAAATCACATTTTATACCTTACCCGATCATCAAAACTTGATCATATCGCAGAAAACTCTCTTTTATTCTTTGCTAACACAACTATGCCGTTTGGAGTCAGGAAGGACCCCTGTAGTGTTTTTTTTTTCTTCCTCCTGGATCAACTAGAGTATAGGGTGTATGAAGGAGGTTGGAAAGTTGGACTTGATGGACGTATGTCTGTTATCACTCTAGTCTATCTTATTTTGTTACTATGTATATACCACGTTGAACATTTACTACCTAATCTAATTAAAATATGCTAACGTCCATGGGCTTTTTTGGTTTCCTGTTTCAGGGAACAGGGGAAACAATAAAGTTAAACAGGATGAAATGGATGATAAAATATGTGACTACCAAAACCAATGTTTTGTGGCGTAACTTTTATATTAAAAGAGTAAACCCACGATCCCTGCATTTAAGCTCTGTCGATATAAGAGTAGAGTTAAAACTTTGCAATAAATGTAATTGGGCAGGGAAAGTTTTGGCATATAAATTCTTGTGCTCATGTGAACTTTGTAATAATGTTATCTGTTTCTTTCGCTCTTCTGGTCCATGCTGTGGAAGACAAAATTGATTTTGTTCAAAGTGTCACAGTAATACAGTCATCATTTTTTGTTAATTTTATTTAAACTGTGACAGAATACAAGCACACAAGAGCGTTAGGAGAATATTTGAGCACGCGCCAAGGAAAATCAGTACATTAGTATTCACCTACTGTAAACATGCCTGTTGGCTTCTGTCTAACTTACTGTCTGCATAAGCAAGGAACAACACAATTTGGTAAGAGCTGGGGGTGGAATGAGAGCATGCAAGCCTTTTAAATGTAATCAGCTGGGTGCGTTTGTTTTTATCAGATTGGCTGTGGGTATCTCTATACCTAGGATTGAACATTCTGGAACATTTTTTTGTTATAATGAAGAAAGAATACAATTATGTAGGGACAATGTATTGTGGCCTAATAATTTTCAAGCTGATGTGTCCATTTACTACAGTTTGAGAATATTGGGAAGAACCATAGAAATACATTTGCCAGGAAAGATTCCATAACGTGGGAAATCCATCTTTATTGCATGTTACCCATTTCAGTCCATGTTTTTTTGACCACGTTATGATTATTTGTACTGATTTTGAATATTTCTATCTTGATTTCCCATTTTTTTCCTGTGGATTTGGAATTTTCGAACAATTTCAAGTGTTCCAGAATTTCAAGAAAATTATCCACGATTTCTTAAACAAGCAGTTCCCAAACAAAACCAGGTTCATTTAAAACTGAACCACTCTTTAACTAGACACCAGAGGTATTTCAATTTTCATCGACCCAACCTTCCACTTTTTTGGCTGGTGGTTCCATACCCTCACAACAAGTTGTTTTAGACCTGATACCTCACCCAAACATACAACAAATACATTAGGGGATTAACTGAGAGATGCAGCTCTTAAACGGTCACTTACCAGCAGTTAGCATAACACCCACGCGCCACCACAGCCATTGGCGGTTGCAGCTGTTGTTTTATTGTGAGTTTTGTCATTGTGACAGGTACTTTAGTTAGCATCGGGCAGATGCCCAATCACAACACTATATTGAAGTTACTAGAGTGAGCGTTCCTGACTGCAAATGGCAACTCTTGTGGACTCACCCCAATGCAGGGCTTTATATTAATAAAATAAAAACTTTCACTGTGTTTTATAATTGCCAGGGGACGGCAAAGGAGCAGATTATTACACCTGTTTTTGCGGTAGGACCCAGAAATGGTCTTTCTGTTAGGTGGCCATCACAAGGTATTTTTATTATCACTCAACACTTAGGACATATTGGTATATCGTTATTATTGCTAACATTTTATTCCAGGTTGAAAATGAAACGGGAACGTTGCATACATTTTCAAGGTTCTGCATCTCTGGACTAACTTAGTGTAATATGCCTGGCTGTCCCAGGAATGCATCATTAGGAAAACTAAATGGAGACCTTCCAATCGCCTGTTGGCAAGAGAGATATAATGTATATTGCAAAATAATCTTGTTACCCAAGCGGGTGAAGAAACCATCATTTATTAACAATTGACAACCAAGGCGTCTGTATGTAATTAAAATCTTTTTGAAATGTATAAGGCTATTAATTTAGAAAAGGATGAAATAACCAATATTGTTTTTGGCAAGTTACAGCTTGTGGCAATGCAAAGAAAATTCAAGGTTTTCAAACTGATCAATGTTTTAGTTTTTTTATATTGCCTTCACGTGTGTCTTTGTCCTGAAACCTTGAAATAATTAAATGTGGTTCCGATTGTTATGACTGTTAACCCAGGCAAGAAGAACCAGGTTGATTGTGTAATACGGAACATTATAGTGGTGCGTATATACCGTGTATGTTACAATTGTTTTTATTCATCCTCAGGTTCTAAATCATTTAAACCATTCGGCAATTGTTCATGTTTTTTGCCCATAAGTTAAAACTACCAAAATTAGAGAGCAGTGGAAACTACATGGCTAAATAATTTAAAGCCCATCAAAAAATCCGGACAGTTTCCTCTGAACAGCAACTTTGTATAATATAATGTTCCAGTTATGTTAAACATACCTACACCTGTCTTTAAATAAGTCATTTATACATTGCACAAAAATAGTTTAAGAAACTAGTTCACTGCCATTAGGAATAGTTTTTTAATGCAATTGATTGAAGACTGGGAAGTTAAAGGGTATCTCCACCTGGTCCAAATAATTTTTGCTATCAGTTTTAATGAAGAACGGAGGTAAAGGTGCGGTCTTACCTCCTTTCTTAATTAAACCTGCAGGAGAGATTAGAAACTTACCGGATTTTTTTCAGCGCCTCTGCAGGTCTGACAGGCTCTGTTATCTATGGATCATCGCACTCTTGCACCTGAACATAGCATACAGAGTCCATCGGGACCTGTCAGAGGACGTGGCTGAGCAGCGAGAGATCGGGTATTATAGCTCCTTAACACTCCGTTAAATCAATACACCTAAAGGAATAATTCACTTTGCATTGTGTATACACAAAACACGCACATTGCATTTTGTTGGCCAACAACCAAACATTCCCCAAATATTCATGTGTGAAAATGTCTGTCTGTGTTGTGTACACAGGGCCTAATTTCTACATCTTTAGGAAAAGGATTTTCAGAAAAAAAATATTCCATACTCGCAGATAGTAGTACAGAATGTATTCAAGTAACATTCTATTTTACTAAATGACCAAGAAGCCTATAACTCCTCTCATACCGAGAGTTTTCCTTTCTGGCTATCCCCAGGGAGAATTACCTACAACACTTATGGGACTCCCTGTCATTGGGACAGAAAGTTTTTTACTCACACTTAAAGGGATCCGCCTCCTCTCCTCCCACAAGTCTAGTTTTCAAAGCCACATATAATAGGAGGGATGCTACCCTGGGATGCCAGGAAAGGAAACCTCTCGGAAGTATGATTAGGAGTTTCAGCTTTCTGGCCATCCCGGCAGCATAATAAACACACTAGCGGTCATACCCAAGCAATCATGGAGACAGGAATAAATATTGTCCAAAAAAACCAACTGCAGAAAGAAACTGTTTATCTCGGAAAACTGAGACGGCACAACTCTGCGTTCCCAAACAAGGGCCCTGAGGATCCCTCTTCTGCTGCCCAAGACGTTGCTATTCCCCATGTGGAATGAGCTTTGTTAAGCCATTGGGGAGGTGCCAAAGCTGAGATTACGGATGCCCTAGTTGATCGCTCTAACGATCCATCTTTTGTAGAGCCAGGTTGCCGCTGCCCCTGTTTTCAGACCATAGGTAACACAAACAAAAAGGTTGGCGGCTTTCCTGATGTCTCGAGGTCTTATCTAAGTAAGTAGAATGCATTCTAGTACATCCAAAATTTCTTAAGTCGGGGATGATTAAGCTCCAGATCCTTGTTTTGAGAAGGCTGGGAGAAATTGGTTCATTAATATGAAAAAACTTGAAATGACCTTAGGCAAAAAAATTGCGGAATGATTGAATAATGATAGCTTCTGGAAAGAATCTTTATGTTTAGGTCCTTAATTAAAAAAGCTGTTATTTCACTCGCCCGTCTACCGATGTAAGGTACTAGTAAACGGTCTTAGTTGTTTAAATCCCAGCTAGAGATTAATTCTTTTGTTCAAAAATTGTTTTGTTGAATAAGTGATCTTATGTCAGAGTAGGGCAAAAATCCATGGGGTAACATAAACGTTTCCTGGGGGTCTTAATTACGCCTCACCCCTTGCAGGACCTTCTGACTAGATCCTCCTGAAGAAGCCTCTTATCTAATGCTACTGACAAGGCTGATGCTTGCACCTTCAATGTTACTGAGACTTCAAGCCTCTATCCAAGCCCACCGCAGAACTCTAGAATTTGAGGAATTGATGGCTGTAAAAATGAACTTCACTAGGATTGAGCCCACACCTTGAAGGCCTCCCAGATAATTGGAAGTTAGACAAGGTGTGGATCGGCCTATCAGCCTTCTGCAGCAGGGTTTTGCACACGGACTAGAGCAGCCTGACTGCTTAACCTTCCCAGACAATTCTCCACATTGTTCCAAAACTGAGAATTTCTGGGTTTGGGTGGCGAAAGAAATGGTCCATGATGGAGCAAGTCCTTTATGGGGATGGGAGTAAATAGAGGGGTACTGCAAGCTACATCTCAACAGCGGATACCATGGCCTGCTGGCCAATTCGAATGATGGCTATCAACTGAATCTGGATGATCGGATCTTCTTCAAGACCAGAAACTTAGTGGGATTGGTGGAAAAGGAAAAACTGTATGGCTTTCAGCTGGTTCTAGTTTTGGCTTAGAAACACATACCAGATTTCAGGAAAGGAGCGCTCACCGTGGTATCGGTTGATTCCCCTCAAAAGACGAGACCTCAGCAAGGTCAACGGATACTTAGGTTACGTAGAGCGAGATCAGGGAGCGGACACGCTAGGAAGTAGACTCAGGCTTGGTAGGTGTCATCATAAAACTTTTATTTCAATCATATGTGAACATCATCAAAGCGTAAAAGCATCACAAAGTGCAAACAGAAACAATGGTTTGACGCGTTTCCCGGCATTCTGCAGCTCATCAGAGACCCCATTTTGGCGTAGAGCGTCTATAGCTCTCGTGCCTTCCTGCGGATGTCGTGAAAAAAATCTCGGTGCATTGGCATTCAGAGTTATGCCATTAGATACCACTCTGGGCATCCACCACCGAAGTTAATTCCTGGAACACATTGTTGCTAAACTCCCACTCTGTTTTGTCCAGGCTGGATCCGTTGATAGCACATCTGCCACCTGAGATCTGGCTCCGGTGGTATGTGGTAGGGCTGTCAGAGTTCGCTCCTAGCCGCACTGAAGTCTTTTATATGAGACCGCTGCCACATTGTCGGTCCTTATACAAAACTGGCATTGCTGAACCTGGAAGGCAAAAAAAGCCTGAGGGTTGGTGAATCGCCCTAGTTCTATACAGAGAAGGTAGATGAGACAGGTCTGTTCTCCAAGCGCTTGTTACACACTCATGGCCTAAGTGAGCTCCCCAACCTTCCCAACGCATGAATAATGAATTCCCACTCGGGTTCTGCCCGGGAGTCCCCGCGGAGTTTGCCTGATCCGCCACCCCACAGGATATAAATTTTTCTTTTAAAGTAGTATTTCAAGGGTATTGTTTGCGACAGTCTTGCTGGAATATGGTCCCCACTGGTTAGGAAGTAACTTTGTAAAGGCCCTGATTCTCCATTTTGCACCTTTATGAGACCAAATGGTCGCTGTTAGGGTGCTCTAAGCACTAGCATTAATTGTCTTGCGACATCCTTCCGACGCTCCAACACTCAGGGATAGACAGGATATTTTTTCATCCGTATGGCCGACAAAGATTGCGACCTAGACTTGTTGTCTATACCCTAGGAAGATCAGCCTTTGAGTCGGCTGTTGTAGATGACGTCTTTTTGGATTGACACAGCCACCCAAGCTTCCAAGTGTCTCTAACCACAGATCTTATTCTTGATGAGTGGTATTGATGACGGGCTATATTAAAAGGTCGTCTCCAGGTAGTGGGAAAATTTCCACCCCGAACTTCCTTAGGGGCTACCACTACCACCAATATTTGTAATGTTCAAGGCAAGGTGAGAGGCCAAAGGGAAGGCCATATAATGTAAATTTATAAAAAGAGTTTGTCATCCAAAGTAACCTTAGGAACAGTGGTGTTCCTGAGCCAACGGCACATGGAGGGTAGGCATCCTTCAGGTCCCCACGAAACATCAATCTCATCCAATAAGCCCCTTGAATGGTCTGCAAGTCTAAACTGAAGCTCGAATCCTTATGAACCTGTTCAATCTTTGAGGTCCAGGATCGGCCTTTTAAAATCCCCAGAAGACTTTGCTATAAGAACATGTTGAATAAAACCCGTCCTCTCTTGTTCTGTTGGCAACACTGAACAATAGCATTCATTGCCAGAAGCTTCTGTGTGTATATGTGATGTTAGAAGAACTTCCAACTTTCCTGACTTGTGGCTTGGGGGTCCGAACAAAAAAATATTTTTGGGGGTTCTCAGGGAAAATCATACTGTAACCACTGTCGATATGCCCTTACCCAGGTCCCCTCATTTGTCTCCCCACGCTCCTTCTTCTTGCCCAAACCTTTCTGCCTGTTAGACCATTAAATCTGGCCCCTAACTAAGGGGCTTGGGAAGCGCATCTGTTCATAGGACTTGGGGGACATTGGCGCCTTCGATTTTGGAATGATTCCCTCGAAAAGGCTGAACTGTCCTCCATTCCAGGCGGTTGTTGTAGAGGAACCTTCTTCCGGTCTATAGCTCCTACAAAATCTCATTTCTCCCTTACCAGGGAAATCTATTCTTTTGGGTCCTAGGAAATTCAACTTGTCTCCTATTCCCCGGGGAAGGAACTGCTTTTACCCCCGATGATTTCCGAAAAATATTTTAATCTGAGCATACCAAAATGCTTTTTCCATTCAATAGGGAAGGCTGGCACAGTGAATTCTTAGACTGTGTGTCCGCATACCAGGCCTTGAACCATAAGGCTCTCCTGGCATGAGGGACTGACAGGGGCCAATGCCTCTGGCTCCCCAGCTTATCAGATTTCCTGACGCCTCCAATCTTGAATGATGAGGGCCAGTTGAAGTCTGGTATGGCCTCCAACAGGACGTAATCTAGTAATGTCGCTTTATAATGGCAATCCCTCTAGTCTGTCAAACCAATTGTTGAACAAGCGATTTCATTAATGAAATCATGGGGTAATGCCCACCTTAAGGGAGATACGGTCATTAAGGAAAAACTTTCTTTAACTCCGTCTCAATTCTTTTCCATAGGTGCTTCACTGAGGAAGCATATCCAAAGGGAGGGCTGTTTTTCTTTGAAAGCCGAGGTTAGTAGGTACGGGAGCATCGCTGTGGTGGCTGTATCCAAAAGGTTGAGAAATCTGTTGGAAGGGGTTTAATTCCAGAACCTTCCTAGAGACCCTCTTGCCATTATGAGTTAATTTTATACCCTGAACTCCTCATGGACAGGGAAAAAGTTTTGTTTAGGTTTTCCTTTTTTTCTATGAAACAACACAGATAATGATGTTGGTTGATCCGCATCCTCGATTGGTTAGAGTGTGTTTGACTGTTGATCAAGACTCATTGACTAGTCTGATCAGACTCCTCCCCAGGAGCCTCTGAGGAATCAACTTCCCCCTGCTTCAAAGTCTTAAGCTGTGGCTCTCTTAGCCACTGCTGAGGTGGATGGGAGACCTTGTCCTTCTCTCGCGCTTCCTAACCCCTGGGACACTGCGCCTGGGAGATCCACTGGAGAATATCCAGCTGGGCTTGTCTGCAAGACCGCCCATATGTCTATTTAGATTGCTGCTTTAGAACGATCAGCAATCGATCATTCAGACTTCCTCCATACATCTCCTGCAGAGCTTTTTTACTTTGCTAGCCCTCCTACTGCAGAACTACATTTCAAGTCCAGTTGATCTAATTGAATACAACAGATATTTATATTGGATTGTACTGGAATAACAGATCACATTAGATTATTATTGGATTGCTTTAGATTGGAGTGTACTGGAATATCAGATCAAATTAGATTATTATTGGATTGCTTTAGATTGGATTGTACTGGAATACCTTAACTCCCCTTACTGAATTGCAGGGATCTTTAACCAATTACACGTTATCTATGTATAGAAATTAAGCAGTTAATCAGTCTGGGGAAGTCTGGGAAGCAGGACTGTCAGTCAGCTCTTTCCCTTACAATGTCAAGTGTGATTGACAGTTCATCTTCCCAAGAGATTCTGAAGAAGCAAAGAGATCTTGGGAGTAAAACTGCCCCCCTTTCTGGTCACAGAAAATAGAGCTTGATGGTAAAGGTGATAAGATTCATGACATGAACTCCTTGGGCAAAAAAACACAAACAACACACCAAAGCAATTGCCATTCATTCGTGATACAGTGCAAAACAAAGGCAAACATTGGAGGTAGTTACAGGTCAGGATGTTCAGTATGAGGTCATTAAGCTGCTATTGGACAAAAACAAACCCCCCAACAAATGCACACTATTTAATAGTATGGAATAGGCAGGATTAGGTTAGATTAGATTATATAACAGTATATCATTTAGATGGCCGGACTAATCCAAGCTCCCTGGGGCTAATGTGTCTGTAACTTACTGTAGTAACTTTTTAAAAGGTTTATGTCTACATATCTGTCTACTCAAGATTAATGGATTATATAACAGTTATATCATATTAGATGGCGACTAATCCAAGCTCCCTGGTGGCTAATGGTCCTGTACTTTACTGTCAGGTAACTTTTTTAAAAGGTTTATGTCTACATACTGTCTACTCACGATTAATGGGGAACTACAAGAGTTAAGACTTGCTGAGGGTCGGCAAGTGTGGGGGCCAGAACTGGGCAATAACTATGAAGACGAACTAGCACTGTCGGCATCACTGTGATTTCCGTCAGTCTGGCGCACAGATCCCCAGTAATACATAAATTTGCAATAGTCTGCCTGACCAAAAGGCTTTTTGTGAGAGCACGTCTACCATTGCCACTGGTCCCACGATGACCAAGGGGTGAGGTTGGAAATAGCAATTTAGGTCCTCACGCCTGAGGTACATCTAAAGGTAGGGGGGTTGTTCCCCCCCTTAAAAAATTGACTCCTTTAATTCTACTACTACAGTCAAAAATAATGTTTCCATTGGTAAGTAGTTTGTTAGTTTGCATTATGACATATTATATATTACTTAATATTAGAATAACATACACTGAATAAATTATACTACTTATATCACATTTTTATTGCAGATCAAAGATCACTACAATTTTTATGGATTATTTTAGATGGGTTGTACTGAAACTTGACAAATTATATTGATGCTTAGATTGGAGTAATGGAATACTTTACATACATTATTATGGTATTGCTTTAGATGGATGTACTGGAAATATTTACATTAGAATATTATTGGATTGCTTTAGATTGGGTTGTTTTAGGAATACTTTACACCAAATCATAAGAATTATATGGATTGCGTTAGATTAGGGTTGTACTGGAATACTTTAATTATAATTTGGATTGCTTTTAGATTGGGGTCAGGTTTTGCGTCCTGAGGATACCAGATCATATATTGTATAGTGTAATGGATGGTTTTTAGATTCGGGTTTCGTATCTGAAATACTTACACACGATAACATGAGCTATTATTGGACTGGCTTTGATTGGGTTGCACTGGAATAACAGATCACATTAGATTGTTATGGATTTCTTTAGATTGGGTTGTACTGGAATACCTTACATTAGATTATTATGGATTGCTTTAGATTGGGTTGTATGGTAATACTTACACCAGATTGATAGATTCATATTGGTGCTTTTAGATTGGGTTGGACTAGATACTTTACATTAGATTATTATTAGATTGCTTTTGATTGGATTGTACTGCAATACTTTACATTAGATCATACAGATTATTATTGGATTGCTTTTATATTGGGTTGTACTTGAATACTTTACATTAGAATATATTGAATTGCTTGAGATTGGGTGTACTGGAATACTTTACATTCAGATGTATTATTGGGTGGCTTTAGATTGGGTTGTAATGGAATAGTACATTAGATTACATTAGATAATAATGGATTGGTTTAGATTGGATTGTACTGGAATACAGTAACAATAGATTATTATTGGATTGGTTTAGATTGGATTGTACTGGAATACAGATTGCTCAGATTATCATTGGATGCTTTAGATTGGGATTGTACTAGAATACCAGATCACATTGGATTATTATTGGGTTTGTATTGGAATACTTTACATTAGATTATTTTGGATTGCTTCAGTTTGGATTGTACTGGAATACTTACACCACATCACATTAGATATTAGGATTGTGTTAGATTAGGTTGTACTGGAATACTTTACAGTCGATTATTATTGGATTGCTTTAGATGAGTTGCAACTGGAATACTTTATAACAGATCACATTAGATACTATTGGATTACTTTAGATTGGGTTGTACTAGAATACTTTAACCATATTACATTAGATTATTATTGGATGCCTTTAGATGGGTTGTACTGGAATATCGGATAACATAGATTATTGGATTGCTTTAGATTGGGTTTGTACTGGAATAAAAGATCACATTAGATTATTATATTGGATTGCTTTAGATTGGGTGTATTGGAATATTTTACATTAGCTTTTTATTGGATTGCTTTGATTGGATTGTACTGAATACTTTATACCAGATCACATTAGATTATTACTGGATTGGTAGATGGGTTGTACAGGAAGTACTTTATACCAGATCACATTAGATTCTTATTGAATTGATTTAGATTGGGATGTACTGGAATACCAGATCACATTAGATATCATGGAGTACATTAGATGGGTTGACTGGAATACACAAATCACATTAGAATATTATTAGATTGTTTAGATTGGATTGCACTGGAATACAGATCACATTAGATTATTATTGGATTGTTTTAGACTGGGTTGTACTGGAATACCAGATCACATTAGATTATTATTGGATTGCTTTAGATTGGATTGTACTGGAATACCAGATCACATTAGATTATTTGGATTGCTTTAGATTGGATTGTACTGGAATACCAGATCACATTAGATTATTAATGGATTGCATTAGATTGAATTGTACTGGAATACCAGATCACATTAGATTATTATTGGATTGTACTGAAATACCAGATCACATTAGTTTATTATTGGATTGCTTTAGATTAGGTTACACTGGAATACCAGATCACATTACATTTTTATTGGATTGCTTTAGATGGATTGTACTGGAATATCAGATCACATTAGATTATTATTGGATTGCTTAGATTGGTTGTGATGGAATACCAGATCGCATTAGATTTTATTGAATTGCTTAAAATTGGGTTTTACTGGAATACTTTACATTAGGATTATTATTGGATTGGTTTAGATTGGATGTACTGGAATACCGATTACATTCGATTATTATTGGATTGCTTTAGATTGTATTGTACTGGAATACCAGATCACTTTTGATTGTTATTAAATTGCTTTAGATTGGGTTTTACTGGAATACTTTACATTAGATTATCATTGGATTGCATTAGATTGGGTTGTACTGGAATACCAAATCACATTAGAATATTATTAGATTGCTTTAGATTGGGTTGCACTGGAATACCAGATCACTTTTGATTATTATTGGATTGCTTTAGATTGGGTTATACTTGAATACTTCAAACCAGATCACATTAGATTATTATTGGATTGCTTTAGATTGGGTTGTACTGGAATACTTTACATTAGATTATTATTGGATTGCTTTAGATTGGATTTTTACTCAAATACTTTACACCAGATCACATGAGATTATTATTAGATTGCTTTAGATTGGGTTGTACTAGAATACTTTACATTAAATTATTATTGGATTGCTTTAGACTGGGTTGTACTGGAATACCAAATCACATTAGAATATTATTGGATTGCTTTAGATTGGGTTGTACTGGAATACTTTGAACCAGATCACATTAGATTATTAGTGGATTGCTTTAGATTGGGTTGTACTGAAATACTTTACATTAGATTATTATTGGATTGCTTTAGATTGGATTGTACTCGAGTACTTTACACCATATCCCATTAGATTATTATAGATTGCTTTAGATTGGGTGGTACTGGAATACTTTACATTAAATTGTTATTGGATTTCTTTAGACTGGGTGGTACTGGAATACCAGATCACATTAGATTATTATTGGATTGTTTATATTGGATTGTACTGGAATACCAGATCACATTGAATTATTATTGGATTGCTTTTAGATTGGGTTGTACTGGAATACTTTGGAACCAGATCACATTAGATTATATTCGATTGCTTTAGATTGGGTTGTACTGGAATACTTTGCCTAAGATTATTATTGGATTGCTTTAGATTGGATTGTACTCGAATACTTTACATTAAATTGTTATTGGATTGCATTAGATAGAATTGTACTGGAATACCAGATCACATTAGATTAGCATTGGATTGCTTTAGATTAGGTTGCACTGGAATACCAATCAATTACAGTAGTATAGGATTGCTTTAGATTGGATTGTACTGGAATACCAGATCCACATTAGATTATTATGCATTGCTTTAGATTGGGTTTTGTACTGGAATACCAGATCGCATTAGATTATTATTGGATTGCTTTAGATTGGATTGTACTGGAATACCAGATCACATTAAATTATTGTTGGGATTGCTTTAGATTGGATTGACTGAAATACCAGATCGCATTAGATTGTTATTGAATTGCTTAAAATTGGTTTATGGATTACTTTACATTAGATTATATGGATTGTTTAGAAGGGTTGCACTGGAATACAGATCACTTTTGGGTTTACTGGAATACCAAATCACATTAGAAAATACAGATTGCTTTAGATGGATTGCAAGAATACCAGATCACTTTGATTATTATTGGATTGCTTAGATTGGGTTGTACTTGAATACTTTGAACCAGATCACATTAGATTATTATTGGATTGCTTTAGATTGGGTTGTGTACTAGAATACTTAAATTAGATTATATAGGATTGCTTTAGATTGGATTGTACTCGAATACTTTACACCAGATCACATGAAATTATTATTAGATTGCTTTAGATTGGGTTGTACTGGAATACTTTAAATTAAATTATTATTGGATTGCTTTAGACTGGGTTGTACTGGAATACCAGATCACTTAGATTATTATTGGATTGCTTTATATTGGATTGTACTGGAATACCAGATAATAGATTATTATTGGATTGCTTTAGATTGGATTGTACTGGGAATACCAGATCACATTAGATATTATTGGATTGCATTAGATTGAATTGTACTGGAATACCAGATCACATTAGATTATTGATAGTACGGAAACCAGATCACATTAGATTATTATTGGATTGCTTTAGATTGGGTTGTACTGGAATACAGATCGCATAGATTATAATTAAATTGTTAGATGGATTGCACTGGAATACCAGATCACAGGTATTATTGGATTACTTTAGATTGGATTGTACTGGAATACCAGATCGCATTAGATTATATTGGATGCTTAGAATGGATTGTACTGGAATACCAGATCGCATATTAGATTATTATTGGATTGCTTCAGATTGGATTGTACTGGAATACCGATCGCATTAGATTATTATTGGATTGCTTCAGATTGGATTGTACTGGAATACCAGATCGCATTAGATTATTATTGGATTGCTTTAGATTGGATTGTACTGGAATACCAGATCACATTAGATTATTATTGGATTGCTTCAGATTGGGTTGTACTGGAATACCAGATCACATTCGATTATTATTGTATTGCTTTAGATTGGGTTGTACTGGAATACCAGATCACATTAGAATATTATTGAAATGGTTTAGATTGGGTTGTACTGGAATACCAGATCACATTAGATTGTTATTGGATTGGTTTAGATTGGGTTGTACTGGAATACCAGATCGCATTAGATTATTATTGGATTGGTTTAGATTGGGTTGTACTGGAATATCAGATCACATTAGATTATTATTGGATTGCTTTAGATTGGATTGAACTGGAAACCAGATTGCAGCATAAGATTATTATTGGATTGCTTTAGATTGGATTGTACTGTAATACCAGATCGCATTAGATTAATATTGGATTGCCTTAGATTGGATTGTACTGGAATACCAGATCACATTAGAATATTATTGGATTGTTTAGATTTGGTTGTACAGGAATACCAGATCACATTAGATTATTATTGGATTGCTTTAGATTGGATTGTACTAGAATACCAGATCACATTAGATTATTAATGGATTGCTTTAGATTGGGTTGTACTGGAATACCAGATCGCATTAGATTATTATTGGATTGGTTTAGATTGGGTTGTACTGGAATATCAGATCAAATTAGATTATTATTGGATTGGTTTAGATTGGATTGAACTGGAATACCAGATCGCATAAGATTATTATTGGATTGCTTTAGATTGGATTGTACTGTAATACCAGATCGCATTAGATTAATATTGGATTGCCTTAGATTGGATTGTACTGGAATACCAGATCACATTAGAATATTATTGAATTGGTTTAGATTAGCTTACATTAAACGTTACCAGTGAATTGTGCCTGCCAGTGATTTTAAAGCAATTAGTTCAATAACTTGGCCAAATTATTTTAAGAACAGCAACCCGTCACTGGCAGGCTTTTAAGTCCCAATTCACTGGTAAGTTAAATGTAAGCAAATTAGTTGGATGTGCACTAGGCTTCTTTGGTTGCACATATTAAATTGATTTGGTCTCTAGTTGCACTTTGTGTGGATGTATGCTATTCCATCTTTTGTATGTCTTTTGGTTTATTGAGTTGTACTGGAATACCAGATCACATTAGATTATATTGGATTGGTTTAGATGGGTTGTACTGGAATACCAGATCACATTAGATTATTATGGATGTTTTAGACTGGGTTGTACTGGAATACCAGATCACATTAGATTATTATTGGATTGCTTTAGATTGGATTGTACTGGAATACCAGATCACATTAGATTATTATTGGATGCTTTAGATTGGATTGTACTGGAATATCAGATCACATTAGATTATTAATGGATTGCATTAGATTGAATTGTACTGGAATACCAGATCACATTAGATTATATGGATTGTACTGGAATACCAGATCACATTAGTTTATTTTTGGATTGCTTTAGATTAGGTTGCACTGGAATACCAGATCACATTACATTTTTATTGGATTGCTTTAGATTGGATTGTACTGGAATATCAGATCACATTAGATTATTATTGGATTGCTTTAGATTGGGTTGTACTGGAATACCAGATTGCATTAGATTTTTATTGAATTGCTTAAAATTGGGTTTTACTGGAATACTTTACATTAGATTATTATTGGATTGGTTTAGATTGGATTGTACTGGAATACCAGATCACATTCGATTATTATTGGATTGCTTTAGATTGTATTGTACTGGAATACCAGATCACTTTTGATTGTTATTAATTGCTTTAGATTGGGTTTTACTGGAATACTTACATTAGATTATCATTGGATTGCATTAGATTGGGTTGTACTGGAATACCAAATCACATTAGAATATTATTAGATTGCTTTAGATTGGGTTGCACTGGAATACCAGATCACTTTTGATTATTATTGGATTGCTTTAGATTGGGTTATACTTGAATACTTTGAACCAGATCACATTAGATTATTATTGGATTGCTTTAGATTGGGTTGTACTGGAATACTTTACATTAGATTATTATTGGATTGCTTTAGATTGGATTTTACTCGAGTACTTTACACCATATCCCATTAGATTATTATTAGATTGCTTTAGATTGGGTGGTACTGGAATACTTTACATTAAATTGTTATTGGATTGCTTTAGACTGGGTGGTACTGGAATACCAGATCACATTAGATTATTATTGGATTGCTTTATATTGGATTGTACTGGAATACCAGATCACATTGAATTATTATTGGATTGCTTTAGATTGGGTTGTACTGGAATACTTTGAACCAGATCACATTAGATTATTATTCGATTGCTTTAGATTGGGTTGTACTGGAATACTTTGCATAAGATTATTATTGGATTGCTTTAGATTGGATTGCACTCGAATACTTTACACCAGATCACATTAGATTATTATTGGATTGCTTTAGATTGGGTTGTACTGGAATACTTTACATTAAATTGTTATTGGATTGCTTTAGACTGGGTTGTACTGGAATACCAGATCACATTAGATTATTATTGGATTGCTTTATATTGGATTGTGCTTGTGAAGGTTCTCATTCATCCAGGTCATGGTATATCTGTGTATTCAATTAGATCAACTGGACTTGAAATGTAGTTCTTGAAGACGTTTCGCTAGTCATCCGACTGGCTTTCTCAATTCAGAATGACTTGTACAGAATCTGTGGCAATTATGTACCCTGGAAAATCCCAATTAGCATATCACAGCCAGGTGTTAAGGGTTGTGATTAGATAGTGGCTAAGAGGTGTTATAGGAACGCCCAGAGTAAGGTGTTAAAACAGCATTGTGCATGGCAGACAGTTGGTGTCGAACCCCCCCACCTCTATTTAGGCTTGGTTTCTTTATTTTCACATAAATGGCCTCCTTAACACCTCTCTTGAACCAGTCACGTTCCTTCGCCAGTATGTTAACATTACAATCTTCAGCTGTGATATGCTAATTGGGATTTTCCAGGGTACATAATTGCCACAGATTCTTGTACAAGTCATTCTGAATTGAGAAAGCCAGTCGGATGACTAGCGAAACGTCTTCAAGAACTACATTTCAAGTCCAGTTGATCTAATTGAATACAACAGATATTTATATTGGATTGTACTGGAATAACAGATCACATTAGATTATTATTGGATTGCTTTAGATTGGAGTGTACTGGAATATCAGATCAAATTAGATTATTATTGGATTGCTTTAGATTGGATTGTACTGGAATACCAGATCACATTAGATTATTAATGGATTGCATTAGATTGAATTGTACTGGAATACCAGATCACATTAGATTAGTATTGGATTGCTTTAGATTAGGTTGCACTGGAATACCAGCTCACATTACATTAGCATTGGATTGCTTTAGATTGGATTGTACTGGAATACCAGATCACATTAGATTATTATTACATTGCTTTAGATTGGGTTGTACTGGAATACCAGATCGCATTAGATTATTATTGGATTGCTTTAGATTGGATTGTACTGGAATACCAGATCACATTAAATTATTGTTGGATTGCTTTAGATTGGATTGTACTGAAATACCAGATCGCATTAGATTGTTATTGAATTGCTTAAAATTGGGTTTTACTGGATTACGTTACATTAGATTATTATTGGATTGGTTTAGAATGGGTTGCACTGGAATACCAGATCACTTTTGGGTTGTACTGGAATACCAAATCACATTAGAAAATTATCAGATTGCTTTAGATTGGATTGCACTGGAATACCAGATCACTTTTATTATATTGGATTGCTTTAGATTGGGTTGTACTGAATACTTTGAACCAGATCACATTAGATTATTATTGGATTGCTTTAGATTGGGTTGTACTAGAATACTTTACATTAGATTATTATAGGATTGCTTTAGATTGGATTGTACTCGAATACTTTACACCAGATCACATGAAATTATTATTAGATTGCTTTAGATTGGGTTGTACTGGAATACTTTAAATTAAATTATTATTGGATTGCTTTAGACTGGGTTGTACTGGAATACCAGATCACATTAGATTATTATTGGATTGCTTTATATTGGATTGTACTGGAATACCAGATCACATTAGATTATTATTGGATTGCTTTAGATTGGATTGTACTGGAATACCAGATCACATTAGATTATTATTGGATTGCATTAGATTGAATTGTACTGGAATACCAGATCACATTAGATTATTTGATAGTACTGGAATACCAGATCACATTATATTATTATTGGATTGCTTTAGATTAGGTTGCACTGGAATACCAGATCACATTAGATATTATTGGATTGCTTTAGATTGGGTTGTACTGGAATACCAGATCGCATTAGATTATAATTAAATTGCTTTAGATTGGATTATACTGGAATACCAGATCACATTAGATTATTATTGGATTGCTTTAGATTGGATTGCACTGGAATACCAGATTGCATTAGATTATTATTGGATTACTTTAGATTGGATTGTACTGGAATACCAGATCACATTAGATTATTATTGGATTGCCTTAGAAAGGATTGTACTGGAATACCAGATCGCATTAGATTATTATTGGATTGCTTCAGATTGGATTGTACTAGAATACCCGATCGCATTAGATTATTATTGGATTGCTTCAGATTGGATTGTACTGGAATACCAGATCGCATTAGATTATTATTGGATTGCTTTAGATTGGATTGTACTGGAATACCAGATCACATTAGATTATTATTGGATTGCTTCAGATTGGGTTGTACTGGAATACCAGATCACATTCGATTATTATTGTATTGCTTTAGATTGGGTTGTACTGGAATACCAGATCACATTAGAATATTATTGAAATGGTTTAGATTGGGGTTGTACTGGAATACCAGATCACATTAGATTATTATTGGATTGCTTTAGATTGGGTTGTACTGGAATACCAGATCACATTAGATTGTTATGGATTGGTTTAGATTGGGTTGTACTGGAATACCAGATCGCATTAGATTATTATTGGATTAGTTTAGATTGGGTTGTACTGGAATACAGATCACATTAGATTATTATTGGAATGGTTTAGATTGGATTGTACTGGAATACCAGATCGCATTAGATTAATATGGATTGCCTTAGATTGGGTTGCACTGGAATACCAGATCACATTAGATTATTATTGGATGCTTTAGATTTGGTTGTACAGGAATACCAGATCACATTAGATTATTATTGGATTGCTTTAGATTGGATTGTACTAGAATACCAGATCACATTAGATTATTAATGGATTGCTTTAGATTGGGTTGTACTGGAATACCAGATCGCATTAGATTATTATTGGATTGGTTTAGATTGGGTTGTACTTGAATATCAGATCACATTAGATTATTATTGGATTGCTTTAGATTGGATTGAACTGGAATACCAGATCGCATAAGATTATTATTGGATTGCTTTAGATTGGATTGTACTGTAATACCAGATCGCATTAGATTAATATTGGATTGCCTTAGATTGGATTGTACTGGAATACCAGATCACATTAGAATATTATTGAATTGGTTTAGATTGGCTTACATTAAACGTTACCAGTGAATTGCGCCTGCCAGTGATTTTAAAGCAATTAGTTCAATAATATGGCCAAATTATTTAAGAACAGCAACCACGTCACTGGCAGGCTTTTTAAGTCGCAATTCACTGGTAACGTTAAATGTAAGCAAATTAGTTGGATGTGCACTAGGCTTCTATGTTTGTACATATTAAATTGATTTGGTCTCTAGTTGCACTTGTGTGGATATATGCTATCCCATCTTTTGTATGTCTTTTGGTTTAGATTTGAGTTGTACTGGAATACCAGATCACATTAGATTATTATTGGATTGGTTTAGATTGGGTTGTACTGGAATACCAGATCACATTAGATTATTATTGGAATGCTTTAGATTGGGTTTACTGGAATACCAGATCACATTATATTATTATTGGATTGCTTTAGATTGGGTTGTAGTTGTACTGGAATACCAGATCACATCACATTGGATTGTAGAGGACCCAGCAGTAACCTAATCACTATAATAACCATGACAGTACCATACCATAGTAACATGGTGGTTCCCATGGAAACGTATGACCATCTCCGGTGACAGGAAGTTCCGCACAGGTAGAGGGACCTAAGTTGCCGCAGTGGGAAGCGACAGTCGCGGTCACTTACCGATTCGGCTGAAACTGTCCGACAAAGTTCTCCGCAACTTTTTCATTTTGCCGATTTCCGTCGCAGGAAGCGACTCGATCATCCCAGAGAGAAAAAGAGAGAGACGAGGAACGAACCGGGGGTGACACGGGTCCTGCTGGAGGTCTGACCCCTCCTGGGGCTCCCCTCACACTGCTGATAATGACCAACTGCACTGGCACTAGGGAACCAGGGACAGAACATTAACTGGGCAACAGAGAGAGGGGTCCGGGGTGTTACATTCACCCCCTTCCCAAAATGGAACGTGCCTTGTCCCCTGTACTTAGTATAACATTCACCCCCTTCCTTAAATGGAACGAGCCATGTCCCCTGTACTTCCTATAACATACACCCCTTCCCTAACTGGAACGAGACATGTCCCCTGTACTTAGTATAACATTCACCCCCTTCCCTAAATGGAACGAGCCATGTCCCCTGTACTTAGTCCGGCTCCATCCAAGACAATGGGGGGATCCCGCTCTGATCTGTGCGGCAATGAGACTTCCCTGGTCCTGCTCGGGGCTCTGGTCTCTCCCACTCCCTCCCTCTGTTGATAGGTTGTTAGTTTGAATGATGAAGCAGATTCAGTTCTGGAGATTGAACTACAGTGAGGGGAATCTTCAGTTCTGGCTCTATTAGGAGGTTCAATGGTCAATCTTCTATGTAGCTCCGCAGAGCCATCTAGCGTAAGAAAGTGTCAGTGACATCCTGGGTGAATGGTGTGATTGTTGCTGTTCTGCTCTATTGCAGATATTGGTACTTATGGAGATACATTGTACTGTGTGGTTAAACAAACAGACCCCCAATCAAAGGGTAACGGAAGTCAATCATATTAATATTCATTAGAAGAAATCCCTTTTTATGTTCTTAGCACTAAACATTAAGGATGGGTACACACAGATATTTCGGGTCAGGACGATGTTTCTGTATGGTCCTCAGAATCGGACTAAGGACAATCAGTCGTGTCGGTAAATCGCGGCCGATCATGCGGTCTCCTATGGACCAGTCGGCCCTAGCACTATCTACTGGTTGGCTGGGCATCTGCAGAAATAGTGTTGGAAAGATCTGTCTGTGTGTACCTAGACTTAGCTAATTACCACCCTTTATAATTAGCAGCATTTAGTTACTGTATTAATGCATTAGGCCTAATGACCATCATCAGACCCCTGCCTAATATCTATCCCCAAACAACATACTGATCAATAAACTGTATGTCAATAAACTGCTACTAGTCAGGAGGAATTTAGACACATGATTGGTCAAGGTTTACCAGCTGGATAGATTGGGTGAATTATGGTAATGCATTTTAATAATAAAATTGGTTGGTTTTCGGGCTGACCAACCTGAAATATGGAAATATTTATCTTTCAGTTGGCCTGGAATATCTGCTTGTGTGTACCTAGCCTTAGATGATTCCTCAATTGGGCCAACTCACCAGCAGATTAACCACCATCTATTGGGACAGGTTAGCATAGGATCCCATTTTGGTAAACAGGGAGTTAACAAGCTTTTCACTGCATTGTTTCCTGCTTGGATGAGTTGGAATGTTTAAAAAAATAATAATAAATCCTAATTAATGGAACTTGCAGGGCTACCCTGATTGCATTTCTACTGTATTTGATTTGCTGTGCGTGTTTTTAATAGACACCCTCTTTTTTTCACTGATGGAGAAAAGATGAGGGAACCAAATAGGTCTTTTATGTAGAGACACATAAAAACAATAGTCACAAAGCTGCACTATTTACTAATATTATCCAAATAGTTCTCAATATCTATTGAATATTATGGATGTGTCAGAGACCTGCTGTTTGTTTTACACATTCTGCATCTGCAGGAGACATAGCACAGCACATTACCAAATAACTGTACATCCAGTGATAATTTATATGTATGCAGCAGACTGTTCTCTAATTCTGGGCAGCTATGCATCTAAATGAAATGCTAACTGGTCATGCAGTATGAACTGGCTTTAGTTTTTCTGTTTTAAAGGGATGAGCTGGCAGTATTAGTTGTAAATTGAGAAATCTAGCAGATATTCCTATTGTATTACGGTATTGCTGTAAGTAACTCATCACTCTGTGTACTTATGTTATAACCTGTGTTTGTAATATGTATGACTTTGAATAGTATGTATTACCCTTTATGTAATGTATGACTGTAGTTGTAAGATGTTGCTATATAAATCCATAATAATAATAATAATAATAGTTAGTGCCTATGCTTATAGAGAAATGCTGAAAGGTTTGTATTTCATTTTAAACCAGGTATGTAGAGTAACAACAGGAATGATGCAGACATGTCAGACGACCATGTGATCCTAAATAGGCCTCACAATCTGTCAGGCTGTATAGGTTAAATTTTGTCACAATATAGATTGGTAAATCTATCAATGCTCTATATAGATTGGTAAATCTGCCAGCCAAAATTACCAAACTTGCCGTGTGAACCGAGCCTTAGTTAAAACAGAGGACAGATATTAAAACCACATGCTGCTAGACCGAGTTGAATAAAAGGAAGTGTCCTCTAATTATCATATGATCAGGTAACCCTACCACAGTACTTTTTACAGCAGATATTCCCATACCAAAGCCTATACTCACAAGGTAAATTTATAAAATTATTTTTTACAATGTCAGACATATTTTTTACAATGTTGCTGATAGAAACAGTATGAAGAAGAGTTGTGATAAATCTGTGCAGTACCGGAGCTTCTGCATAATGTTTTTTTTTTATTAGTGATTTTTCCTTGAAACCCAATGTCAACACGCTTACTAACTCCTGTCAGCTCCAACTCATCTCCTGCATTCATCCCTTCCTCTCGAAAGAAGCTACTAAAATCCTAGTCTATGCCCTAATCATATCCCGATTAGACTTCTGCAGCTCACTCCTGTGTGGTTTACCAAACAACCGCCTGGTTCCACTTCAATCCATCCTTACCCCTGCTGTCTGAATCATTCACTTCTCGACTCTCTAATGCCTCTCCTCTCTGTCAGTCCCTCCACTGGCTTCCCATCATGCAAAGGATCCAATTCAAGCTGCTAACCCTATTCTATAAAGCACTATCCAATACAGCCCCTCCATATATCTCAGAGCTTATGTACAGATACCGTCCCAGACTCAACCACCACTCTGCAAATGGTATCCTTCTCTCATCCACTCTTGTCACCTCTTCCAATGCCTGCATTCAGGACTTTGCTTGTGCTGCCCCTCTGCTCTGGAACGCCCTTCCTCCGTCTGTCCATCACTCACCATCCCTAAATACCTTTAAACATAACCTTAAAACCCACCTCTTCAGGCAAGCATATAACCTGGCCTAGACATTACCCTTCTCACTGACCCAATCTGATCCAACCGCCACTCACACTCCAGTGCCAATCTATTTACAGCCTACCGATTCCCGTCACCTTATATCTCACCCCATTTTCTCTAAACTGTAAGCTGTTTGGGCAGAGTCCTCTCACCTATTATATTATGGTATTGCTGTAAGTAACTCATCACTCTGTGTACTTATATTATGTATAACCTGTGTTTGTAATATGTATGACTTTGAATAGTATGTATTACCCTTTATGTAATGTATGACTGTAGTTGTAAGATGTTGGAGCTATATAAATCCATAATAATAAATAATAATTAGTGCCTATGCTTATAGGGAAATGCTGGAAGGTTTGTATTTCCACTCAGTAGGGACAAAATCACTGAAAAATCAGAATGAAAAACATTACCAGTTAGGCTGAATCACAATGCAGGTTAAACACAATTAATTAAAATTCATCTTTGCTGCAATTTCATATTTTTAATTTTTCTGGCAACCTTGCGCAGATGATTTGTTTCAACCAATTTACCAAATATCAGACATGTCAGACGGGCATGTGATCCTAAGTAGTCCTCACAATCTGTCAGGCTGTGTAGGTTAAATTTTGTCAAGATATAAATTGGTAAATCTATCAATATATAGATTTGTAAATCTGCCAGCCAAAATTACCAAACTTGCCGTGTGAACCGAGCCTTAGTTAAAACAGAGGACAAATATTAAAACCACATGCTGCTAGACCGAGTTGAATAAAAGAAAGTATCCTCTAATTATCATATGATCAGGTAACCCTATGATCAGTCTAATTACATTTTTAAGCGTCCTCTAATAAGCACATGATTTGGGAAATTTACATAAAAAGTTATGGAACAAGGAACAGAGTTTGTACAATATTAAGACCATTGCTGAAAATAAAATGCTTTCCATGCAGTGGCATAACTAGGAATCACAGGCCCCCCTTCCTGCTTCATCTACAGTGGTTTTCTGGGTGGAGACTGTATCTTTCATAGGGAAAGTAAGAAGATTGCGCTCTTTCTGGCTCCTGGGCCTCTTTTGCTACACTCACAGTTATGCCCCCATCCTTATAGCCGCATGGTGCTCTTTATATATATTCAATATAGATGGTACAAAAAACACAGCTTCTAGTGCTACACCCATCACTTGAGTGATGAGCCATAAGTCATGGAAAATAATGAAGAAAAATTGTCAGTGATCCAGCACCCAAGATCACTGTCATACTTGTTCAGATAAGATGGCACCCTATAATGATTAGCTGTTACATTAACATGTTCTCCACACTGATGACAGCAGTGCAGGATTACCAGAAATATAGTATGGCTATTTATGGAAAATTAGTTTTGGTCAAGGATCTATTTGTTTTCTTGTGCCATATTTAAAACTTTCTGCCAACAGTAGACCAACACAGTTTTCCTCTGTTTCTATAACCACTGATTTTCATTTATAGTTTCTTTCCAGGCATTTCTGGGTATATATTTTCATTGTTCATAAGGGATTTGTTTCATAAATAGATGTTTCACTAGAAATCTTGATAAAATGGGGATTGCCAGAGAGAAATAAACCTTTATGAACAGTGAATATGGCATGAACTTAAGGTTCGAGAAAAAATGGGGAGAGAATCCTCCAAGTATGTGTGAAAACAGTGTTTATTCAGTGTTATATCATTTATTCACCCCTCTGTACACAACACGGCAATGTTTCAGGCAGAACTGTGCCCTTTCTCGTTCGTTGATCAGCCTGGTGGATCGCCGAATGACCCCCGACTGAACGCATACACACGGATGATTCTCAGCTGAAACGGGCGTTCATCGCGGGTAGCGCTCGTGTCGGGGATCGTTGGCAAAATCATATGTGTACGAACCTATAGTAATAGAAAAGCCACCAAACAAGCATCTACCCAACCTGGAAGGCACAAGATGGACATCCCTACTTTACATAGATTGTTCCATGTAATTAGATGAATGTGCTTGTGTGTGAATTAGTCAGTCTGTGCGTATACGACTACATTTTTACTCATTTTCCTCCCTGTCCTATATTTTATATATTAGTTAAAATACTGGTCTGTTTTGTTTGTCATTTATATTTTATACATCTCTACATTTTTAATGTTGAATCAGTTTCATTGAATTTTTACACAAGAGCAAAGATATGAAAAGAATATAAAAATATAACAAAATACGATGAATAACAGAAGAAAGGTAAAAGGAAATACAAGTTTACTAAGGGTTTGGTTGTTTAATGCTAATATAGTTAAAAGAACATTCACTTTGCTGCATTCATACTGAAAAGTATTTGCCACCAGAGAAGAAGAAAATATTAATATTATCTTTTGGGTAAGATAAAGCAGATTCCCAAAAGTTAAAAAATGTTGAAGAGACCTCCTTTCCTGTAAGAGGACACCAGACATCCCGCCTCCTCCAGCATTGTCTTGTTGCAGCAGAACGAAATGTTAGTCTCCACTGGCTTAGGATGTATGGGAGACCACTGACCAAAATAGCCTGAAACTTTTTTCCCCTTCATAATTCTGGTGTTTTTTTTGTTTTGCCTTTCTCTGGATCAACAGTTAAGCAAGAAATGTGGGTATTGCTGAGTAGGTTGGACTAGATGGACATATGGTCTTTATTCAACCTCAAATACTATACTATACTTATATATGATTATATAAACCTAAATATATATATATATATATATTTATATAAACCTAAAATACCTGGTATACTGCTGAAAATTAGTAATTTATTTTGCAATAGCTTTTGTCAATAACTGGAGAGATTGGGGATATTCGAGAATGTGTCTAGAAACAGAACCCAAGTCTTGGCTTCCATTAGGCGCTCATATGAAGCTAAAAGTAAGCCAGATAATAAATGAATTAGAAGGCTTGAGAAAATCAAAGAGATTGAATCTGAATGGATTTTATTGTTTCTAAGTAGCAGATAGGCTAACTTGTACTTCTGAAATCAGCAGCCAAATTGACAAATCATCTGTATTTCTACATGTTTCTGGCATTCCTTGATTTCTGCAGCCCTCATTCCTAATGAGACAAAATTTCATTTTCATATTGTCCAGTCTTCATTACAGGGAGGTAACAGGCAGGTCAGCCAGAAGTTACTTGACAGCTCTGGTGGTGGTGGTGGTGGGGGGGGGTTAAAGGGAAGGAAACAAGAAATTCACTGAGCATGCCCAACTATGTATCTGGGTCAGTGAAACATTTAAAATCCCATAACCCTGCAGAATGAAAGGGGAACTAAACTCCCCAACCCCCTTACTTCAACACATAATTAGTACCCAGGATGAGGGCCTAAAAGTCCTACCCCTGGGTTCTTTTTAGATAAACTGATTTATGTACGTAAAGTCTCCCTCGCTGCTCTGGTCTCAGTCCATTGGCTATGCAAGAAGCATGTCTTCCTATAGGCCACATTGCAGCCTGAACAAAGATGGCAGAGAACTTGAGATCAGAAGGATAATTTAGGTAAGTAAACTAAGAAAACCCTAGTGGTTTAGGTCATCATTCGGGTATTCATGGCAGGAAGAAGGGGAGGAGAATGTACTTGAATATAATTATTCTTTAAAGAGACAATTTATCCAAATGCTTGATTTCAGAGATGAGTGATACAGAAATCTTCTAGAGTCATCATTATTGTACATTTAGAGTAGTACTTCCTGGAATTACAGGTAAGTGATAGCATGTCACTAACAAGAATATTCCTATAAGACTGACTATCTTAGCTTGTGCAGTTAATGCTCTTCCCTTTAGCAAACCGTATTACTTTACTATATTAAACTGACACTTATTACACTTATTTGGAAGGGCATCAACAATTTCTGCTAATCTAAAGTGTAGTGAAAGGTAATTCATTAAATACATTTCTCGTGGAGGATTCCATAGATTCATCTCCCCTGGGTTAAAATTCTATGGACATACCCTTTAATTTTCTGCTTGTGTCCCTGGAAGAATGTATTTACCTTGAAGTTTGCCAGTCTCTCACCGCACTGTCTGCCTCCTAAAACGTTTTACAGCCATAAAGTGGGCAGGGCTTGGAGCCATCCTAAGTCATTTGTCATGATGCAACCATCATGGCTGTGACTGATGTCTAACACACGGAAGAGAGATGAAGGGCCGGCTGACTTTAAGGCAAATATCTTCTTCCAGGAAGTTGAACAAGCCCTTAAAATTGATAAATCACATTTTATACTTTACCCAGATCATCAAACATTGATCATATGCAGAAACAACTCTCTTTATTCTTTGCTACACAAACTATGCCGTTTGGAGTCAGGAAGGACCCCTGTAGCTGTTTTTTTTTTCTTCCTCTGGATCAACTAGAGTATAGGGTTATGAAGGAGGTTGATAAGGTTGGACTTGATGGACGTATGTCTTTATTCAACCTCAGTTACTATCTTATTTTGTTACTATGTATATACCACGTTGAACATTTACTACCTAAAATCTAAAATATGCTACGTCCATGGGCTTTTTTGGTTTCCTGTTTCAGGGAACAGGGGAACAATAAATGTAACAGGATGGAAATGGATGAGTAAAATATGTGACTACCAAACCAATGTTTTCTGTGGCGTAACTTTTATATTAAAGTAAAACCACGATCCTGCATTTAAGCTCTGTCTATATGAAGAGTTAAACTTTGCAATAAATGTAATTTGCAGGGAAAGTTTGGCATATAAATTGCTCTGTGCTCATGACTTTGTAATAATGTTTATCTGTTTCTTTCGCTCTTCTGTCCATGCTGTGGAAGACAAAATTGATTTTGTTTGCAAAGTGATCACAGTAGATACAAGTCATCATTTTTTGTTAATTTTATTTAAACTGACAGAATACAGCACACAAGAGCGTTAGAGAATATTTGAGCAAGCTCCAAGGAAAAGCAAAGTACATTAGTATTCACCTACTGTAACAATGCTGTGGCTTCTGTACTTTACTGTCTGCATAAGCAAAGGAACAAATCAATTTGGATAAGAGCTGGGGGTGGAATGAAGAGCATGGCAGCCTTTAAATGTAATACACTGGGTGCGTTTTGTTTTTATCAGATTGGCTGTTGTATCTCTATACCTAGGATTGAACATTCTGGAACATTTTTTTGTTATATGAAGAAAGAATACAATATTAGGACAATGTAGTTGTGCCTAATATTTTCAAGCTGATGTGTCCATTTACACAGTTTGAGAATATTGGAAGAACCATAGAAATACATTTGCAGGAAAAGATCCATACGTGGAAATCCATCTTTATTGCATGTTATCCCATTTCAGTCATGTTTTTTGACCACGGTTATTGATATTTGTACTGATTTTGGAATATTCTATCTTGATTTCCCATTTTTTTATTGGGATTTTGGAATTTTCGAAAATTTCAAGTTTCAGAATTTCAGAAAATTATCCACGGATTTTCTAAACCAGCAGTTCCCAAACAAAACCAGGTTCATTTTAAAACTGGAACCACTCTTTACTAGACACCAGAGTAATTTCAATTTTTCATCTGACCCAACCTTCCACGTGTTTTGCTGGTGGGTTCCATACCCTCCAAACAAGTGTTTAGACCTGATACCTCACCCAAACATACACAAATACATTCAGGGGGATTAACTGAGAGATGCAGCTCTTATCGTCACTTACCAGCAGTTAGCATAACACCCACGCAGCCACCACAGCCATTGGCGGTTGCAGCTGTTGTTATTGTGAGTTTTGTCATTGTGACAGCTATTTGAGTTATGCATCGGGCAGAGCCCAATCACAAACACTATATTGAAGTACTGAGCTGAGCGATTCCTGACCTGCAAAATGGGCAATCTGCTGGTACTCACCCCAATGCAGGGCTTTATTATTAATAAAATAAAACTTACTTGTGTTTTATAATTGCAGGGACGGCAAGAGCAGATATTACACCTGTTTTGCTGTAGGAACCCAGAAATGTCTTCTTGTAGTTGGCCCATCACAAGGTATTTTATTATCACTCAACACTTTGGACTATATTGTTATATCTGTTATATCTGCTAACATTTTAATTCCAGGTTGAAATGAGAACGGGAACTTGCATACATTTTCAAGGTTCTGCATCTCTGGACTAACTTAGTGTAATATGCCTGGTGTCCAGAGACTGCATTAGGAAAACTAATATGGAGACCTTCCATCAGCCTGTTGGCAAGAGAAGACTATAATGATATTGCAAAATAATCTTGTTACCCAAGCAGGTGAAGAAAACCATCATTTATTACATATTGACAACCAAGCGCTGTATGTAATTAAAATCTTTTTTGAAATGGTATAAGGCTTATTAATTCTAAAAAGGATGAAATAACCAAATATGTTTTTGCAAGTTACAGTCTTGTAGAGCATATGCAAAGAAAATATCAAGGTTTCAACTGATCAATGTTTTAGTTTTTTTTATATTGCCTTCACGTTGTGCTTTTCTGAAACCTGAATAATTAAAATGTGGTCCGATTGTTATGATCTGTAACCCAGGCAAGAAGAAACCAGGTTGATTGTGTAAATAGACATTTTAGTGGTGCTGTATATACCGTGTATGTTACAATTTGTTTTTATTCATCCTCAGGTCTAATCATTTAAACCATTGGCAATTGTTACATTTTTTTGCCCATACAGTTAAAACTACAAAATAGAGAGCAGTGGAACTACATGCTAAATAATTTAAAAGCCATAAAAAAATCCTGACAGTTTCCCTGAACAGCACTTTGTATAATAATAAATGTTCAGTTTATGTTAAACATACCTGACACCTGTCTTTAAATAAGTCATTTATACATTGCACAAAAATATTTAAGAAATAGTTCACTGCATTAGGAATAGTTCTTTTAATGCATTGATTGAAGACTGGGAAGTTAAAGGGTATCTCCACTGGTCAAATAATTTTTTGCTATTCAGTTTTATTGAAGAACAGGAGGTAAAGGTGCTGTGTCTTACCTCCTGTTCTTCAATAAAACCTGCAGGAGAAGATTCAGAACTTACCTGATTTTTCGCTCCTCTGACAGGTCTGACAGGCTCTGTACTCTATGCGCATCGCACTTGCACATGAACATAGCATACAGAGTCCATCGGGACCTGTCAGAGGACGTGGCTGAGCAGCGAGAGATCGGGTAAGTTATAGCTCCTTAAACTCCCGGTTAAATCAATACACCTAAAGGAATAATTCACTTTTGCATTAGTGTATACAAAACACGCACATTGCATTTTGTTGGCCGAACAACCAAAATTCCAAAAATATTAATGTGTGAAATGTCTGTCTGTGTGTACACAGCCTAATTTACATCTTTTATGGAAAAGGATTTTCAGAAAAATATCTCCCATAACTCTCACAGATAATAGTACAGAATGTATCAATGTAACATTCTATTTTATAAATGACCAAGAAAGCTGAAACTCCTATCATACCGAGAGTTTCCTTTCCTGGCTATCCCCAGGGCAGAATACTAAACACTTATGGGATTCCCTGTCATTGGACAGAAGTTTTACTCACCCTTTAAAGGGATCCGCCTCCTCTCCTCCCACAGTCTAGTTTCAAAGCCAATATATATAGGAGGGATGCTACCCTGGGGATGGCCAGGAAAGGAAACTCTCTGTAAGTATGATAGGAGTTTCAGCTTTCCTGGCCATCCCCGGCAGCATACTAAACACTTATGGGTCATACCCAAGCAATCATGGGACAGGAATAAATATTGTCCAAACTGCAGAAAGAAACTGTTTTACTCATCGGAAATGGACTGCAAAACTCTGCGTCCAAACAATGCCCCTGAGGCTCCCTCTTCTGCTGCCCAAGACGTTGCTATTCCCCATGTGGAATGAGCTGTTATCCCTTGGGGAGGTGCCAACTGCTGAGCTTCGTATGCCCTGTTGATCGCTCTAACGATCCATCTTATTGTAGAGACAGTTGCCGCTGCCCCTTTTTTCAGACCTATAGGTAACACAAACAGGTTGTCGGCTTTCCTGAAGTCTCGAGTCTTCTCTAAGTAAGTAAGAATGCATTCTCGTACATCCAAATTTCTTAAGTCGGGATTAGACTCCAGATCCTTAGTTGAGAAGGCTGGGAGAATAATTGAAAAAACTTGAAATGACCTTAGGCAAAAAAATTTCGGAATGATGCATAATGATCGCTTCTGGAAGAATCTTTATGTTAGGCTCCTTAATTAAAAAAGCTGTTATTTCACTCGCCCTTCTACCTGATGTTAAGGCTACTAGTAACACGGTCTTCAGTGTTAAATCCCAGATAGAGATTAATTCTTTTGGCTCAAAATGTTTGACTAGTGATCTTAGTAGAGTAGGCAAATCCCATTGGGGTAATAAACGTTTCCTGGGTGGTCTAATACGCCTCACCCCTTGCAGGAACCTTCTGACTAGATCCTCCTGAAGAAGCCTCTTATCTAATGCTACTGACAAGGCTGATGCTTGCACCTTCAATGTACTGAGACTCAAGCCTCTATCCAAGCCCACCTGCAGAAACTCTAGAATTTGAGGAATTGATGGCTGTAAAAAATGAACTTCACTAGATTGAGCCCACACCTTGAAGGCCTCCCAGATATTGGCATATCTAGACAAGGTGGACGGCCCTCTCGCCTGCAGCAGGGTTTGCACCACCTGACTAGAGCAGCCCTGACTGCTTAACCTTCCCCGATCAATCTCCACATTGTCAAACTGAGAATTTCTGGGTTTGGGTGGAGAAATGGTCCCTGATGGAGCAAGTCCTTTATGGGAGGGAGATAAATAGGGTCCTGCATAGCTAACATCTTCAACAGCGGATACCATGGCCTGCGTGGCCAATTCGGAATGATGGCTATCACCTGAATCTTGGATGATCGGATCTTCTTCAAGACCCTGAAAATTAGTGGGATTGGTGGAAAAATGTATGCTTTCAGATGGTTCTAGTTTTGGCTTAGAAACACATACCAGATTCCAAGTAAGGAGCGCTCACCCGTGGTATCCGTGTTGATTCCCCAAAAGACGAGACCTCAGCAAGGTCACACGATACTTAGGTACGTAGAGCGAGCATCAGGGAGCGGACCGCTCTGGAATTAGGACTCAGGCTTGGTAGGTGTCATCATAAAACTTTTATTTCAATCATATGTGAACATCAATCAAAGCTGTAAAAGCATCACAAAGTGCAAACAAACCAATGGTCTGACGCGTTTCCCGGCATTCCTGCCGCTTCATCAGAGACCCATTTTGGCTTAGAGCGTCTATAGCTCTCGTGCCTTCCTGCGGATGTCTTGAAAAAAATCTCGGTGCCTTGGCATTCCGAGTTATTGCCATTAGATCCCACTCTGGCATCCACCACCTGAATGTTAATTCCTGGAACACCTTGTTGCTCAAACTCCACTCTGTTTTGTCCAGCTGGCTCCTTGATAGCACATCTGCCACCTGATTCTGGACTCCCGGTATGTGTAGGGCTGTCAGAGTTCGACTCCTCTTGCCTCCCTGATTCTTTATATATGAGACCGCTGCCACATTGTCGGTCCTTATACAAACTGGCATTGCCTGAACCTGAAGCAAAAAAGCCTTGAGGGCTTGGTGAATCGCCCTCAGTTCTATCACAGATGAAGGTAGATGAGACAGGTCTGTTCTCCACTGCGCTTGTACACACTCCTGGCCTAAGTGAGCTCCCCAACCCTTCCCCAACGCATGAATATATGAATCCACTCGGGTTCTGCCAGGGGAGTCCCCACGCGGAGGTTTGCCTGCTCCGCCCACCAGGATAAATTTTTCTTAAAGTAGTATTCAAGAGTATTGTTTGCGACCAGTCTTGCTGGATCTTGTCCCACCTGGTTAGGAAGTAACTTTGTAAAGGCCTGATTCTCCATTTTGCCCACTTTATGAGACAAATGGTCGCTGTTAGGGTGCCTAGCACTCTCATTAATTGTCTTGCCGACATCCTTCCGAGCTCCAACACCTCCAGGACTAGACAGGATATTTTTTCTATCCTTATGGCCGACAAAGATATGAGACCTAGACTTGTGTCTATACTCCTAGGAAGATCAGCCTTTGAGTCGGCTGTAGATGACTCTTTTCTGGATTGACCAGCCACCCAAAGCATCCAAGTGTCTCTAACACCAGATCTCATTTCTTGATGAGCTGGTCTTGATGACGGGCTATTATTAAAAGGTCGTCCAGGTAGTGGAAAATTTCCACCCCGACTTCCTTAAGTGGGCTACCACTACCACCAATAATTTTGTAAATGTTCAAGGCAATGTTGAGAGGCCAAAGGGAAGGCATATAAATGTATAAAAGAGTTTGTCCTCCAAAGTAAACCTTAGGAACCGTTGGTGTTCCTGAGCCACCGGCACATGGAGGTAGGCATCCTTCAGGTCCACCGAACACATCCAATCTCCTTCCAATATAGCCCCTTGAATGGTCTGCAAGGTCTAAATCTTGAAGCTTCGATTCCTTATGAACCTGTTCAATCTTCTGAGGTCCAGGATCGGCCTTAAATCCCCAGAAGACTTTGCTATTAAGAACAGTGTTGAATAAAACCCTGTCCTCTCTTGTTCTGTTGGCACCTGAACAATAGCCTTCTTGTCCAGAAGCTTCTGCGTATATGTATGTAGAACTTCCAACTTTTCCTGACTTGTTGGATTGGGGGTCCGAACAAAAAAAATATTTTTGGGGGTTCTCAGGAACTCTATCCTGTAACCACTGTCGACTACTGCCCTTACCCAGGCATCCGTAGTCTTCTCTGCCCAAACCTTTCTGAAATTCAATAATCTGGCCCCTACTTAAAGGGCTTGGGCAGGCCTCTTTTCATAAGGACTTGGGGTCCTTGTTCGCCTTCGGATTGGACTGCTTCCCTCGAAAAAGGCTGAACTGTCCTCCATTCCAGGCGGTTGCTCTAGAGAACTCTCTTCCCGGTCTATAGCTCCTACAATCCTCCTTTCTCCTACCGGGAAATCTATTCTTTTGGGTCCTAGGAAATTCAACTTGTCTCCTATTCCCCTGGGGAAGGAACGTGCTTTTACCCCCGATGATTTCGAAAAATTATTTAATCTAGAGCCTTCCCAAACTGCTTTTTCCCTTCATAGGGAAGCTGGCACAGTGAATTCTTAGACTGTGTGTCCGCATACCAGGCCTTGAACCATAAGGCTCTCCTGGCAGAGACTGACAGGCCAATGCCTCTGGCTCCCAGCTTTATCAGATTTCCTGCCGCCTCCAATCTGAATGATGAGGCCAGTCTGAAGTCTGGTATGGCCTCCAACAGGACCTTCCTCTCAATGTCGCTTATAATGGCATCCTCTAGTCTGTCAACCAATGTTAACATCGATTTCATTACTGAAATCATGGCTACTGCCACCTTACAGGTAGCTCCGGTCATTAAGAAAACTTTCTTTAACTCCGTCTCCAACTTCTTTTCCATAGGGTGCTTCAATGATGAAGCATCATCCAAAGGGAGTGCTGTTTTCTTTGAAAGCCGAGTTACGGGAGCATCGACTGCTGGTGGCTTATCCAAAAGGTCTGAGAAATCCTGTTGGAAGGGGTATAATCTCCAGAACCTTCCTAGAGACCCTCTGCCATTCTGAGTTAATTATACCCCTGACTTCCTCATGGACAGGAAAGTAGGTTTTCCTTTTTCTATGAAACAACACAGATAATGATGTTGGTTGCTCCGCCTCCTCGATGGTTAGAGTGTGTTTGACTAGTCTGATCAGACTCGATTGACTAGTCTGATCAGACTCCTCCCCAGACTCCTCTGAGGACTCAACTTCCCCCGCTTCTAAAGTCTTAAGCTGTGGCTCCTTAGCCACTGCTGAGGTGGATGGGAGACCTTGATCCTTCTCTCGCGCCTCCCTAATCCCCTGGGACACTGCCTGGGAGATCCACTGGAGAATATCCAGCTGGGCTTGTCCTTCCAAGACCGCCATATGTCTCTTAGATTGCTGCTTAGAACGATCAGCATATCTATCATCCAGCTCCTCCATACATCTCCTGCAGAGCTTTTTTCCTTTCTCAGCCCTCCTACTGCATGCCTTGCAGCTTGTCTCCTCTTCCTCAGAGCTTGAACTGACCTTCTTCCTCTTTTGATGCCTTGAGTGTTCCCCAGAACGATCAGATGGGCTGCAAAATATAAGACAGGCAATAGTAAGACACCTTTCCAAGAGAATTCAGTGATGCAGGGCATCCACTGAGGCAAAGCACTCACCACCTCCCCCTAGGCTTGCTTTCCCTGGATGCAGCCTGCTCCATCCTCCTGAGAGCTCACACACAGACTAGCAGGGAAGAACGCCGAACTACCGGTGAATTTTGAATTTCCCACGAGTCGCGGGCCGATGACGTCACAAGCAGTGTGCCGAACCCGGAAGTAGCGGACCTAGCCGCTCCAGAATAGAGAAGGGGGAGAGGAGGCTGCCTACCTAGCCTGAGAGGCGCCATGGCACTAACACTGGCGTAGGCTTCGGCCACAGCTGGAATAGGGAACATTCCAGCTTTGTCCAAGGACAGAAGAAAAAAGACTGTGGGAGAAGAGGAGGCGGATCCCTTTAAAGGGTGAGTAAAACTTCTGTCCAAAGACAGGGAAACCCATAAGTGTTTAGTATGCTGCCGGTGATGGCCAGGAAAATAAATTTCAATACATTCTATTAACACCCTGAAACCTAAAAAGAAATACAAGATCATCCTGCACTGTCAATATGTTACATTTTATATTTCTTACCAAAAGCAGGATTTGTGTTATACACTAAACTGTAAGTCTATTTGGTGCTCTCTGTGAATCACAGAGATTTTCTACAATTTGTATCCCCTATGGTTATAAAAGATCACCTCAGAGTTCCATGCCACACGTTAAGGCTCTTTGCTTAATATCAGGCTTAGGACAAACCAAGATTGTGATGAACTAGAACTTAAAAGAGAATAAAAGCCAAATAATCTAAGTTTGAGCAGGGGCGTAACAGGCAGGGGCGTAACTGCAGGGCCCCGACCCCCACCCGCCCCCACGCAAGAGTGGAGGCCTCTGACCCACCCCCCTCCACAATCAGATGTTTTTAAACAGCTGATCACGCGTATGATCCGTTTCTGTTTTGGAAGTTGGAGTCTGGTCTTTTAAACATCGTGGAGGTTGTGGCAGGGCCCTCCTACCGCCAGGGCCCTGTAGTTACTCTAATTTGCGCTAAGTTGGCCACACTAATGATAATGGGTAAATCCTATCGGGGAACAACGAGATTTACCCATTAACGTCAGTATGTAGGGGCTGTTCCCAACTGACCGGAGAGCTAACGAATGATCATAGTCGGCATTACGGTCAGTCTGGAAAATATCCATCGATCGATATCGGCTCCTTTTACAAAACCGATCGTACTGTGTATGGCCGCAAGGCCGACCAATCCTCATACCGCGTATGGGGATCAGTTGTGTCTGTGTGTGCAACTCGGCCAACGAGGAGATGCGCTTTGAAAGAATATTAGGTAAGTAAATCTAAAGTTAGAAAGTCAACTCAGGGGTGAGGGCAGTGCAGTTTTGGTTCTCACCCTGGGTACTACTAATGGCATGGAGGGCAGGAGCAGGGTCTATGCTTTAAATACATGCTCTATGGCTACACTAAAATCAATGTAGCCTGCATGATGCTTCTTATAAAATTATAACCAGCCATTTGCCTTGTAAATTCCAAAAGTGTTTGGGTCTTAAAGACAAAGGTGGCAACCCTAGTTGAAATATATCCCATTTTCTTCCACTTACTACCACCCAACATTCACCTTTAAAAAGGTACAAAACTGAGAAATGCATTGCACAGAGCTGTGCTAAGATCAGGGTCACTATATTATCCTCCACCTGCAGCTCTGTACCACGTTGTTTCTATAAGTATACATATTAAAGGTGAATGTTGGAGGGTATGGCACTTGCAGATCTGCACCGTGTTGTTTCTATAAGTTTACCAATTAAAGGGGTATTGTTAGAGGGGATGCGTACATGTTCTATAAAATGGATGCAGCAGGAGAGCTGCCTGTGGGAGGTTTTGCATAAACAAAAACACATTCTTCCAACTAGGGTGGGAACCATTGTAGTTCAGTGCCAATCCATATGCTTTTCAGAAAAAAGAGCAGTATTTTTTCATCCTTATGAACTTTATCTGCCAATTTAACATTTTGTCTGTGTATAATTAGATGCAACCGAAATACTGACTTCCTATTTGCAGGACCCCTAGTAGAGACCGTTATGGTCTTGCCCTTAACCCAGTGCCTGGGTTGATTCAGTTGCTCAGTAGAGATCTGAGCATCTTTGACCCTTCCAACAGCCAATCAGTAGAAATTACTGTTAGGAACATTCCAAGGATGTGGTGCATCCTGGGAAGTAGAAGGACCATTAGAACCTGAAATGTCAGCTCACTAATGTCAAAAGCAGGGAATAGCAAGGGGTATAAATTCAACTGATTTTTCAAAATGGGAGAGAATATGTAGAATAACTAAGAAGGCATTACACAAACTAACAATTTAACAAATATTGATAATTTCCACTGAACCGTCCCTTTAAGACACAAACACAGAAAATCTACACAACAAAAGGTTGTAAGCAATTTCTTTAGAAGCATGATGCAGGCTGCAGTGATTTAAGTGTAGCCATACAGTATGTATTTAATGCAATGGTACATAAAAAGTAATACATAGGTATTAGATTAAACCCCACCAATAAGATCAGTGTAACACACTTCTGAGTGTGGGTGCTATGGGTATAAAAATAACAATTGATTAAAGCAAAACAAAGGTGGGTCCAAGACTGACTCTGTTACCCATTTCAACTCCCGTTAAGGGGAGGCACTTCTCTGAAGAAGGGGAAATAATGATAATCATTGGCTAGCGTTATATTCAGGCCGACAATAAATAAAATATAGAGTAAAATCTTCAAGGTCTTTATTAATAACTACATCTAAACACTAAAACACTAACCATAGAACAAAAAAAGCATATTTGATGTATGACATCAAATATGACATCAGCATTGTACAGATTTGAATTTTGACCCAAAAAAGCATTGCGCTTAGTGCGACTTCTTATTCTTTATCTTTTAATAGTGTTTAAATGTGTCTGGGTGCATTTTTTTAGTGATGTCACTATTACTTTAGCGTGTCATCATAATTTTGTACAGATCTGAATTTTGACTCAAAATTGCACTTGGTGTGATTTCTTATTCTATATTTTTTAATAGTGTTATAGTGTTTACATTTGTCTGGGTGGATTTTTTTAGTGATGTCATAATGTTGCATTGATTTGAATTTTGACCTCGTACCCAGACATATTTAAACACTATTATTTCATGCTGATATTTACCTCACTAAATAAAATGCAGCCATATTTGATGTCACTATGACATTAGCATGAAATCATATAGTTGTACAGATTAAAATCAGAGACTGCACGACTCTAGGTAAATCTTACCTGCACGGAAGTATTTAACGGCAGCCATTAGCTGCCGTTAAATACTTATGCGTATAGAGCTGTGCAGCTTCTTGTAATTTGCTTTCCAACAGCTGCAAGAGTGTCTCTTCTGGTACTCGCACTGCTACTGCAAAGCGAGCCTTAACGTTGTGCTAATCAATCTTAAATCAGTTAGGGCGACGTTAAGAGCTGATAGGAGCACTACATACTCACAACGCTTCATCGTAAATGAGCATGCATATCTTTTAATAGTGTTTAAATGTGTCTGGGTGCATTTTTTAGTGATGTCACTATGACATTAGCATGACATCATAAGTTTGCATAGATCTGAATTTTGACCCCTCCCAAAAAAATGCGCTTAGTATGACTTCTTCCGAGGCCACACTGCACCACGCTCCTGCGCACATGGAAACACGCGTGATAACTCGCAATCATGGGTGCATTCCTGTGCGATTGTAATTGCTCGATGATTCACAATCGGAGCGTAGCGATTGTGCAAGAAATGCAGATCGCATGCGCTCCCATTAACGGATTGCACTAGTGTGGCCACATCAACTGGGCCACACTGGTGTGGGCTTTGGAAAGCGTGATCGATGCTCCATAGTGAACATGCTTTACAGCACATCAGTGTGGCTTAGCCCTTATTCTTTTAATGGTGTTCAAATGTGCCTAGGTGCATTTTTAAGTGATGCCACTATGACATCAGTATGACATCACAAGTTTTCAGAGATTTGAATTTTGACCCAAAGAAGCATTGTCCTTGCTGCGGCTTCTTGTTCTATATCTTTTAATAGTGTTCAAATGTGTCTGGGTGCATTTTTTTGGATGTCACTATGGCATCAGCATGACATCATAAATTTGTACAGATTTCTATTTTGACCCAAAAAAGCACTGCACATATCTTAATGTACTATACTTTATTCTATACATTGCACTTGGTGTGATTTCTTAATCTGCATCGTTTAATAGTACAGTCCCCCATAGGCGACTAATGTATAAGCTAAGGTCTGTTGGTCTGGGGAGTCACATTTGTACATGGATAGAAAATTGGTTAATGAATAGGATGCAGAGAGTAGTTGTTAATGGGGCTTCATCATTATGGACTAAAGTGCTAAGTGGGGTGCCACAGGGTTCTGTGCTGGGGCCGCTTCTATTTAATCTATTTATTAATGATTTGGATGAGGGTATTGTCAGCAAGGTTTCTGTGTTTGCTGACGACACAAAACTTTGTCGACCATTAAAAACTTGAGGATGTGCAATTGTTGCAAGGGGATCTAGATAGATTATCATATTGGGCTGCTAAGTGGCAGATGAAATTCAATGTTGATAAATGTAAGATGATGCATTTTGGACTTAAAAATCCTTGTGCTACTTATACTATAAATGGCTCTGTGTTAAGTGAATCCCTGTTGGAAAGGGATCTTGGAGTTTTGGTGGATAACAAACTTAAATGTAACAAGCAGTGCCAGGCAGCAACAGCCAGCGCCAGCATGGTATTGTCTTGTATAAAGAGAGGTATGGATTCAAGGGAGGAAAATGTAATTCTTTACAAAGCATTGGTAAGGCCTCATTTGGAATATGCAGTGCAATTTTGGAATCCTGTGTACAAAAAGGACATCTTAGAAATGGAAAGGGTTCAGAGAAGGGCAACGAAATTAATAAGGGGATTGGGGGAGCTTGAATATGAAGAGAGACTGGAAAAGTTACAATTATGGACACTGGAGAAAAGGCGCTTGCGTGGGGTTATGATTACTGTGTATAAATACATTAACGGGCCATACAATAAACTATCTGGGGAATTGTTCACCAATAGAACATGTCAAAGGACACTAGGACATCCCTTAAAACTTGAATAAAAAAGGTTTAGGCTTCAAGCTCGGAAAGGGTTTTTCACTGTGAGAACGGTAAAGCTATGGAACTGTCTTCCAGTGGACATTTTTATGGCAGGTTCATTGGTTAGTTTAAAAAAAAGCTGGATGAGTTTCTGCAAACAAGGAATGTTGCAAGTTACTGGTATTGATACATAAAGTAGAGTTGATCCAGGGAAATTTCCGATTGCCACTTGGAGTCAGGAAGGAATTTTTTCTCCCTCCATAAATTTGGTGGGTTTTTTTAGCCTTCCTCTGGATCAACAGTTAGGCAGGAAATGGGGATATTGCTAGATGGGTTGAACTGGATGGACGTATGTCTTTATTCAACCTTAAATACTATACTATACTATTTTATGAACACTATTAAAGGGCTTGTCCACCCTGAAAATTATCTTTGTCCATAAGGTAGTTGCCCCCTGCCCACCCCCAACCGGTGTGATATTTCTTTAAAAATGTTTAGATCGATGCTTAAACAGCCCCTTCTCTCCGATGTCTCTGATCCAGCTCCCTGCTTCTGAATGTTGCAAGCAGGAGCCGGACCAGCAGACGCATCTGTGATTGGCGAGAGGCAGCAAATCACAGACGCGGCTGCTGTCAATTGAGACACCGCAGAAGAGATGGGGCTGTAAGTATAGATCTAAAAATTGTTTGAAGAAATATTTTGGCGGTTGGCAGTGGGTACCCCCTACCTTATTGCCAAAGGGATTCACGCTAGTTGCCACAGCTTTAGAGGATGGTGGGAGCAAAGGAGGGGAAAAGGCTCCATTGTGCATGTCACAGTCCTTGTTGAGGTTAGGGAAGCAGCAGGAACCGGATGATTCACTGATAGCTCCTACTCTTCACTTTCCTGGACTTTGAAAAGGCACTGCAGGAGAACCATAAGGAGCAGATATGCAAGGAAAGGATTTTTTTAAACTACACAGTGGAGCAAGTATGGGGTTAAATGAGATCAGCATGAAATCAATTTTGTACAGATCTGAATTAGATAAAATATATTTTATCTAGGTGCATTTTTAAATGTTGTCACTGTGACATCAGCATGACATCACAAGTTTGCAAGTTTGAATTTATAAATTAAATTAATGCAGCAGGTGGGCTGTCTGTGGGAAGATTTGCATAAACAAAAACCCTCTTCCTACAAGGGTTCCCACCTTTGCCTTTAAGACCCAAACACATATACAGGCCTATGTATTAAAAGTTCTTATTGTTAAAAATGGTGCAAATTTTGCCCCAACCAATCGGATTTTAAGAACTTTATAAGTTCTTAAAATCGCGAGCGTAAGATGCATGGGTGATTTTTGCATAACCCCTGCATCCAACGCTAATATGGAGTTAAAGTCACGCTAACCAGTAGTGAACCCCCTAGCACGACTTTAACTTCATATATCTGCCCAGTGAGTCTGGATAAATAAGCCTGACAGTCTCTTGCAGAAATGCTCACAAATATAAAGGGTTAACAAGTTGCTTCCTAAATACATATGAAAAGGATTAACACCTTCCCCCACTCTGAGCAGGAAAATCTGTTAATATTCACTGCTATCTCTGATGATTGGCTGGGAGACACTGGCAGGTGGGGACTCTGAGTTTAACTGTTACATGCAGCTTAGCATAAGGGGAGTGGCAAACAAACAAGGTAGCTAGTTAGCATGTGCAGAAGGAGTTTTGGTACCTGGACCACCAGGAAGAGGCAACACTAGAAGCCAGCCGTGACATCATAGATTGCCAGTACTTAGAAATGTAGTAGAAATTATTTCTACACTAAGAGACTGAAATCAAAGGTGAGAAGCAAGGTGAGAAACAAGGCTCTAACCTAAGTGACAGTTTATAGAGTCTGCCTTTGTATTCGGGTTTAGTTCTCCTTTAAGATACCAAATGGACATATGTTTAGATTCCTTCAGGTGAGACATGCCTTCCACACAAAGTTTGGTCCAGAGACAAACACTTACCCTAGACACTTACCCACTCCTGGGCCTTATTACAACGCCTGTGTCCACAAAACTAATTTCAAACATCTACACTTATCTCCAAAGCTCTTACTCTCAAACTCAGGCCTTTGAAAAGAAATCCACATGGGGAAACGACATAGGCCCAATTGAGGGCGATGAATGGGAAGAGGCTTTAGAGACTGAAATCAAAGGTGAGAAGCAAGGTGAGAAACAAGGCCTCTACAACTAAGTGACAGTTATAGAGTCTGCCTTTGTATTCGGGTTTAGTTCTCCTTTAAGATACCAAATGGACATATGTTTAGATTCCTTCAGGTGAGACATGCCTTCCACACAAAGTTTGGTCCAGAGACAAACACTTACCCTAACACTTACCCACTCCTGGGCCTTATTACAACGCCTGTGTCCACAAAACTAATTTCAAACATCTACACTTATCTCCAAAGCTCTTACTCTCAAACTCAGGCCTTTGAAAAGAAATCCACATGGGGAAATGACATAGGCCCAATTGAGGGCGATGAATGGGAAGAGGCTTTAGCAGTACCACAAATAGCCCCCTTAAAGACATCATAAAGGCTAATCCAGGTTTATATACTTCACAGAGCATATCTCACACCAATTAGTTTAGCCAGATTCAAACAAGGTCAAAGCCCCCCATGTCCCAAATGTAATGAGGTCCCAGGGAGCTTTTTTCATTTAATTTGGAGCTGCCAACAGACACAAGGGTTTTGGCAACAGATAATAAAATTTCTACATAGGCATCCCAGTGGGTCTAGACCCTAAGGTATGCCTACTGGGTATAATGGAATACCTAACATTAGACAAATTCACAATGATCTTTATATGGGAAATGCTGTTTGTCGCCTAAAAGCTATTAGCTAAAACCTGGATACAGGCCATGGTGCCTACACTCCCACGTTAGCATATAAAAAATTAATATACACTAA